>CM028332.1:45650299-46250299 GCA_016647705.1 Eucommia ulmoides | reverse complement strand
TTTATATTATTATGAAAACCAAATATTTTCTATCCTCTTTTAAAACCACCAAATTCAACAAAACTCATTTTTCAACTTTCTTTTAAAACCATCATATTTTAACGAAAATCCATTTCCGCCAACTCTCCCAAAATCCAACGAAAATTCTTTTAAATCATTTTTTTCAGAAACCAATACAATTCCCCAAAAATTCGTTTTACCAACTCACTCCAAAAACCTGCTTGATCCATATTATTTTTGAAATCATCTAATTTAAATACAATCATTCATATATATATATATATATATATATATAAAGAATAATTTAGTAAGAAGACGGTACACTCAATTGATAATCCGCTCTCAGAAGCTCCACTGACTACCCGCCACTGAACTTCCGGTAATTGTGAACCTATTTGTGACAGTACCTAAATTAATATTATAGAGATAAATCACCTATTCGTGTAATACAAATCCTACGATAATTAATTCCCTACTCTTCACGTTTTGTTATGCAAAAATATAATTTAGCAAGTTTTAATATCGTTAATATTATTTTATAGTGTTGTTACTATTTATCTTATTAACTTGATTCGTATAAATGATCCCCTTATTCCTTTGTTAAAAAAATTTAAAACTAAACAAAGTAAGTTTAGAAGTCACAAATGTAATTTAGAAGTCTTACCCATTCCGAACCAATTGTCAATCTCTTCCAAAATTCAGTTATTACTGTCTCAGTGTCTACCGCCTCGACGCCAAACCCACCGCCACGACGAACCAGCTTCTCCCTTTCTCCATATTTCACACTGCAGTTTCACCGCCTAGGCAAACTTTCCACCGTTTAGGCGATGGATCACCCTTCTGCACACTGACCACTCACCGCCTAGGCGAATACCCACTACTCCACTTACTAATACTCCACCGCCTAGGCGAGAAACCACCACCTAGGCAGACGCTCCTCTGTCTTTCTACCCTGTTTGCACCCCACTGATCATTCTCTCTTTCTTCTCTCCCCCAACTCCGGCAACCACCACCACCTATGGCTTACACAAAAAATAACATACACAAAACATACCCATGAACCTCACAATCATCACCACAACTGCAACACACACACACACACACACACATAGCTCATACACACACATGCATACTTGACAGACCACGCCGACACCCCACCACCATCCACCATCGGTCCGTCTACTACCACCCAAAACCAACAACATACACTCACACACAAACATTTCGACACATACACTAATTTCATCTCTAATCCATAACAGAAAACAGTTGGGGAGGGGGGGACATACCTTTATCGGCGATGGAGCACACAAACACTCGTCGGACTTCCCTCTCTCTCTTCTACTTTCTGTTTCTGTCAAATGTCAGCCGACCAATGGTGACTCACAAACCGCCGTTGGCTGCCTTCTCTTATTCTTCTCCGGTTCCCCTCTCTCTTCTTCTTCTCTACTCGGCTTCTCGATTCTTCTTCCTCCACTCCCGATTCTCTCTTCCTCTCTCTCTCTCTCTCTATATATATATATATATATATATATATATATATATATATATATATATATGCGTGTGTGTGTGTGTGATGAGTTCTAGAACCGGCCAAATGGCCATCATCTCTTCCGTTCAATTCCATATATGTGTATGTGTGATGAGTTCTAGAACCGGCCAAGTGGCTATCCTCTCTTCCGTTCAATTCTTGCCATTCATATATATATATATATATATATATATATATATATATATATATATATATAAAGAATATAGTATAATATTTATATAACGATTATAATATATTAGGAATTTACACAAACCTCATTCTTCTTTTGAAATATCATAATTTGATCCCCAAACTTCTAATTTTCTTAATTTACACTATCCACCCCAATATTTCCGAAGTATTTTTAAAATACGGTTTAAATCATACGCATATCCATATCGGGGTCTTACAAACTACTTGCAGGATTTGCACTCTCGACATGTCTCAGCATATCAACAATATAGTCAACCACCTGTAGGATTTTTCCTCCTGACAGGTCACAACATATCGTCCTACAGGACATGCCCTCCTGTTAGGACCCCGCACGACATACCCTCCTATCGGGATCATACTATGGCATAGTCAGATAAAAACCACATTCCACATTTTAAAATTTACTTGATCCGCGTAATTTTATAGAATAATTCTTTTTAATAAAAGTTTTTTTTTTCTTTTTACATTTTAGTACGAAAGTATAATTTGACAATTTACATAGAAAACAACGTACATACAGTCTTCATAATAAAAAGAATTTATGAATCAAGTGTATTTATCAAACATCACTTTTCAAAATATACTATAATATAACCGCATATTGATTCAAAATAAATTCCACTGCTACTATCGCAATAAAATAAAGCATTGAAATCCACCAACCAAATCATTTTGATATATAATAAAATACTACACACATATTTCCCTACTAGCCACAGGATCATTTCACCTCATGATCTATCAGCAAAATTCAAAGTCATCGATCCTTTGACCTATTCTAACAAGAGTAAGAGCAACTGCAAACGTCTAATACCCCCAAAATTTATATTCTTGAAAATATTATTTTATATAAAAGTTTAATATTTTTTGAACTGTTTTGCGAATTTATGGTATAAATAATATTTGATAATTTTGGGGAATTAAATATCTATTTTAATTTGATTTTAGAAATTTTGGAACTAATGTGCTATTTAAAATGTACTTTTAAGAATTTTTGGAATATAATTAATTTTTTTTTTATTCTAAGGGGATATTTGTATAAATAAATAAATGAATAAATAAATAAACGGCTCATATGATTTCCTTCATAAAGAAGGAAATCACATGAGCCATATAATAATAATATATAAATATTCTATAAACTAACCACGTGTACACATGTGTCGAGTGATCACTATATAAAATAATAATAAGAAGAAGAAGAAGAATGTTAAGAAGTTACCTAGCTACCTATTTATCATTAACCTTAAATATATGGGGGAAGCTATAAATGGGAAAAATTCCTGAAAGAAAAAAAATAAAATGTTCGTAATTCATCTTCATTAGCTTGCTCCTCGCTAGAGTGGGCAAAATCTATTAGTGCGAGAGGCTTCATTAAGAGAACTTCTTTTTGTGTCTGGCGACTATGGGGTTACAGTGAATGCTTTTCGCTAGCCTAATGAAATCACTGAAGTCACTGTTTCAGGACAACAGGGAGATACTGGAGAAGGAACATGAGTAGAATTTCTAACTCTTTTAATATGTATATTTAATTTTTCTATTGTGTGATTTAGGTGAATATTGTTGTTGAATTTTTAACTGTTAAATTTTATAAGATAATTATGATTGTGTGGAAATTATGTGAAAATCATGTCTAAGTGTTTTATTTGTTGTATCCATTAAATGCACGTATTAGAGGGGTTGGAGTTCTACTGAGTGTTGGCTCATAACCCCACAGTTTTGATTATAAGACTAGGGAGGACGAGACAGTGACAGATATGTTAACTGAATTTCTAATTAATTTGAAATAATTGAATTTATTATTTATCGGTGTAAAAAATTGAATCAATCAATTCGATCTTTGTGATTGTCGCCATTATTTGTAAAAATTCTCAGATTCATGAAGAAAAATATTGGTCATTTGGTTTTAGTATTAATTCTCTAAGGAGAGAAACTGAATGGCAGTTATAAGAAACCAGGTCGTTACACCCAGGCTCAAGCCTAGACGGGCATCAATTTTTTTGGGCCAGGCTAGTCCAACCCGGACTATTGCCAACCACTATACCTTTGTAATATTTTCGTCAACGCTTTGTCCTCCTGTGGTTAGGTATTGTTGCACTTTGTACATTTCTGTTAACTTTTCCGTTAACTTTAATGGTCAAAATGAAAAAATCAATGAAAATAAATTATTATATTATTAAATTATATATATATCCTTCAATTAAATGGGGATAATTTAAAAATACATTTAAAAATTTAACAGTGCATAGAAATAAGATGAAAGGGACGACATGCATTAAGTCAAATTGAATTTTGCGCCCTTAATTTTTAAATGTATTTATAAATTATTTCCATAAAATTAATTGAATGGTAAATGTAATTTAACATCTAATAATTGATTTTCATTGATTTTTTCAATTTGATCATTAAAATTAATAGAAATGTTTACCGAAGGACACAAGACCAAATTCAAATCACAAGAGGGTAAAGTATTGTCAAAAGTACTATAGGAGTGCAAGGGACAAAGTGTAATTGATTCCACTGTCATATGATAATATACTACTATTATTGTCAATGCACTTTCACATTTTAACCATAGCGAGATACGGACTTCACTATCTCACCATGTACTGGAGTAGCATATATCATTTTTCCAAAACCATTTTTTTTTTAAATGTTTTTTTTTTAATTATTTTTCTTCATTCATAAAAATAACAAAAAATATTTATTTAAGTCTTTAATTACTTTTTTGAATAAAAAAAATCTCTTTCATTAAAAATAATAATAATAATAATAATAATAATAATAATAATAATAATAATAATAATCTTATCTTAATGGAAAGTCTTTTATTTAAAAAATTTATTTCCTTTTCCATTTGATGCATAAGTTTTTTCAATCATAAGTGAAACTAAAATCAAAGTTTCCCTCATGGGGGGGCCAAACTTGTCTATTCATTTATAATCGTTAGACAGTCAAGAAAGGGAGACATTTTTTTTAAATTCTCATCTTAAACTTTCTTTTGCATAAAATATACAACAAAAATAAATAAAAATAAATAAGGAAGATTATTATGTTAACAAAATCGAAGAAATTTACTTGGACTTGATTTGATTTAAAGATTTATTTAAACTTAGATACAGTCTTTGGACAGGTGCCTTAGAGTGTCTAATATTTTCTGCAAGCATAACCAACCTTCGAACCCTCTTAAAATGAATATTTGGTTGGACTGTGCCTTTTGGAGTAATTTTTTTTTTCTTAAGTATCTTTTTTAAAAAATTGTTTTTCAAAAAATTCGGCTGATGACCTTACACACAATTTAAACTCAATGCTAGGTGACGACTCTTTTTTTAAAAATTGACTTAAGTATTTTTCAGAGAAAATTGGCGCTTTAGAAAACCCCCTATCTTCTCTCGTTTTCAAAAAAAAAAAAAAAGGTTTCTCTTTAAACTATTCCCCCCCCCCTCCCACCCAAAAAAAAATGCTTTATTTTTATTCTATTTATTTTTCTTTTCCTTAAAAATAAAAAATCTAGGGTGTATCAGTCATACAATATTTTAACACGGTGTTAAATTTCAAAATGCTACAAATAATACCAATATTTTGATGTTAATTTGAAGCTAATGTTACTAAGATCTTGTGTATGTCTTCAAATGTAAAACAAGTTAATTGATTCAAAAGTTGTGTATGGTTGAATATACTTTTATTTTTATTGTTTTGCTATATTGATTCTGCAAATTCAGGAACACGACAATTTTAAAATTTTGTTTCTAAATATTTTTCGAAGATAGTTTCAACTTACGCGAAGGGTGAAAAAGTCAACCCAAGGTAAAAGTCCTTGATTCTAATATAATTTCAAAAGGAGGAGAAAATGAGTTTTGAAATTTTATTGGGTCTTGCCGCCAAGACTCCATTTTTTATTGAATGCATGTACTCTCTCTTTTATGTTCTAAATTAATTATCTTACTTTTATTTTTAGGATTTTTGAAATTATTTGTAACCTTTCATTTTTTTTAACAAATTCAATATATCATTTTTTTTTTCAAAATAACTCAAATCATTTTAACACTACTCTTAATAAAAATAATTTGATTAAGCAAACACTACTTATAAATTTGTTATCTACACATTTATTCACATTTTATTCTTACAAACGAATGTTGAATTTTTATGAAAATGATTGCATTGTATTCATTGTCATTTTATTCTTTTAGAAGTTGACTTGGGGAAATTTCTTCGATAAAGTGGTGGTACCTATTTTAGATTTTTTATTTTAAAAGATAATAACTTCTATTTTATATATTAATTTTTTATAGTACTAATATTTTTGAAATCTACCATCTATAAAATAAGACTAATATTGAATATAAAAAATAAATTATTTTTATATTTATTTAAAGAATTTTTATTTTTTATTTTTACTCGTAATTCTAAATTGCAACAAAAAGTTATATGTCATCGTAAGTGATGTTAGAAGAAATTGTAACAATATTATATTAAGTTGTAATTATAATAGTGATAGCTAAAAATAATTATTTTTTATGTTGCAATTCAAATTTATTATTTCTACTTCAAATATTTCAAATTGTCATATGTTAGGAATTTTAGTTGTTAACCATTAGTATGGGTAGATCTCAGCATAACACCATATATTTAATTTCAATTTGAACTAGGAAAATTACAATAGTAAGTAACATTCGTTATGAATATTTATAGTAATTCTTGAAATTTAGAGTGACAAAATTACAGTTGTAGATATAAAGTGGAATATAAGAAACAAATTTCATTATAAGGTTCGTTACAATATGATATAACATCAATTGTAATATTACATATTTTCTTTACAATTTGGAGTGGAATGATTGCAATAGTAATAACAGCTACAAATACTTATAATAATTATTGTGATTTTGAGTGATTAGAAGTAATACTAAGAGACAAGGGTCAATAGTAAACTTTGTTACAACATATTTTGAAGAAGCTTCAACTGATGATTGTAGTGATAACCATTGTTGCAATATTTAATGACCATGTGAAAGATTGTATAGATTGGAACAATTATTAAGAATATTTGTAACTGTTGCTACTTAGTATTGTAAACGTTGCACTTCAAATTTGTAACGAAAATATGAAATAGAATAAAGTTATATATAGCATATATTAATAATAATAATTTTTTTTTTTTAACTACAGGAAGTTCCAAATAAAAAAATTAATTTTTAGTTGTCACTAGTATAATTGCAACTTAACATAATATTATTACAACTTCTTTTAATATTAGTAAAAATTACATATAATTTTTATTGTAAGTTAGAATTACGAGTGAAAAAATAAAAAATATTTTTAGAGAATATTTTTTTTATATTCAATATTGGTATTGTTTTGTATATCTAGTAACTAAATTTTAGAAATATTAATTTTATAAAAAATGAATATATAAAATAAAAGTTATCTTCTCAAAATTAAAATTTCAAATAAAATTTTCTAATAAAGTGATGGTCCCTAACACGGCCGCTGTATTGAAGAAATTCCTTCACTCGGGTTGTTTTGCCTTTCCATTTTTGAATACAAACAAAAACAACTATCCCATTCATATTCTCTAGCAGACTAATTTGAAAAGTGCGTGGTTTTGAGGTGTGAAAGAATGCATGTGGAGCTGGTTGGTCTTATTGGTCTACTTTGGTGTCTCCATCTCCTAGCATACGCATTATCATATGATAATAAACTATTATGCCCGTTCACATTTTAAGCATACAGAGATAAAGATACCACTATTTCACTATACACTGGACTGGAGTAGCATATATCATTTTACCTCGATCTCAATCCCAAGTACCTCTAGCCTCCATGGCCAAATTCTTGTCCCTCTTCTTCTCTCTCCTATTTTCCTATTATTTCATCATTTCCACCGCCAACAACATAACAACCGATCAATCTTCCCTCCTCGCCTTCCTATCCCAAATCATTTCCGCCAGCGACAATTCTCTATTTCCCGGTAACTGGACTTCCGCCGTCTCCCCTTGCAACTGGGTCGGTGTCATTTGCTCCTCCCCCCGCGGCAGAGTCACCGCCGTGAATCTCAGCGGAATGGGAATCTCGGGCACCCTCTCCCCCCACCTGGGAAACCTCTCTTTCCTCGCGTCGCTCGATCTCAGTTCGAACATTTTCCATGGCTCTGTACCGCCGGAGCTTTCCCGTTTACGAAATATGCGACAACTCCATTTGGAATACAACAATTTCAGCGGAGAAATTCCCAATTGGTTTGGGTATTTACCCAGAATTCAAAACCTTATCCTCTCCAACAACAGCTTCAACGGCGCAATCCCATCTTCGTTGGGGAGAATTTCGGAGCTCGAAACGTTGGATCTGGGTTACAATTTTCTTGACGGGAGGATTCCAAATGAGATCGGAAATCTTTTAAATCTCAAAATATTGAGGCTGAAATTTAACCGCCTTACCGGATTCATTCCGCCGACGATCTACAATTTGTCTTCCCTTGAAGAAATTGACCTCGTGGGTAACGGCATTTCTGGCAGTCTTCCGTCGAGTATGTGTTATCGTCTTTCTAAGCTGGAAGTACTTTCTCTTTCCAGAAATGGTTTATATGGGAAGATCCCGTCGGATTTGGACGGTTGCAGGGAGCTCCGGTATCTAGCTTTGTCCTACAATGGGTTTAACGACAGCATACCAAGCGAGATTGGCAACTTGACGATGCTCAAAGGGTTGTACCTCGGCTTCAACAGCTGGGGAGGTACGAAAATTACAAGCAACTCTTAATTCGATCGTCATCTCTTTGGCAGTAGTATACTGTCGTTATTACTAAAGAAACTTAAAAATTTACTCCGACCTAATTTGCTAACTTGGCCAGTAAGAGTCATTCCTAACTAAAATAGAATTGTTAATAGAAAAATTAGTAACAACTTTTAATCACCAACATGTAACTATCAACATCAATATTATTTTGTGGAGAAAGGTATTTTTCCTAGTTCAGACTCTCCCAGCTCATGTTTCTGCAAAGTAATGCACCATGGGTAGATCTGTCAACGTTGCATTTCCGGTGTAAGAATCAGTCAATTATTTTGAGATAATTTTGACAGTGTTAGCTAAAGGGGAGTGCGTACCTGGCTAGACCCACCCTCTAGCTGATTCAATTGACACATATAGAAATGCCAGGTGACCACCTCATCCTTGGGTCCCTGTTTGAGTTGTCCCGTTAATCAGGCCACACCCAAACATAAGAGTTGTTCCAAGAGGAGTTTTCAGGTAATCTCTATACCGCCCACCGATAAAGTCTTTAGGGTCGGTTGGTGGAGTTCGTCCTAGTACCTTGATTGATCACTCCAGCTTGCTTAGTTAAAACCTCGCAGGGTTCGATAGGCCATGATCAATCTTTTTTGTGTAGAGTTTTGTAGATTTCACATTTTAGTTTAGCAGTACAGACTTGTAAAAAATCAATTTTATTCATCGCATAAGCGGAATAGCTCAATTTTTAAATTTGTAGAAATCAACTCAATGTGAAAAAGAGGGAGTGGAGAGGGGATCTTGGCCTCTTGGGCGCTTTACCAGACCTTCCCCGCTCTCTGACACTTCTTTTCTTCTTTTATCCTGGTTTCTTCCCATCCAGGCCTATTGTAGCTTGTGAGTGCGAAATGGCAAAAAATATCAATTGACACTTGTAAATCGTAGAGATTCCGTGTAGAAGATCGAACCAAGTAGAGAGAATTCACATTCTACTAAGTGAATCCCTTCATGTTCTCTTTGCATTTATTATATACTAAAGGGATTGGTTGAAGTTATTTGAAATTGCAGAAACAAAAGAAAGATGAAAAAGTTCCATGTCTCAATTCACCCCCCTCCCCCCATCTTGGGTCAAGTCCTGCCAACAAACCTTGGTAGGTTAGGCCTAATCTCAGCCAAGGAACATGGATTACAAAATCAAAGAGGTGGACTCTTGGTAAGATTGTAAAAGTTTGGTGTTCAACTGTGAAGATAATTAAAATGATTAGTGGATTGGAACTCTCCGCAGGATCTCAAAGGAGTAAATATAGGAAAATCATTATTTCCTGAACTACTATAAAGATCATGCTATCATGTGGTTGCACGCCTCTCTTTATCTCTATCCTCTTGTGATTGTGTTTTACTTATATATCATGTTTGTGTTGTAATTATAGGAACATAAGGCAATGAAGTAAGGCAACAAAATAAAGTAATTACAACACAAACATGATATATAAATAAAACACAATCACAAGAGGATAGAGATAAAGAGAGGCATGCAACCACATGATAGCATGATCTTCATAGTAGTTCAGGAAATAATGATTTTCCTATATTTACTCCTTTGAGATCATGTGGAGAGTTCTAATCCACTAATCATTTCAATTATCTTTACAGTTGAAGACCAAACTTTTACAATCTTACCAAGAGTCCACCTCTTTGATTTTGTAATCCATGTTCCTAGGCTGAGATTAGGCCTAACCTACTAAGGTTTGTTGGCAGGACTTGACCCAAGATGGGGGGAGGGGGGTGAATTGAGTCATTGAACTTTTTCATCTTTCTTTTGTTTCTGCAATTTCAAATAACTTCAACCAATCCCTTTAGTATATAATAAATGCAAAGAGAACAAGAAGGGATTCACTTAATAGATTGCTTATCTCATTTTAATATGTTTGATATAATTCACTTAGTAGATTGCTTATCTCATTTGGTCCCCCTAATTAGGTAGGCGTGGGATAGTGGGTGTGTCCAAGTACAAGGAGGGTTTTGTAGGACATCACCGAGCCAGCCATGTCGAGCGACCAAAGCTTTCTAGTCAGATGAGTGAGTCCCAATGTCCTAGTTGCGATCTCCTTCTTACCCGTCTCCCTGGGAAGGGAATTTTGATGTAGTTGTCGTTATCCCGCATTATATCCAACACTTGTAGCAATTTTGAACAAAGCAAAAAAAAGGTTATCTGTCACATTCAACACATGGTTGACATATTAGACAGGCCTATGAACTCCTCATTCTTTCAGTATGAGCGTCGAGCTCATAGTTGTAGATGATGCCACTAGGTAGACAATTATTTCTCACACTGACTTTGGGGTAGTGAGTATCAGTGGCTCCAAGATGTATTTATTAAATGGTTCAAAAGTATACTCGTACTCATTGGTCCGCTCCAAGCGCTTATTACCTTGTGGAGTTTTGAAGAAAGGTAGACACTTATTCGATGCCCGAGAAATAAAATGATTAAAGGTTGGTACTCGTCCCGTTAGGCTCTATACATTCTTGATCATTCATGGGGATGTCATATTTAAGATTGCCTTCACTTGCCCTCGGTTAGCCTCAATTATCCTCATTGTTACTAAATAGCCAAGAAATTTCCCAATACTAACCCCGAACATACATTTTCTCGGGTTCAGCTTTATCCTATGCTTCTAGACCACGTCGAAGCATTCCTGTAGATCGGCCAAATGGTTGTCGGTCACTTTGCTCTTGACTACCATGTCGTCAATGTAGACCTCAATGGTCTTCCCAAGTATTAACAAACATTTTGTTTATCAACCTCTGGTATAATGCTTCGGTGTTTTTCAATCTCAAGGACATCATTTTGTAGCAGTATAGGACCTTGTTAATGATTAAGGCTATTTTTCCTTTGTCGGGTAAGTATATGCTAATCTAGTTATACCCCGAGAAGGAGTTAAGAAAGCTGAGTGACTCGTAGCCAGCAGTCGCATCTACAATAACATTGATGTTTGGAAGTGGAATGCAGTTGTTTAAGCAACCTTTATTGAGGTTAGTGAAATTTAAGCACATGTGCCCTTTCATTTTCTTCTTCTTTAGCAAGAATACATTGGCCAATCAAAGGAAAAAATTGATTTCTTCAATAGTGTTCGCCTCAAGTAACTTTTTGGTTTCTTCTTCAATCATTGTCTATCTCTCTGGTTCAAACTTCCTATGCTTCTACCAAACTGGTGAAGAAGTAGGGTCTGTATACAACTGATTCATATATACACTCGGGTTTATCCCGAGTAAATTTGCGTGTGATCAGGCAAATATGTCGTGATTGACTATAACGAGTTCAACCATCTTTTTCTTCAATTCTTCCAAAAGTGTTGACCCGATCTAAATGGTACGATCTAGTTTGATCGGATTCCCTTGGATATCGTCCAACTCTTTATCAAGAAGATGACGAGTTGACATGGTTGCTCAACTTAGGGGTCTATGATGTCTCTATTCCCAGGGTGTTTGGTTATATCCCTAGGTAAGAAGTCTTTGTTAACTTCCTCGCCCTTTGATTACTATTTAGTGATTTCCATCTACGTGACAAAGCATTCTCGGGCAATCTTTTGGTTGCCTTGTACTTTATCAACCTCATTCACGGTTGGGAATTTTAGCATCAGGTGATACGTTAACAGATAACTCTCAATGGGTTTCAAACATGGTGTTCCGACAATGGTATTATATGTCAATAGATAGTCCCATACCATGAACCACGCCTCAATAGTCGAATATTTCAGTTCTATACTCGCAATGAGTTGGAGCATAATCCAACCAAGTGGTTTCATGGCTTTTCCCCCGAAAATGACAAGGGGAGTCATTATTGGCTTTAGTTAGCCACGATCAACACCTATTTTGTTGAATATAGCTAAGTAGATTATCTCTACTGAGTTGCCACTATCAACCAATACTTGTCCCCACTGTAGTTTGTGATTTGTAGGGTAACTATTATGGCGTTGTCGTGGGATGTGTGAACCCCGTGTAGATCCTCATCAGTGAAGGTAATAGCCTCCCTTTTTGTGACGAGTCCCTTGGATACTTTGAACACGTAGTCCTCGACTGGGCGTTTACCACTGTGAGTGTGCGCTTTGTGCTCAGACTTGGTCTGCCCTCCCAAAGTGAATCCGCCATGAACTGTGTGGATGGACCCCTTGGATTTTAGGCCGTTTCCTCTCTTTATAAAGACATTTATCATCCTACTCCCTTTTAGTTGTGAACCTTCTGAGGTGGCCTCTTCAGAGAAACTGTTCGATCTCGTTCTTCAGGTTATAGCGATTGACGGTGGTGTGACCATGACCTAGGTAAAAATCACATTGCTTGTCTAAGTTGGATTTTTTTTTTTTATTATTTATTTATTATTATTCAATGGCTGGGGCCACTTAACAAGCTTCTTATCCCGTATCTGTATCAGGACAGTTCCTAACTAGGCATTAAGGGATATGAAGCTTGTAAAGTGTAGGGGCAATCTGTTATTCCCTTACTTCTTATCGCCTCTCCCTTTCTCTACCTTGTCTATCTGTTTCTTCAACCGGGACTCGTCTTGACTGGGTTTGCTGTAGTTTGGCTCCTTAGGCTTCCTTTTTGCATTGAGATATTCTTCTTCCTCAATTGGGGCCTGGTACACGGAGTTCTTTACATTTCTAATATGTTTTTAAAACAAAATTACTGAACTAGAACAGTTTTCAACTTATTTACAAAAGTGGTGCTACCCGGGGTTCGGATCCCCGGGTTTGTGGGGCCAGCCGTATACCCGGGGTTCGGAACCCCAGGTATGCCAAAAAAAAAAAAATTGTATTTTTTTGTTTTCATTTTTGGGGTTATACCCGGGGTTTGGAACCCCGGGTTTTGTTCCAAACCCCGGGTATAACCCACTTTTTTTTTTTTCTTTAAAAAAAAAGGACGTTTTGGCCCAATAAATTTTTAAAATTTTTCGGTAACTTTGAGTTGATTAACGGTGGTCTATAGATATTTTAAATAAATTTAATTTTTTTATGCATAAATTACGTTCAAAACACTTCATAATATTTTTTACAATACTAAAAATGGACAAGTGGATGAATTTTAAAAAATCGTCAAAGTTGACCAGATGAGCTGTTTCGGTAATGGCAGAATTTTTTCGGTAATTTAAAATTAACAAAAGATTGCATGTCCATAACCGAAATGAACTAAAAATTTTTGTATATAAATTATGCTCATGACACTACATAACAAAATTTAAAACACTAAAAACGGACTAGTGAATAATTTTTAAATAGTCGTCAAATTTGGTCGGATGAGTTGTTTCGATGACGATGCAATTTTTTTGAAAACATTGAGTTAACAAAAAATGGTCGTCTATCCGTAACAGAAATGAACCTGATTTTTTTGCGTACAAACTACGTTCATAACGCTAAATAATAAAATCGAGAATACCAAAAACGGATAAAGGAATAATTTTTAAATAATGGTTATTGTCACAATATTTTATTACTCTTCAACGTTTCAAAAACATTATATTGCTTTTCAATGTTTGGATGGACATAACTTTGCGCTTGGTGGTCCGTTGGGGACAATATTTGTTTTTAAAAGTTGGGTATGTTTTGAGTCATCACTCTGAATTTTGAAGATTTCAATTTTACCAATAGGACAAGACGTACGCTCGCGACGAAGATTACAAATTTAGTCACCCAACACTTCGAATCCAAAATTGAGGATGAAAATGGGCTTTATTTGAAAAAATACTGGACCAAACCGCCTACGGCAATAAGGGAATTTTTTAGAAGAGAAAATTTATGTAAGATAATAGAAAAAGTTTGGATAGATATAACTTTGCGCTCGATGGTCCGTTTTTTTAATTTTTATTTCAGGTATTTTTTTGAGATTTAGGCGTGACAAATTGCCGTAGGCGGTTTGGTCCAGTATTTTTTCAAATAAAGCCCATTTTCACCCTCAATTTTGGATTCAAAGTGTTGGGTGACTAAATTTGTAATCTTCGTCGCGAGCGTACGTCTTGTCTTAATGGTAAAATTGAAATCTTCAAAATTCAGAGTGATGACTCAGATCATACTCAACTTTTAAAAAATAAATTGTCCCCAATGGACCACCGAGCGCAAAATTATGTTCATCCAAACATTGAAGAGCAATATAATGTTTTTGAAACGTTGAAAAGTAATAAAATGTTGTGATAATAATCATTCTTTAAAAATTATTCCTTTATCCGTTTTTGGTATTCTCGATTTTATTATTTAGTGTTATGAACGTAATTTGTATGCAAAAAAATCAGGTTCATTTCTGTTACAGATAGACGACCATTTTTTGTTAACTCAATGTTTTCAAAAAAATTGTATCGTTATCGAAACAAATCATCCGATCAAATTTGACGATTATTTAAAAATTATTCACTAGTCCGTTTTTAGTGTTCTAAATTTTGTTATGTAGTGTCATGAGCATAATTTATATACAAAAAATTTGGTTCATTTCGGTTACGGACATGCAATATTTTGTTAATTTCAAATTGCCAAAAAACTTCCGCCATTATCGAAACAACTTATCTGGTCAACTTTGGAGATTTTTTAAAATTTATCCACTTGTCCGTTTTTAGTGTTGTAAAAAATATTATGGAGTATTTTGAACGTAATTTATGCACAAAAAAAATAATTTTATTTAGAACATCTATAGACCACCGTTAATCAACTCAAAGTTACCGAAAATTTTAAAAATTTATTGGGCCAAAACGTTTTTTTTTTTTTTTTTTTTTTTAAGTGGGCTATACCTGGGGTTTGGAAGCCCGGGTATAACCCCAAAAACAAAAAAAAATACACATTTTTTTTTTTGGTATACCCGGGGTTCCGAACCTTGGGCATACTGCTGGTCCCACAAAACTGGGGATCCGAACCCTAGGTAATACCACTTATGTAAATAAGTTGAAAATCATTCTAGTTCAGTAATTTTGTTTTAAAAACATATTAGAAATGTAAAGAACTCCTGGTACACGTTTTCCGCCACAATGAATTCTTTGGGTAGGGCAAAGGCCACGACTACAGTCTTCAATGGTGCTTGATCCATTTCAAGCAAGAATGGGCCTTCTTATACTCCAACTATTAGAGTTGCTACAACCATTTTATCAGCAGTTCTTCCAGTTGGTCGGATTCATGTTGAAATTTCTCAATAAAGGCTTCTAGCATTGCATTTTTCCTTTGTCTTATAGATATGAGGTGTGTTAGGCTTTTGGCCCATCGTTTGCTGCTCACGAACCTGTGTGCAAAGGCAAGGCTAAAAGACTCAAACAAATTATAAATACTTGGTTTCAACGCCTTCTACCATTTCCTAGTCGTTTCGGCTAAAGTCACATGGAGTGCTTGGCATTTTGTCAAATCCATTGCCTCGCGCAGGTTCATGTGAGTATGATCATGTCAAGGTGCTATGTTAAGTTAGAATCTCCTTTGTATGTCCTGCTGATTTGAGCTGGCATCTTTAATTTTTCTAGGATTTTTTTTCATAGTACCCGGGTAGTAACGGGAGAAGAGTTCATCTTTAATATCTCATAAAAAAAATTTATTTTATTTTTGGCCTTAGTTTTTCGTTGATGGCCTTAACCTACTCCCGCATGTCCTTGTATGTTTGTGGATCTGAATCACTTCATTGGTGTCTCAGCCGAGACGTCAAAGAAGCCTATACTGAGAGTGGCAGAGTGTTGTAAGACACATTGCAGGTCTTACCTGTCACCCGGTTAAGGCGCACCTCATTTTCCCGTGTAGGTGCTCCTTCCATCCTATCATTTGTTCATGTTGAGGACACCTAGGGTCCTAGTCATGATTGCACGATAGGGGTATTTTTCATACCGCGGAGCTGCAGGGCCTTGTCAGTTGTTATGGATTCCCTAATACGGATCGTCTATCTTCTATCGGATGCCCTCAAGTTCTTTACAAAGATCGTGCTACCTTTGGCAATGCTTATTCTTCTGGCGCTATTCGCAATGAACTCTTTGTCATTCGTCAACAATAAGTTGTGTCTCATTGACAGATGACACATATCCTTAAGGGATGGGCGACATCAGAGGCAATTGACTTTGATCAACCTGTACAGTTAGGTACTGGACAGTTTGCGAGAGATCTCGAATTTTCCTTATCAATTCCATTAGGAGTGTAGGTGACTCCCCTAAAGGAACAACTTTATAATCAATCCATGCAGATTGACTGCTTTTTCACTTTCTTAACCATTTGTCATTATCTCAAATCTTGGAGTAACCATAAAAGTTTGTAGAAATGGTGAGAAAGATAATTAATCGTTCTTATACAGTGCCAACTAATGACGCCGAAATCTAGTTCTGTGAATCATAGTAAAAGTGGTTGAATTTCATTGGGTTGCCTTCGCTGACCTATTTCTGCAAAACAAGGCTTAATCACCAAGGGTTGGGTTCCCTGTGAATCCCTTTCGATGTGAGAATAAGTCATCTGCTTCGCTATTAAGTTAGGACATATCTTCAATTAGAGAGTATAATGGAACACTTGTGTTTTGATTGAAAGTCTTGTTGTGTGTTTTGGTGAAGAATGAGACCATTATTTATAGGTATTTATTGGACCAATTTTTTTTTAAAGATTTAATTGATGAAGAAATTAGTGCACCACTAATTAGTGGTTAAGCCTTTTGAATTAAATACTCAATTGATGGAGAAATTAGGTCACTATTACTTAGTGGCTAATTTTAGTGGCCAAGTTAGGCCATTGTAGTAAATTTAGCGGTAAATGGTTGACAGAATTACCCATTATCACCACTAATTAGTGGTTATGTCTTTTGAGTTAAATACTCAATTGGAGGAAAAATTAGGCCACCGCTAATGAATGCTTAATTTAATGACCGAGTTAGATCATAGTAGTAAATTTAGTGGTAAATGGTTAGCAAAATTACCCATCAAAATTACATTATCACTAGCCCCTACTCTTTCTTTTGATGAGCCAAATAGAAGAGTAGAACTTTCTCTTTATTTCTGTTGCTCTGTACTAAGGTTTGTGCTCCGTGTGGTAGAGGTAGTAGCTCAGACCTCTGTGCTTACCGAGGAGTGAGAATTGGAGAACAAGTAAGTTCTCAAGGTCGATAGAGGAGCAAGAAGCCCTGATGCTCGAGTTCTAGGTGAGTTAAATACTTAATTGGTTGAGAAATTAGACCAACACTAATTAGTGATTAATTTAATGATCAAGTTAGGTCATAGTGGTAAATTTAGTGATAAATGGTTACAAAATTATCCTTCAAAATCATTAATTATCAATCTATTTATTATAATTAATTATAATTATTAGTCTTTTATGTGTTGTTAAAATTAAATGTTCTCCTTTTTAAGGATTAGTCCAAGAGTTCAAAAATATTTAGAGTTTTTTGTAGTCTTCATATCTTATTATCTATCTCTTATTGAATATAAATAAATTTTGTTATATGCATATGAATAAATTTTGTTAGGATATACAAAAAAGAGATACGGAAAATTCAGATATGTAGATCCAAATGCTTCAAGAGTTGAACATATATATAGTTCTGTGTTTTTAACGCACACATCAATATATAGAAAGAGAAACTATTTTGTTGATAGTGATTGGCGATGGCCAGTAGTAGCAGACAGGGAATTGAGGGTGTAAAAAGGAGAAATAAATAAATAAATAAGGTGGCGTTTGGTAACCGTTTCTATTTCCATTCCAGCAGTGGGATGGGATGGGATGGAAATTTTGTTTTCTTTTTGGGAGTAGAATCGCGTTTGGTAACGATAATTTTTTTTTTTTTTGTTTTGGGAAGGGAATTGTGTTTGATAACGATTTTATCCTTTTTTTTTTTTTTTTTTTTTTTTTTGTTCTGTTTTGGCCTGACGGCGGTGGCGCCATCGTTGTCGCCGGCTGGGTGGCGGTGCTCCCGTGACGCCCGGCCGGCGCTCCGGCAACGGCCGCCGACGGTTCTCCGGCGTCGGAGAAGGCCCGGCGGCGGTAGCGCCGGCGACTGCCGGAAGTGGCCGGAAAATTTCCGGCCGGACGGTGACCGGAGATGGTCGCCGGCGGCGGGTGGCGGTCGGCCAGTAGGTGAATAGTAACTATGGATTTTGGGAATGGAATGGGAATAATGAGAAACAACTTTTTTTTGTTTCTCATTTCTTAAGAAAAAAGTGGGCACAATTCTCAAATAGAAATGAAATGGAAACAGAAACAAAAATTACCAAACGCTATTTCCAAATAGAATTCCTAAAAATCTGAAAATGGAATGGGATGGAAATGATTACCAAACGGGGCCTAAATTAACAGAAATGGAATCGATTTTCTATGGAATAGAATCAAAATTAATATAGACGTTCATTTAAAATTTAATGATTCTATTAACTCCAACAAAACATGGCGGTTAAATGGATGTAAATGCTGGGTAAATGGATATTTTGTGGGAATATATAATTTTTTTATTTTATTTTTTTAACAAATGAAGTGAACATCTAAAAGGTGTAGATAACTCCCGCTTTTTTCTTCCCTTTCGCAGACACCATTGAAGGTGGATCGGCCACCCGATTCATCGTAATTAAGATGAGAAATTGAATTTTCCTTTTCGCAGGTACAATCCCTCAAGAAATAGGCAATCTTCAGCAGCTGGAGGAATTGAGCGTAAGAAGTGGGTCTCTCTCAGGCTCAATCCCGTCTTCTATCTTCAATATCTCCTCTCTGAAAGTGCTGGATTTCACGAACAACAGCCTGTCCGGCAACCTACCGTCGGGCCCCCACTTTCACCTTCCCGTTCTAGAAGGCCTACAGCTTTCTTATAATCGGCTCAGTGGCCCGATCCCGTCGGAGCTATGGCGAAGCACAAGGATGCGAGGCTTATTCTTGTCGTCTAATAGATTCACCGGCAGGATATCTCCTGCAGTGGGGAACCTCACTCTGCTCACTCATCTACTTATCCCCGTTAATAACTTCACAGGTGACCTCTCTTATCTTTTTAAACTTTTTTTATTTTTTTAAAATTTACGGTAAGGTGCTACCTCAACTAATGGCCTCTCCGGACTTATATTTTAAGTGCGCACTCCCCTTTCACTGTCATTTGGTCCCTAATCATTTCTCTCTCTGTCATTCACAAAATATGATTTTAATCTCTAATTAAGTCTTAATGATTGAATTAGCAATTTTCAAACCACGGTTCTAATTGTTTGGCTATCAAGAATTTTAAACTTTTGTTGGCCAAGTAAAATACTCAAGAGTAGGGGTGAATTGGGTAATTAAAAACTTATCAAAATAAAACTTGAATAAATCAAATAATTAATTTTAAGTTTAAATTAATTATTATTTTTATAACACACGGAATAATATAATCAGCTAGGTGCACACACAACCAACAAAAATAAACAAATTAAGAATGCAGCACACTAGAGATTTATACTGGTTCACTAAGTTACTCTTGGCCAATCCAATCTCTCGAGCTCCACGGAGGTTGTACCCACTAAAATCAAGATTCCTTTAAAGGTAGAAACCAAACTCACACACCGATTATTTTACAGGCTCAGAATCAACTTTTACAGTATCTTTTTCCTAGACTAAGGAAGAACCTCTACTTTTTATAGGTTAAAGAATAACTTAATTATTTTTAAACACTAAGGTACAAGAATCAAAATCTCTCAAAACACTCCAACTATTATTTTCACAAGTAAGGATAGAACCTTTACAAATAACTGATAACGCAATTCTTATCCAAGAAGAATCACTACCTCAATCTCTTTATAGGAAGAGATTGAAACCCAGCTACCCTTGATTAAATACCCCCAATGGTATTTAACCCGTCACAACTCACCAATACAAAAATTAATAAGAATTAAATCTTTCTCTCGGAACTTCTACCAGCTCAGATAAATAATAACTCAATTAATATCACAACTAGTGATAGAAAACATAAGATAGAAAAATCTTATTTTAACAAGAATATAGGTAGCTAATTGAAGCACGTAATTAGATTCAAAAAATTATTTATAACAATATTTTCTTTAAAAATCAGAAATAATTTCTAAGATCAATTTCCAAATATAAAATCAATAAACAAAAAATAAGCAATTTGGAAAGATCTCACTCAAAATCTACCGAAAGAAAATAGTATTGCAATATAACTTCAAATCGGAACAACAATGATCAGCAATTTTTTTTTCTTAGAAAAGTTCACTCAATTCTCAATAAGATATTTCTTAGAAAAGCTCACTCAATTGATATATTCTGATCTCTCTTGATAATATATGGATTCTCTCTCTTAGAATGATTAGATATAAATAAAAAATCGTAGGTCTATATATATGAATAGGAAATCAGTCTTATAACGGC
Organism: Eucommia ulmoides; assembly: GCA_016647705.1. Classification (NCBI taxonomy): domain Eukaryota; kingdom Viridiplantae; phylum Streptophyta; class Magnoliopsida; order Garryales; family Eucommiaceae; genus Eucommia; species Eucommia ulmoides. The sequence goes on along the minus strand of CM028332.1, from coordinate 46,229,515 downwards.
TAATTTACATGTGTCATGACGATTAATAGCACTTATAGACCCCTTATATCATAATGGCTTTATTTAGGTTCAATTTCACTTAAAAACAGCTTTCAAATCTTTCAATTAAACCCCTCAGATTATTTCTCAATCTCAATTAATAAGAATATAATCTATTTCAAGTACTAAATTGAGAAACATTAATATTTAATGAACTATATTAATAGGATTTAATTAATATATGAACCATATCTTAAATATAGATAATATCCCCGAAATCTCTCTCAAATTCCAACAAAGAACGGTTACTTTTGGATATAATCTCGGATCAAACAATATCCTAAAACAGTGCAAACGGTCGACTGTCCGATTCAGGTTGTTGCCAATGGAGTTCATCGGTTAACCGCCCGGTCGACTTGTAGATTCAGAGAGTTCGTCTTTCTTTCACCGATCGACCTATCAGTCGACTTGTAGATTCAGAGAGTTCACCACTTCTTGGCAGGTCGACTTGTCAGTCGATTTAGAGATACAGGGAGTTACAGCTGCTTGGTCTGGTCGACTCACCAGTCGACTATTGTCTCCTGGATCTCTTATTCTTTATACGTTTTTAACTTATTTTCTTTTACGTTTTCGCCCCTTTAACAATTTTCTCTTCAAAATTAGTTCTACTAATCTTCTTATATTCCATTTTATTCATTCAAAATTATTTCTTTTCAATTCACATAGGAGTAAATAATTTCATTTAATCAAAACACACATAAATGATAAAATACATTTTGTATTATGTGTGTGTTCCTAAATGAGATATTAAGAGTTGAAATTTACCTGAGTTGTTTTCCCTAATTTCTTCAAACTCTCAACTCTTCAATATCTTTACTTTTATCATTTAGTATCTATTTAATTTGTCATATTCATCACTGGAACTTTAAATCGCTGAAACACTCAATTAAAACGTTAGTTCCACCAAAATATTAATACTTAATTGTTCATTAAAATTTTAGGATTAACAATCTCCCAATTTTTTATGATGACAATTAACTTTGATGTTTTCTTCAAAATAAAATATAACCACACTCCCCCTGAATCCGAGAACGTGTTCTTTAACACATTAAAGCATTATAATGAAGATTCCAATAATGCACAAATTAAAAACACTCAATAAAACACAATTTAAAAATTCTCATCATTAATTTATCCCCTTTTTGCATAAATAAAAAACTACTTAATTAAAGCATAATATTAAAATACTCCTCCTTAATAAAACATCACTATTTTCTCCCTCTTTGTCATCTTCAAAAACAAATTTAGGGAGGGGGGAATACATATGTAACTCACTCTAGGCAAACATCATTATACCTAAGCATACTCAAACCGCGAATGATTTTCACAAACTGATCTTCCGTTAGTGGTTTGGTAAAAACATCAGCAAGCTGGTCGGAGGTATCAATATATTCAATAACAATATCTCTTTTCTGAATGTGATCAAGAATAAAATGATGTCTAATCTCTATGTGCTTAGTTCGTAAGTGCTATGTAGGATTCTTACGTAGACAAATAGCACTTTTATTATCACAAAAGATCGGGACTTCCTCCATACAAACTCCAAAATCATTTAACTGTTGTTTAATATATAAAATTTGAGCACAACAGTTACCAGCTTCCATGTATTCAGCCTCTGTAGTAGATAAGGTTATAGAATTTTATTTCTTGTTTGACCAAGAAATCAAAGCATGTCCTAACAAATGATATGATCCACTTGTATTTTTTCGCTCAACTTTGCAACCGGCAAAATCAGAGTTGGAGTAACTTACCAATTTAAAATCACTCCCCCTAAGATACCATAATCCTAGGTCAGTAGTCTCCTTTAAATAACGAAAAATTTGCTTAACCGCAGTCAAGTGTAATTCTTTAGGATAAGACCGAAATCTAACACAAAGACAAACATTATACATAATGTCAAGTCTACTAGCAGTTAAATACAATAGGCTACCAATCATATCTCGATACATTTTTTCATTAACGCTTTTGCCCGTATCGTTTTTTTCAATCTTTGTAGCCGTTGCCATGGGAGATTTGTACTCTTTATCTCCTTCCAAGCCATATTTCTTTAACAGCTTCTTGGTGTATTTAGCTTGGTTGATAAATATCTCTTCTTTGGTTTTGCTTAATTTGCAATCCAAGGAAGAAATTCAACTCTCCCATCATGTTCATTTCAAATTCAACTTGCATTATCTTAGCAAACTTTTGGCAAAGATCCTCATTAGTAGATCCAAAAATGATATCATCAACATATACTTGTAATAATAGGATATCAAAATCAGTTTACTTTACAAATAGTGTAATATCACAAATACCCCTTCGAAAACCATTTTCGATCAAATATCGGCTAAGTCTCTTATATCAAGCTCGCGGAACTTGTTTGAGCCCATATAAAGCCTTGCGAAATTTAAATACGTGATCGGGAAACTTATTACTTTCAAATCCCGAGGGTTGTTCCACATAAATTTCTTCAGCTAGAAAGCCATTTACAAATGTACTATTTACATCCATTTGATATAGCTTAAAATTACATGAACATGTAAAGGCGAGTAACATTTTAATTGCTTCTAGTCTAGTAACAGGAGTATAAGTTTCATCATAATCAATTCATTCCTCTTGATTATAGTCCTGTGCCACTAATCTTGCTTTGTTACTAATTACCATGCCAGATTCATTCTTTTTGTTTCTAAATACCCATTTAGTACCAATAACTGGATTAAAATCTGATCTCGAAACAAGACACCACACTTTATTCCGCTCAAATTGAACTAATTTATCTTGTGTTGCGGAAATCCAAGATTCATCAATTAATGCCTCATTTATATTTTTAGGCTCAATTTGAGATAAGAAAGTAAAATTAATTATATCCCTAAGAGAAGATCGAGTACTTACACTTTTTTCAAAATTACTGATGATTTATTTAATTGAATACCCTGGTACTTTCTTTATAGTTCTTGGTAAAGTCGAATCATTCTCATTAGGTTCCTCCTCTTGTTGAGACTCATTTGATACATCATTACCTTGGTTTTGGTTATTTAAGATACCTGCATCATCATCATCCAAAATATTTCTTCACAAGGATGGATCAGCTTCCTCAAAAATAACATGCATTGTTTCTTCTACTACTAAAATACGTTTATTATAAACTCTATAAGCCTTACTGTTAGTAGCATATCTAAGGAAAATCTCATAATCAGATTTAGCACCAAATTTACCAAGATTATCCTTGTCATTCAAAATGTAACACTTGCATCTAAAGACTTTAAAATAGGAAATATTAAGAGTCTTACCATTCCAGATTTTATATGGGGTTTTGTTAAACCCTCTATGAATTGATACACGGTTTACCACATGACAAGCTGTACTTACTGTTTCGGCCCAGAAGTAGGTTGGTAAGCGATTTTCATTTAGCATTATTCTAGCCATCTTTTGAAGCGTTCTGTTCTTCCTTTCTACTACACCATTTTGTTGTGGTGATCTTGGTGTAGAAAAATTGTGAGCATAACTATGCTCATCACAATAGCTTACTACTTCATCATTCTTAAATTATCTTTCTCTGTCACTACGAATGTTGATAATAGAATATTGCTTCTCATTTTAAACACGTTTACAGAATTTAGCAAGAATTGAAGCAACCTCACTTTTCTTAGCAAGAAAATATACACAGATAAGTTTAGAATAATCATCAACTATAACAAATGCATAAAACTTACCACCAAAACTAGCAACAGAGTTAGGCCCAAACAAATTAAGATGCAATAATTCATGACATTTAGACGTGAACGTGTGCATATTTTTCTTAAATGATGATTTAACTTGCTTGCCTAATTAACCTGCATCACATACTTTATCCTTAAGATATTTCAGATCAAGTAGGGCACGTACAAGACTCTTCTCAGATAAGTTAGAAATTAACTCCATACCAGCATTCCCAAGTTTTTTATGCCATAACCAACTATTTTCCGATAAAGCATTCAAACAAGATAAATTTTTAGAATTAAAATCATCAAAAGAGAAAGTATACACATTCTCAAAACGTGATGCAATTAGCAAGATACTACTATCATGACTATTCTTAATGATGCATCTATCATGATCAAATATAACATTATAGCCATTGTCACATAGTTGACTAATACTAAGCAAATTTTGTTTAAGTCTATCAATTAGTAACACATCTTTAATCATAGTAGTACCATTACCGATATTACCTAGACATGACCTCCATATTTAGGTGTCAAAGATGTAAATTTTCTTTTATCTCCCATCATGTGTCGAGAACAACTACTATCTAGGAACCATTTGTCCTTACTTATTAATGGTTTTAGAACAATCAGCAAGGAACATTTCAAATAGTTCCTAAGTGGTACCTAGCCTAAGTGGGTTTGACCTTGTTAGTCGTGACAATTTTTGTTCCTTTTGGAACCTAAACTTGTTTACAGTTAGTTTTTTAGTAAAATATCTACGAATAGTATGCTCCACAATATTACATTTAAAACAATTCACAAGATCATTGGTTTCAGAAAAGAATTTATGAAAGCATTTTTGTTTAAGATTTTTCAGAAAACCAACACCGATTTTATCAAAAACTCCACGTGAACTTCCCAAAAGCATTTTCAAATTATTTTCACCGCCGGTGAATTTGAGAACAATTAATTGCAAATCCATCAATTTAGATTTCAACCCATCGTTTTCAGATTCGTAGTCCACCACTTACTCGTTTAATGTGTTAATTGTATTTTGACGGGTATTTATTTTAAAATACTAGTTTTTATAATCATGTGAAAGTTCTTAATAAACATCAAACAATTCATCAAAATTTAAAGAACAAGAACTTGAACAATCGGTTAACTCACCACCAGTGGCCATTAATGCAAGCATGGACGTATCTTCACTATTTAATTATTCTGAGCTATTTGAATTGGTATCATCCCAAGTAGCCTTCATTAATTTCTTCTTACTCTTCCTTGCTTTCTTCTTATTCTCCTTTTCTTTATATTTTTTCGGTTCGGGACAATCATTTTGAAAATGACCGATTTTACGACAGTTGTAGCATTCCACTTTAGACATGTTGAGATTTCTTTTCCCACGGAATCTGCGCCGAGTCATTCTTCTGAAGTTGTTTGTAAGAAGTGATACATTTTTTTCTTGCTCACTATCAAGACTTTCATCATCACTATCATCATCTTCTTCAATTTTTTGAACTTTCAGCTCCAATGATTTCCTCTTGCCATTTCCGGTATCATCTTCATAACCTTTAATCGCCGATTAATGAGTCATCAAATTTCCAATGAGATCATCGATATCATATTTGCCAAGATCCTTGATTTCCTTAATTGCTGTTACTTTTGACTCCCATATTTTTGTCAAGGACCTTAGGACTTTTCGTACTCTATCCTCAATGGAGTATGGCTTTCCGAGTTGACTCATATTGTTGAAGATGTTGAAGCAAGTGTACATCTCATGAATCCATTCATTCTCCTCCATTCTGAACAGCTCAAATTTTCTCATAAGAGCATTGATTTTTTACTGCTTCACTTGACTTATCCCTTCGTGGGTGACTTGTAGCTTATCTCACATCTCCTTTGTGGATTTGCAACCTGAAACTCTAGAATACTCATTAGCATCTAAAGAGTAAAAGAGAATATTGATAGTTTGAGAGTTAATGGAAAGTTTCTGTTTATCGGAAGTAGTGAGTTGTTCCTTCTTCTTCTCAACTCCATTTTCCATTGGAATGAATGGACCATTCTCGATTGTTAGCCACACGTAGTAATTTGTAGTCTGAAAAAAGGTTATCATTCTGTCTTTCCAAAACGAGTAACCTTCATCTGCAATAGCTAAAAAATTCGAGCTAAACCAGCTCTAATGTCAATTGTTAGCCCAGTAGAATACCCAAGAGGAGGGTGAATTGGGTAATTAAAAATTTATCAAAATAAAACTTGAATAAATCAAATAATTAATTTTAAACTTAAATTAATTATTATCTTTATAACACAACGGAATAATATAATCAGTTAGGTGCACACAAAAACACCAAAAATAAATAAATTAATAATGCAGCATACCAGAGATTTATATTAGTTCACCAAGCTACTCTTGGCTAATCCAGTCCCCCCGAGCTCCACTGAGGTCGCACCCACTAAAACCAAGATTTCTTTAAAGGTAGGAACTAAACCCACACACCGATTTTTTTACAGGCTCAGAATCAACCTATATAGTATCATTTTCCCAAGTTAAGGAAGAACCTCTACTTTTACAGGCTAAAGAATAACCTAATTCTTTTTAAACACTAAGGCACAAGAATCAAAACCTCTCAAAACACTCCAACTATCATTTTCATAGGTAAGGATAGAACATTTACAAATCACTCACAACGCAATTCTTATTTAGGAAGAATCACTACCTCAATCTCTTTACAGGAAGAGACTGAAACCCAACTACCCTTGATTAAATACCCCCAACAGTATTTAACCCGTCACAATTCACCAATACAAAAATTGATAAGAGGTAAATCTCACTTGGAGTTTCTACCACCTCAGATAAATAATAACTCAATTAATATCCCAACTAGTGATAGGAAACTTGAGATAGAAAAATTTGATTTTAACAAGAATATGGGTAGCAAATTGGAGCACGTAATCAGATTCAAGAAATTGTTTGTAAAAATATTTTCTTAAAAAATCAGAAACAATTTCTAAGATCAATTTCTAAATATAAAATCAATAAACAAAAAATAAGCAATTTGGAAAAATCTCATCCGGAATCCACCGAAAGAAAATAGTATTGCAATGTAATTTCAAATTGGTAGCAACAATGATCAGCAAATGATTCTCTTAGAAAAGCTCACTCAATTCTCAATAAGATATCTCTTAAAAAAACTCACTCAATTGATATATTCTGATCTCTTGATAATATATAGATTTTCTCTCTTAGAATGATTAGATATAAATAAAAATTCGCAGGTTTATATATATGAATATGAAATTAGTCTTATAACGGCTAATTTATATGTGTTATGACAATTAATAGCACTTATAGACCCTTTATATCATAATGACTTCATTTAGGTTCAATTTCACCTAAAAATAGCTTTCAAATCTTTTAATTAAACCTTTCAGATTATTTCTCAATCTTAATTAATAAGAATAGAATCTATTTCAAGTATTAAATTGAGAAATATTAATATTTAATAAACCATATTAATAGGATTTAATTAGTATATGAATCATATCTTAAATATAGATAATATCCTTGAAATCTTTCTCAAATCCCAACAAAAAACGGTTACTTTTGGATATAATCTCGAATCAAACAATATCCTAAAACAGCACAAACGGTCGACTGCCCGATTCAGGTTGTTGCCAATGAAATTCATCGGTCGACTTGTAGATTCAGAGGGTTCGTCTTTCTTTCACCAGTCGACCTATCAGTCAACTTGTAAATTCAGAGAGTTCAACACTTCTTGGCCGGTCGACTTGTCAGTCGATTTAGAGATACAGGGAGTTATAGCTGCTTGGTCCGGTCAACTCACCAGTCGACTGTTGTCTCTTGGATCTCTTCTCTGAATACGTTTTTAACTTATTTTCTTTTACGTTTTCTCCCCTTTAATTATTTTTTCTTCAAAATTAGTTCCACTAATCTTCTTATATTCCATTTTATTCATTCAAAATTATTTCTTCTCAATTCACATCGTAGCAAATAATTTGACTTAATCAATACACATATAAATGATAAAATATATTTTGTATCATGTGTGTGTTCTTAAATGGGATATTAAGGGTTGAAATTTACCTGGGTTGTTTTTCCTAATTTCTTTAAACTCTTAATTCTTCAATATCTTCACTTTCATCATTTAGCATCCCTTTAATTTGTTATCTTCATCACTGAAATTTTAAATCACTGAAACACTCAATTAAAATATTAGTTCCGTTAAAACATATATTTAATTGTTCATCAAAATCTTAGTATCAACAAGTTTAAATTGGAGCAATTATTCATTGCTTCTGATACTGATATGTGTGCGGTATCACTATCCCACTCCAATCATGAATGAATCATTTCATTAATTCCTATGGCATTGCTTTTATGCATTCGGATCCCACCACGACATGAATGAATGAATCATTTCATTAATTTGTTTACGCAATTGCAATAAATATTAACTTGTTGAATTGGTCTAATCAGACAATAAATATTGTGTTTATCTGTAAATTACTAAATGGTTGCTGAGTATTTTTCTCAAGTTAGCAAGATGTTTAACATTTGACTGTAAGATAAAAGGCTACGTCACAAGCTCACCACATAGATCCCAAAGTTGTGTTTACTAAACACGTTTCTGTACATTAGTCCCATAATTTTGAGAGTGGGAACAAAAAATCAGGGAACCAAACCTGTAACCCAACGGGGCCTTAGCCAAACATAGATCAAAAGAGAACATGACTGAATCCGAAAAGAGAGAGGATCACCTTACGAATGTAGATGTAGGCAAGAATGACACTTCAACTGCCACTACTAAAGCTTCCAAATCTAAGCTCTCTGTGGTTCGCCCATCTTAATATGTGTCTCTTCTCTTCCCATCCTTCTTTGTTTCGGCACCATCAACAAGGAGGAGATACTCTCTCTCTCTCTCTCTCTCTCTCTATATATATATATATATATATATATATAAACTAGTGTTAATTTTTAAAAATCAAGACATGGGTGCGGGTAGGATACGTATTAAAATAGGAATTAACTAATATATAATTGAAAAACAAATTAAACAATTCTATCTTTTTTGGGTCAAACAAATCAAAATTTAACCCATCATTGCCTAAGACATACCAAGTTACCAAAAATAAGGTTTCGAGTTCTCATGTATCTCTTAAACTGCACCTTATCAATTACAAAGATCTAACTTATTAACATGGTTATATGGAATCTGAACATATCCTTTTGAAATATTTGGATGTTTTTAGTCTGTTGGACTTTTCGATCGATGAAGATGTTAAACCATTGTAATGTTTGACATTGTTCGGTATTTTTATGTGATTGACTAAATATATAATTGAATTAATCGTGATGATAAATGCTATGTGACAAAATTAATTATAGTAATATATAATATATTTTACATGTTTAATATAATGTGTATTCCACTTCAGTCAGGAGCGCACCTCACGTTTTGCCTTGTGCTTAGGCTCTAGAAGACCTTGGTGCCTTGGTGCGCCTAAACCCAGATAGAAACTTCTGACAATTAAATGTTGAAAGTTTTTAGGGTCGAACAGTGTAATTTTCTTGAAAACAAATGAGCATAAAGTTCGTAATGATATGAACATGAATTTAGTTCGCAGTAATGAATAAAAGATTGACATAAAACTTGTTTTTTTCCTTTTTTAAAATTATGTGTTAGGTACATTACCTGAAGAGATTGGGGCTCTTCATCTGGAGACGTTTATTGCTGATGAGAACAACTTCAGTGGCCTCATTCCACTCGAGATCTTCAATATATCAACGATACAAGTACTTTCTCTGGATACCAACCAATTTTCTGGGCAACTCCCATCTAGCCTTGGGCTTGGGCTTCCCAATCTTGAAGAGCTTTACATAGGCAACAATAACCTCAATGGATACATCCCAAGCTCTATCTCTAATGCTACTAACCTTATCATACTTGTCTTGATTAACAACTCATTCACCGGTCCTATACCAAATAGTCTTGGTAATCTGAGAAATCTGCAAAGGCTTGTTCTCGGGGAAAACAACTTAACAAGGGAATCTTCAACTTCTGAATTGAGATTCATTTCTGCCTTAACAAATTGTAGACATCTCAACCTCTTGGTAATATCATTGAACCAGCTAAATGGATTCCTCCCTGATTCAGTGGGCAATCTGTCTACTTCTCTTCAAACTTTCCAAGCATTTGATTGCAAAATTAAGGGTGAAATACCTAGTGGGATTGGAAACCTGAGTGGCTTGCAAGTCATTAGCATAGATAGCAACGAGTTTACAGGATCTATTCCAGCATCAATTGGAAGATTGAAGAACCTCGATCGATTATATCTCGAGTACAACAGATTGCAAGGACAAATCCCAAGTGATTTGTGTCGGTTAAAGAAATTAGGTGACTTGTATGTAAGTCACAATATGCTCAATGGATCAATACCAGCATGCTTGGGTGAGATCGAATCCCTTAGACATCTCTTCTTGGACTCTAACAATTTGTCTTCAACAATACCACATACATTGGGTGATCTAAGAGATCTCTTGAGTCTCAATCTCTCTACTAATCTTTTAAGTGGCTCTCTACCATGGGAAATTGGAAATTTGAGTGTCGTCACAGAAATAGATTTATCTTGGAATCGACTTTCAGGTGTTATCCCAAGCACCATTGGCAGTTCACTATCATTGGTTTCTCTCTCCTTGGCTCATAATGAACTGCAAGGGACCATTCCTCAAGCATTGAGCAACTTGGTAAGCTTGCAAGTATTGAATTTATCGAGGAACAATTTGTCCGGAGAGATTCCCAAGTCCCTAGAGAGTCTCAGGTATCTCCGGTCTTTAGATGTGTCTTTCAATAGGTTGAGAGGAGAAATTCCATCCCAAGGAAATTTTGGAAACTTCACAGCTCACTCATTCACGAACAATGGCGCGCTATGTGGCGCAAGCCGATTGGGAGTTCCACCTTGCAGAATCCGACGAGAAAAATCAAAAAGAATGGACCTTTTGAAGTATATTTTTCCTCCCATAGGGGCCACAATCCTTTTATTGGCTCTCGTTTTGGGGCTTATCATAAGGCTGCAAAAAAGAAAACAGAAACCAGCGATCGATTCGAATTCATTACACATGCCTTGGATAAGGGTTTCATACTATGAACTTCAACGAGCAACGGATACCTTTAGTGAATCCAACCTCCTCGGAACTGGTAGTTTTGGTTCGGTTTACAAAGGAACACTCTCGAATGGGACAATTATTGCAGCAAAAGTTTTCAATGTGCAACAAGAAAGATCGTTAAAGAGTTTTGAGATTGAATGCAGATTATTGTACAGTATTCGACATCGAAATCTCATCAGAATCATCAGTAGTTGCGCCAACCTTGATTTCAAGGCCTTGATTCTTGAGTACATGCCAAATGGGAATCTTGAGGGGTGGTTGTATTCTCATGAACATAGCCTGGACATTGTACAGAGATTGAATATAATGATGGATGTTGCTTTGGCTTTGGAATACTTACACCATGGACATGGACTACCCATTGTTCATTGTGATTTGAAGCCTAACAATGTCTTGCTTGATGAAGATATGGTTGCACATGTTGGTGATTTTAGTGTCTCCAAGCTTTTGGGTGAAGGGGAAACCATGGCACAAACCATCACTTTGGCAACAATTGGCTACATGGCACCAGGTGATGTTTCCTTTTCATTAAAAATTTCACGGAACGCTATTTTTATTTATTTTTTTGCTACTTTCAAAATTGAATTCAGGTCATACATGGTGAAAATATTTCTATATGTCAAAATTTCATTCTCATATTCTTAATTAGTCAAATATTGTCTCATGCGTGTCAAAGTTTTTGGTTTCCAAAATTGAAAGTTGCAGTTATTGAATATTAATTGGAGTATCTATGATAGTTATTTGAAAAGTTTTGAAATTCAAGTAGGTGCCTATGTTTAACAACAGGTCGGTTTCCCAGGTTGGGTTTTCAAACACCAACAACCAACTCTGAATGGGTTTCGATTTTACCTACCTTTTGGGGGTCTGTAAATACATGCAACCAACCAACTTCTCTTTAAACCCACTCACGAAAGACCTGAGAAACAAAAAACTAATATACGTAGATAGTTGTGTTCAGGGTTGAATAATCTTTTATTCTTTCATAGCTTTTGTCTATATCAGTCATCTTCCTTAGTTATTTTCATTGTAACTTTGCATTCGTTATTTTCAATTATAAACCCTACCCTCCTTTTTTGTCTTTTCCTTTTATTTAGCGATCATAACAAGCTGTGAGATTAAATCCCAAGGAAGCCCGATTGTTTATTTTTTCCACCCTAAACCCTGTGAAAAGATATAAAAAAAGACACTCGGATTGGGGCAGGGCGGGTTTTACTTGTTTTTTTGGGTTCTTGAAGCTATCTCTATAGGAGCTTCATATGCAACCATCAATGGCGGAGGTAGAAATTTAAACTAGGATGGAAGTACAGAAAGGTCTATTGTCAAAATTCTAAACTAATAATTGGTCAGTGGAATATATTAAAAAAAAATTGTATGACTAAATATCTATATAATAAATTAGGATTGCATTTGACTTAGTTTCGGAGAGAATAGAGGGTTCAGAGTTAAATATTTGAAAGAAACAAATTTCCTGCTCAATTAATTTATTCTACTAGATCTATTGCTCTCCTTAATTAGTAGGTCTCATTTCTTTCTTTCTAATCGTAAACTCTAAACCCTTCAAGACACTACTCATTTATTTCTCTCCCTTTAAAATCTTAACCCCATTTTTAATTTGTTTTATTTAACAGTTTGTATTAGTGCCTTTAAGTACAAGGGCAAATTTTCTTGAGCACTTGGGGCCGCCCCCCTTGTCCATTTTGGTCTTCCACTTGTAAGTCATACTACTTTGTTTGACTTATAACTACTTTTGAATCCCACATCGCTTGTGTTATCTGATCCTAGGCTATATATAAAGCTAAGGGCAATCCTACTCTTACAAGGCTACTTTTGAGAGTGAGTTAGGCTCATTAAAATTTCTACATGGTATCGTAGTTAGGCTTTTGTCTGATGTTGAGTGTGTTAAATCCCATATCAATGATGGACCTCTTGATATTCGTTCGCAGTGGTTTGTCAAAGTCTACCCTACGCGTGAGGGGGCGTGTTGAATCCCACATTGATGTTGGACCTCTTGATATCTGTTCGCAGTGGTTTGTTAAAGTCCACCTTGCGCATGAGAGGGCGTGCTGAATTCCACATCGCTTTATGTTAATTGATCTTGGGATATATATAAAGCTAAGGGCAATCCTCTTCTTACAAGGCGTCTTTTGAGAGTGATTTAGGCCCATTAAAATTTCTACAACTACCATATGTACACTTATTTATCGTTTACATTTATTAAGAAATAAAAATAATAATAATAATTTTGGAAACCACCTCTCTGTTTGTTTGAGTAAGGATGTGTAAATATAACTTTTCCCACATCTTGCAATGGTGGGAGGCTCGTGCACTGAGAACCAAATAGTTTTTTTTTTTTTTTAAATAAAAAACTTCCACCAAGAAGACATGAATTCGATTCATGAAACAGTTTTTGAGATTCAAATCGGAGAACCAAATAGGTTTTATCATTGTGATTGATGTTTTAATTCATGCATGTGCAGAATATGGAATGGAAGGGAGAATTTCGACGAGGGGAGACATGTACAGTTACGGTGTCATGTTGATGGAAACATTGACCGGAAAAAAGCCAACAAATGAAATGTTTGCCGGAGACATGAGCTTGAGAAGCTGGTTAGAGGAATCTCTACAACACGGATCAATACTCGATGTTGTGGACAATGATTTGATAAAAAATGACGATGCTAATTTCTTTGCAAAGGAGCAATGTTTATCATCGATATTGATATTGGGAATGGAATGTTCAAATACTTTGCCTGAAGAAAGGCCAGACATAAAGGATGTTGTAATCAGAGTCCAGAAAATTAGAACAATTTTCACAATGGCAATGTTGTGAAAGTTAGTGAGTGAATCATGAACTTAAATATGAGACGCCACACGATTTTTTTATGTCTAAGAAATGTAATCTACGTTTTGGTTTAATATTTCCAGATTATTTCAGTTTTTTTTTTTCTTTGCCAAGTGAAGTTTTTGCTGAAATGTATATATAAATCATAGTTTATCCAAAGGTCCGAATTGTTATTACCTTCATTTATGTTGTCTTTTGATATATGGGGCTTGCTTTTAATCATATACCAAATTACTCTTATATTAAACATGAGGATCAGTAAAATATGTAAAAAAAAATTAAGAGAATCAAATATAATTAAGTCAATTTTGCCTCTCTCCGTACTATATAAATATGAGAGAGGAAGTCAAACTCAAAGGTTTAGTTGGAATGATGGAAAAAGAAAAGAAAAGAAAAAAAAAAAAAGTATCATTTGTGGAAGAAAAAACTTTTTCTTTATGGTTGTTTGGTTGGAGGGATGAAAAAAGAGAAAAAAATATAATATTTTATGTGTAGTAAAGAAAGGGAAAAAAATACTTATTTAATTTATTATTTTACCTTTACATACTATAAAATAAAATAAGAATTGTATCAATAAAAAAAATGAGCAATTCTTTAACTAATAAAAATAATAATTAATTAAAATGGGAATATAATTATACCAATCACCATTTAAGTTGAATACAATCTATGTAAATTACTAACAAATGAAATGAAATTAAAATAAAATAAAATCAAAAAATCAAAATCAAAATCAAAATCATGGTGAAGTGAATGAATAGATGAAATATAATGGTAAAATAAAAATAAAAAATAAAAAATAATCCAAGAAGTTATGGTGAAGTTGTGAAGTGAATGAGTATAATTTTACTATTTCTTATGTATCCATCCATTTTCATCCCATTTTTGGGGGTAAAATATGGACGGGAATACACTTTTTCACCCCCCCTTTTTTTTTTCTATTTCATTTCCTTTCTAATCAAAAAAAAAAAAATTATTTTCCACTAATTTTTTCTTTTTTAATTTTCATCCACTATTTTTTTTCACCTAACCAAACTTAACCTATGGGAAACAAATATATAAGGTGCATGTGGGTAGGGGTGGGGCCCTTTGGTAGTTTTTACAGGATGATGGAATCCATTTTTGGATTTGTTTGCCTAACAAATATAAAAAAAATAAAAATAACTTAATTACCTAATGCATACCATTTTTAACTTACACAAATATATATATATATATATATATATATATATATATATATAAATCGGCCACAACGAAGCCATCTTTTTTCTTTGTCACCGAGCACTAAAACTGTGCCGACTTTTAGAAGGCAAGCATCGACCATGGAATGAAGAACGATGTTACCGACCTTCGTTCCCTAAATATAAAAGCAACTTTATGGGAAGACTGTCTTCCCTCGAAAGCTGCAACCAATTAATGGGGATTTTCTCTCTTTAAGATATGGATTTTACTTCAATATATTCAAGTGATTTTAGGAGTACTTGAATGTACATTCAATATATATTCAAACTATCCTAATCATTCATGTCCAATCAAATAGTCACATGGCACCATCTATATATTCCATGTCTCATCTAACTACTTTTTTAAATTAAAATTGTGAATTCCTAAGTGATTTTGTTGTAGCACTTAGCAAATCAGGAGAAAACGTTGCAAGTTTTTGGTTGGAAAGTTACAAGAATGATAAAGATACAAGTTACTTTTATAAGATTTATTTAAATAATTGCAAAACTCAATTTAATAAATTTGCAAGGAAGTTGCATGAAAAGAAGTGATAGTATCTTGGTTAATACAAGTTTGAATGATAAGTTACAAGTTATTTTTACACGAATTATTTGATAATTGTAACTTAGTTTTACAAATTTGCAAATTTATTACAAATAAGTTGGAAGAAAAAAAAAGTGATGATATCTTGGTTAATTATGATATATTTAGATATATTAACGGCTAATTTGTAAAAATTAAGTTATTGAATTGTTATTAAATTAAATTTATTACATTTCTGATATCAAAATTCGATTTGAAAATCAAAGCGTCCAATCGAATGATTAACTAAGTTGAACATAAATTGAATAAATTATCTCTATTATAGAAATATTAGGGGGGTAATTTGTAAAAAATAAAGTTATTCAATTGTTATTAAATTTATTATATTAAAAAACTAATTGAATTTAAGCGTTCAATTGGGCGATTAAATAAGTAGAACATAAATTGAATAAATATTCTCTACTATAGAAATAATAGGGGCTAATTTGTAAAAAGTTAAGTTATTCAATTGAAATTAAATTTATTACGTTTTTTATATCAAAATTCAATACGTAAGTTGTAAATTGAAGCTTCAACCAGACAATTAAATAAGTAGAATATAAATTGAATAAATATTCCCTATTATAAATTGAATAAATCCTCCCAACCTAGGGTTTCATCTCCTCATGCCACTAAACTTTCCAAATCCACATCGATGGCTCCTATGAGAGGTGTTAGATTAGTGAAGAAATACAAGGTAGACCCTTCAATCCAAGGATCTGCGGATGGTATAGCTGTGGAGGCAACGACGCATGAGCGGCCTCTAACTGTTGCGACAGCTAATCTAGTGAATTGTGCAACGACTCCATGTGGTAAAGAGGGTGAGGTTCACGCACTTGCGCATATCACAAGTAGCTCTATATTTATTTGTTTAGGAGAACAAATACTATTAATAGAAATGTGTATGCTTCTAATTCGTATACTCAAACATAAAATAGGTCATCACATGTTCCGTTTTAACGATTTGAGTTGTTAGTAGTAGAGTTCTTCTTTTTCGATTAAGTTATTTGTCCAGTTTAAATTTAATCTGTAGTCATCTATGCTTTATCTATATTTTTTTCCCAGTTTCTACTTTGTGCTCCTACTGCCCGAGTTTTATTCAAGAGCACTCCTCAACTATGAAAGAAATATTTGGAGTAATAGAGTATATTGTTTGCTTAAAAACTTTTAGTTCCGCATTTTCTATGCTTTATTTAACCATCTGATTGTGCTTGTTACTTATAATTTGAGCGAATACGCTGAAAAGTTATGGAGGCACACTACTTCTAAAGAAGAAGAAATTGATTTGATAGAAAAATGGTTGACGACTCTGACAATGTATCTGGCTGATTTATTTATTTATTTATTTTATTTTTTATTTTTTTTGGTTACAAATTGATGTCTTTGTCCATTTCTGAAGAAGTTCGTAGTTGTATTTATACTATAATGATTTGGTGATTCATATTGTTGATTAATAAAGTCTCTCTTATTTCGTAGATATTCTCTTCAAAAATTGATGATTTGTGTTATTATATAAATGTATTTGTTGCAATTGTTGATTGCCACTATTACTTTAAGTGTTTATCAGATATAACACTAGTCGCTAAATGTCAAAATAAATATTTTAAATAGAATTTTTTTTAATGTTTTTGTGGAGTGTATAAAACATTTACTTGTTAAATCTTCATTTGCTACTAAATCTAAAAATAAGTATTTCAAAATAATTTAGTTTTAATTTTTAGTGGCATTTAAATTTATCACTATACAAAATTTAAACAACCACTAAATCTTTTATATTTAGCGGCTATATCTTAGTGGTTAATTATAAGTTAGCCACTATGTCCTATAGTGACTGTAGTATTAGTGACAGTTGTGTAAATTGCCATTAAAATATTTAGTGGCTAAAAAATGAGTTTTTAGCAGCTAATTGAATTGCCGCTAAAGCTCAATTTTGTTGTAATGTTAGGGATTACTAGTTTTTTCAATAACCTTAGTTTTTTCAATATTCTTGAATTTATCTACTACCTCATTAAATTCTTTTTGAATCTTTTCAAGTGACCATTCCAATAAACTAAGATTCACCAGAAGACCAATATTCGTCTTATGCATAAATTCAAGATAATTCTTAAGAATCCGACAATTATTTTTAACAGAATGAATTTTTAAACGAGCTCTATCAACTTCACATCTTGCATTCTCTAATTCATTTAAAGTTTTGTTTAATATTTCAATATTCCTCCTTTTAAAATCATTGTGATGATAATTTGAAACATTAATTTTCAAAAACGTTTTTTCTTCTTCAAGAGAGTCAATTTTTTCAAGCAACTTACCAATTTCACATAGAGCATTTAAAAATTCAGCAGTTTCAAAATATTTGTCTAAATTTTTCCTTCTAAGAAATTTAGTAGTGCTGAACTTTTTTATTTTCAAGAATAGCAATTTTATGCCCAAGTTTCAAATTTTCTTTTCCAAAAATATATGTGAGAGCAATTAACTCCTCAATAGCATTATCAGTAGTCTTATTATCACTATATTTATCATTCTCATTGATAAATCCTTGATTATTAGAACAAGGATGAGATTCATTCAAAATATTAGGATAAGCAGGAGGTTCACATACATCATTAGTACAAAAAGGAGGTTCACATAAAACATCCGGGCAAGCAAAAGATTCACATACAACATTTTCCTCTATATACTCCATGTGATCGCGTTTAGCTAGGATGTTAAGCCAATCAAACTAAAACAAGTTCTAGTATTAATTGTCCACCCAAAGATCTACCCAAGAGGGGGTGAATTGGGTAATTACAAAAATTTAAACAATTAAATCTTTAACACACAAGTTATCAATATCCCTAATTGATTATTATTATGTTATGCAGTGAAAATGTAGTTAAGCAAGTGCACACCCAAAAAATAAAAATATAGCAAAGTAGCAAATAACGATTTATCCTGATTCGGTAAGCTGCTTTTACCTACGTCTAGTCCCCTAAGCTCCACAAGGCTTTCGTAATCCATTAATCTCATGATTCCATTCTCAGGTAGGGATCAAACTCCTACAATCCATTTCACATGTTCATCATTAACCTAATTCTTTTCGCAACCTCTGAATCAAATATTTACACTCTTACACTATTACACTTATCTTTTTCATAAGCATTGGAAGAACCTTATCATTTTTCAAGTTAAAAACTAACCTAATTCTATTATATAAAGAATCAAAGCCTAATCTTGTTTAAAAGCTAAAGATCAAACCTAATATTTTTCACAAATTAAAGATAAAACCCTAACTACTTTGATTAGACACTTACCCAAATATGTCTAATATTTTTCTTCCCACAAGAGCTTCTACCGCCTCAAAATAAGTATGCTAAATCAATGTCCTAAAAACTATATGATAGAACTAAGTGAGGAAAAAATAAGATTGAATCATTTAAGCACAAATAATATATAATCAAATTTCCCAGGCGAAAATTGGTTCTTAAGATATGCAAGATTTTCAAATAGGAAAACGATTTTTCTAAGTTAAATATTCCAAGTAATCAAATAGATAATCTAAGAAAATACTTTAATTAACTTGGAAAGATCTCACTGGGATTTTCTAAAAACAATTATGATAGCTCAGTGTGGAACAAAGACCAATGATGAAAAAAAATTTGCACCTCGATCAAGAACTCTTGATGATAACGCTCTTAGAAAATATTTCTACAAATATCACTCACTTTTAATAGCGAAGGTTGATTGTTCTTTTATTTTAAAATAAAAAATCCAAGTCTCTATATATAAAATTCTAACTAGGCCTATAACAACTAATTTTCAAAAGATAAGACCTAGAATGTCACTTTAAGACGTCATATATCGTACACTATAAACATAGGTACATTTCATTTAAAAATACTTTTAGAAAAGCTCAATTTAGTCCCTAATTTATTTATTTTTGATTCAATACACTTAAAGATATGAAATAGTTTTAGTAATTCAATTCAAAGAACAAATTAATATATGGACCAAATTGATTGGTTCTTAGGGATATATAATATATAATAGTAAAATACTCAAATCCCCAAAATATCTCTTTTTAAACATCCAAAACCATAGGATTTGGTAAAATATATCAAAAAATTGAGACAGTTAACATTGATTATTATACCAGCCTCAGTCGATCGAGCCTCATTTGGTCAATCGGTCCCTTGCATCGGTCAATTTTCTGACCATTACATCGCCTCTCATCGGTTGACCGACCTCTTAGTCAGTAGACCAATCCATCCAATGGGTTTTTATCTTCATTTTTTTTTCCGTTTAAGCCAGTGGTTGTTGAAGTCAACTGACCTTCCTTGTCGGTTGATCGAATTGGTCAATGACTTTCATAGTTTAACCCCTTTAAGCTATTATTTTCTTTAGATCTAGTGGGTTTTTATCTTCATTTTTTTTTTCTCGTTTAAGCCAGTGGTGGTTGAAGTCAACTGACCTTCCTTGTCGGTTGATCGAATTGGTCAGTGACTTTCATATTTTAACCCCTTTAAGCTATTATTTTCTTTAGTTAACCAATCTGTTTCGTTGGTTGACCGATAACGCACCTCGGATTTTGAAAAAAAATGAGAAGAAATGAAGAATAAGAGGAACGTGATTTAGTTTCTTCCCTCTCAAAATTCTCGGAAATTCGTTCATTTTAGGGAAAAAAAAATAGTTTCAAGGGATTTTCTAGGTGTCGATTTTGAAAACGTTCTTTGAGTCGGGATTTATTTAAAAAATGGAGTTGTCACCTAGTATTGAGTTAAATGGTATGCTAGCTCACCAGGATTTTGAAAATTATTTTATTTTAGAAATGGCCCAAGTTTTGACTAAAAAATAGTTGGCATTTACCAGATATTTCTTTAACGTTCGGGGGTCAGTTATGCTCGGGAAAAGTATTAGGTACTCCAAGACACCCGTTCGAAGATGGTTCCTAAGTTTAAATGAATATTTAATTTCAAACTAGTTCAAATAATTTCATTCAGTTTTGGTTAACATACTAATTCCCATTTTGAAATATTTTTTTGACTTTTATGTTATTTTATGTAAAAAAAAAAATAAAAAAAAAAATTATTTATGAAAAGCAGAAACAAATAAAATAGCTTGAAAATAATTTCAAGACACTTGTTCGAAGATGGTACCTAAGTTTAAATGAATCTTTAAGTTTAAACTAGTCCAAATAATTTTCTTTGGTTTTGGTTAACACACTAATTCCCATTTTGAAATATTTTTTGTCTTTTGTTATTTTATGTAAGAAGATAAGAAAATTTATTTATGAAAAATAGCAACAGATAAAACTGATTGAAAATTAAGAATAAATGTTCCATTTTTAGATTGCATGTCGGTTATGGAAGAATCAACATGTTTATCCCCAGGGGGATTTTATTTGAAAACTTGACTTAACATAACTAGTTTATTATTTTTAAATGACAAGAAAAAGGTTAAATTAATTTTAAGAAAAGAACATTTTTATTTGGAATGTGAAAAACCATGTTTTTAGTATAGAAAACATAACAACAATAAATAAAAGATTTATTATAGACAAAGTATTTAAAAACACCTTGAAAATACTTTACAGAAGACAAATGTTTATTTTTAAAGTAAAAACACAAAGTCTTTTCATGTTGAAAAAACTCGTGTGAAAATTCTTTTTTATTTTTTATTTATTTAAGAAAAGTATGAACAAACACAACACTAATGTAAACGAATGCACCTTTGATTTTGTCAAGAACACTCTAACCAAACTTACTTGCATAGGCAAATTTAATGTTAATGTTTACTTTCGTTAGTCTAAAAGATAAGAAAATATAGAATATAAGTGACAGTTCTACTCATAACTAAGAATGAGAAAACGTTTCTGAAGAATTCACATACTTATCCCCGAAGGATAGAAGATCTCCTAGTAATATATAGAGGGTGCCAGTCCATGATATGAAATGTAGGGCCAGTCCTTGATCTAGGCTTATATGTATGAGGGTGCCAGTCCACAGCTTTAGATGTAGGGTCAGGTCGTGATCTAGGCTTATATGTATAAGGGTACCAGTACGCAGCCTGAGACGTAGGGGCAGACTGTGATCTTGGCTAGAGTGGAAAGGCGCAAAGTAGAAAAAGTAAAAAATTAGTTGTTATTAGTTAGTAATTAGTAGTCCATAGTCGCTCGATTTATTTTAAGTTTATTAAGTTTGGTTTCATGTGTTTTGTGACAAAGGCCAAATATGTTATGCGTATACCATGTGTTCTTGTTGTTCTTGACACAAAACAAACTATGTACAAAACCAAAGACACTAAAAAATAATCCAAAGAACACTATATACAAACAATAAAAGAATGATAAACAAATAAAACTTAAAGAGAAGTTTAAGAAAAACTTACCTAACTTAGGAGAATGGTATTTTCCTAAGTGATTTTTCTTTCTTCTCCTTCTTTTATCTTTTCTTTCTTTCGCTTGGTTGTTCTTAAGGAATTTCTTGAACTCTTATTAGAAGAATATCAAGATCACCCTTTTAAGAGCATTTTGTGTAGGAGTTTGAGTGTGTTTAAGATGTAGAATTTAATTTGAGTATGTTTAAGAGGTAAAATGCATAAAAAGAGAGAAATTCGGGCTTAGAGAGATAAATGGTCAAACCAATGTGTGTTCATATGGAAGATAGGCTACCTTTTATAGGCAAATGCATACCTACTCATTCACCAATACGCAAGCATAGCCAGACTACAAATTTGACAATTTAAGGCCATTTATGGCTAGATTGGCTTAAACAATGATCAAGATTTACTAAGATATTTTAAGTAAACATGAAGATATTGCTAATGATGATCAAAATCTTTTCAAAATATTTGTCATTAAATGATTCATTTAATGCTCCATTTAATACCCATTTAATGCTCTTAATAGCTGTGTTATGATAGAGGCTAATTAAACTAGGTTTTAGGCACTAATTACCTATTAAAATGATGATATTATATCATCATGAGATTTTCTTGAACCATGTCTTCCAAAATATTTCACATCTAATGCTTCATTTAATGACTTCATTTAATGCTTCATTAATGTTTCATTAATGATGGCACGCTAATATACTAGCTTAGGCATCATGACATTTTTTTAGCAAATGATAGAATTCTTATTGATAAAATATTTTTATAAGATACTCATTAAATACTTGAATTTAATGTTAACTTTCTTGGAAAACATCTAATTCGGCTAAGAGCACCCCGGTAGAGGAATCTTACGCTTTTTCCTAAGCTTGGAAGATGTGCTCTTAGTAATCTTGGGGTCTTGGACACCTTTTTGCCTAATAAAGAATTTATTAATTAATTTAGGACATTAATACTTTAAACAATAAAATAAACATATATTTTGTGTTGTTAATTTGACAAAACTGGCGAAAACGAAAGTTTCATCGGTAAAAATGTGAAGTAAATGTAATTCATGAAATTTTCTCAAATTAAAGGGTAGAAACCAATTTAAACATATTAAAAGTGATATTCATAGAAAATATAGTTTTAATATTGTCATTTAGTCATCATTAACATTTAGAAATTTCAAATTTGACCCTAAAACTTTGTTTAGACCGAAGTTTGATCGAATTGACGATTTTATATTTTTTTTTCATTTTTTTATCCTTTGTAGTATCACATATAATATAAGACCGACATTAGTTACCTTTAAACCTTGGTTTAAAGTTTATCTGCATTTGCACTTTAGACCCGATACTTTTGGAACTAAAATGAGTGAGATAAATGTGGTGTCTACACCCGAATTGTCATGAAACTCATTATTTTATGTGCAAAAAATATTTCTCAATTCACTACTAAGCCAAAAATATTTCTATGATTTTACCACCTAACAAAATTATTTAGGATTTTATGTTTATCATTTTTTACCATAACGCATGTACGATTACTAATTTTAAAGTATCGTGTATGATCTTAATTTGAGTTACCATAAGAGTATAAGAGTAATGAGTTGTTTTTACTTAAGAATACAAAAAAATCTTCAATTCTCCAAAAATCTCCAATGTCTTCTATTTCACCTGTCTTGAATCTCTTCATAAAATATTCATCTTGTAACTTCTATTTTGAAATCACTCAATAAAAGCATTAGTTTCATAAAACATGAACATTCAATTGTTCGTCAAAATATTATGTTCAACAGGAATTAATGTTTATTTACATGATTTACCATCTCATATGCATATTAGTTTTGTTTTCAATGTGGAAGATTTGTTACCTTGTCGAGGCACATTCGAGCCTCCTATTGTTTCCATAGGTACTCTTTTTGGAAAAGACATTAATTCGCTTGTGCCAACACCAAAGTTGCCCCGTTTATCCCCATATAGCGAGGATAAAATTGAAGAGGCATTAGAAGACAATATCATTGGCTCATCACAAAGTGGATCAAATGTGTTGAATCCAAGGTTTTAATGAGCAATTAAGTGTTGATATTTCTTGTCACAACCCGTCCCGGACACCCATCATCCCGGGGCTGGCGTGACTACATCATGACATCACCACAACCCAAATATGCCTAATAGAAATGACAATATACACCCACTGTATAATACATACATCTATTATGGGAGGCGCACCCAGCTCGAAGTTTTTCTAACTAAAAGTATTCATCCACGAACCTTCTTAGGTTCACCTTTGACCGCTTCTCTCAATTGTCTACATGATCCCATCACATAGCTCTACCTAGTGCCAGTAGGGGACTGACTCGTAACTCTTGCACCTGCGAGAGTACTGCCTTCTTAGTAAAACAATTTTAAAATATTAATACGTTCTAAATATTTCCACAATTTAGTATGGATCAAGCACAAGTATATAAACAATGACAATAAAGCGATATAGATTAGTTCCATCCAAATCTATCTAGTATAAAATCCTACCAATCATCATAATAAATAATATCAAATTAACCAATATACGTAAAACACCACATCTCAAGCACCAATCTCAAACACACACCTCTAACACACACACTGGTCAGCCCTAGTTATCGTTTTAACCTCACGATCGGGAGTTTGCAACGGTACCGTACCATCCGTAGGATATGCCTTCCTACAAACACCCATCACTTCGCCGAAGCGAATAATTACTGAGCAGTATAAACGTCTAATATCACTCTGCCGAAGCAGATAAACATCATTCCGCCGTAGCGGATAACATCACTCCGCCGAAGCGGATAATCTCACTCTACCAAAATAGATAAATACTAGGGCATCGTCAAATCACCCCGTCTATTTCTTTTCCTCAAAACCAGTTTTTAAGTCCAAAAGCATATTTTCCACTTTTCTTTTTTTTAGAGAAAACGTCTGATTCTTTCAAAACTACTTTTTCACCCTTTATTTTCCTTTTGAAAACCAGACATTTTTAGGAAAACAAATGTTTTCTATTTCCTTTTAAAACACCGTCTGATTTAACCAAATTCAACAAAAATCCATTTTCAGTTTCATTTTGGAAACCATCGAAATCTTCCAAAAACCCAGTTTACCAACTCACCCAAATCTTGCTTGACCCATATCATTTATAAATTCATATAATTTAAGTAAACACATATTTCATCATGTATATACATAGAAAAATCGTTTGGTAAGAAGACAATACACTCACCTCGATATCCGTTTTGCAAAACTGACACTGACCGCACTTTATCTGGACGTCAGTGCCTGCGAACCTAATAGTGGCAGATTCTAAATTAATATCTTATCTAAAACATCCTAATCATGCAATGCGGACCCCATATTCTGTATCGTTACTAATTTTATGTACCACGTACTTAAAATTAATTAATCGTCACGAAATTATTATGATTTTAGGATTTGTAACACTAACTAAAATTTAATTTAACGAGAATTAATAATCGATTGAAGTTTCACCTGTTTCCGAAACGTTTGACGACCACGAGATGGGTTTTGGATTTTCCTGGGGTGGTTTCTGCAATTTTTTCCCCTCCCCTTTTTCTTTTTTTTTTTTCGTCCTGGTTGCGCCCACTGTTTCTATTTCTGTTTCAATTTGCGATCCCGACAACCGACGCCGAAGAACTCTCGTCGCCGACCAAACCTCTCCGCCCCACCAACTCCTCTCTCTCTCTCTATCTCTCTCTCTCCGCCAACCTTCACCATGGGCGATCAACACACACACCCGCAACAGCCGAGCAGAACACACACACACACTCACGCACAATCTCTATCTGAACACAACAGTCCCACCGACGACAACCCACGACAATAACACACCACCGGAGTGAACGACCTCTCCGTCGAATAGACGGACATCACGCACACATATAACCACAGACTGAACGATGGACAAAGCACACACATACACACACACACACAAACGCAGTTGACGACGAGCCGAACACATTACCGAACACTTACCGGACGACCGGCGACGATCACCCACCACCTATGCCGAAGCACCTTCTCTCTCTCTCCTGAAATTTGATAACGACACACCCACGAAGCTCTCCGTCGACCACTGAATACCCACGCACACCCACAACCTTGTAACCGGAACACCCTGCCTTCGCCGGAGAACCCTCCGATCTTCCCTCTCTCTCTCTAGATTTTTTTTTTTTTTTTTTTTTTTCAGAATGGATTCTCGACCCTCGATCATGAGTTTCTTGATCATTTCACATGCATGATTTTAGTGGGTTGATTTCATCCACGCGTGTCACGTCGTTTTCCTCTCCAACTCCCTGCCGGCCAGCTACTTCCTCCGACTGTCGGTTTTATGGGTATGTATATATGATAAAAAAAATAAAATTAATTAATTGCTCTTTTCTCCCCCCAATTTCCTTTAAACCTTGATTTTAATATTTTTCAACTTTTAAAAGTTTCTAAGATTTTCCATTTCACCCCCTGAAAGTTTCATTTAAAAATTAAATGTCAATTTACCTTCCTAAATTGGGATTTACTGTTTCTATATTTTCAATTTGACCCCCTAGACTTTCTATTTGAATTTTTAATTGTCCTAGTTTCACCCCGAATTTTCACAATTACTCTGAAATACCACTAAAATGACGTACATGCTACGATTGAGGTCTTACAACTCTTGTCTCCTAAAAGAAATTTCGTCCCGAAATTTTAATACCTTAGTCAATTAAATGCGGGTATCTGTTCCTCATCTCGTCTTCTCGCTCTTATGTCGCATCTTCCACTGCACGATTGCGCCATAACACCTTGACTAACATAATCATTTTCATTCGCATACCTAATCAACACATTAGAAGGGTCTGGCACATATTTCCAGAGCATCGATTCATAGAGATTGTCGTGTAGTCGAGATAATTCTGGCGGTAACGCAAGCCCATACACTATCGTGCCCACTCGATCTAAAATTCCATATGGTCCGATGTACCTTGGACTTAACTTCCCTTTCTTCCTGCACTTCGTTAATTTTCGCCAGGCTACTAATACGTCAAAGTCGCATTACAAAGTTATACTTGTCTTACGTGATGCTAGAACAATTGTTTCCTCATATGTGGTCTTAACATCACAAATTGTCCAAAATTTATAACCAGCAACTTTTTCGTCAAATCATAATCATCCAACCAACAAGGTGCACTTGGTCGGTTACACTTAACACAGATCACCCCACTGTCAAAGAATCTCATGTTCCCAACTGCTTCCACTGCGCTACTCTGATAACATTAAGATCAGTAACGACACTATCTGCTGAAACTGTTCCAGTACATTGAGTCTATTTCATTCTGTCGTAACCGGTACTTATCTATTTCATCCGACATTTTCTAGTCGCCCGTTGCAACAATATTTTCCATTCAGCACTTCACCTAACTATAATCGCCACCAATCTCATAAACACAGATAACTCAACTATCATTAACCCCGATACCTACCTCAATTCTCTAATACTCATATCGATATCTTTCATAATACCTAAATATCACCAACCCACATAACTACAACTCAAATATTTCAAACAAATAATCTATAAGAATTCCTTTCATGCCTCCACATTTTATGAAGTCCCTGCCCTGGTCACGTGCTTCAAGTTTGTTTCCACCTTCCTAATATGCTTCAAACATATATCCACGTATATATACGATTCAAAGGACATAGGTACGCCCTAGTTACAATGAAATCGATACATTCTAATAATTGCTAACTACTAACTATAAAATATTATATCATGTGTACATATCATCTCAAGGATATTTTAAATTTTTCCTGTCCCGTGACATCTTAATAACTTCCAATTTCCAGTAAAATTGTAGTCACATTGGGCTATTTTTAAATCCCGCAAATTTTGTTTTCCTATCTCAGTTCAGTCTATCAGATCGGAATCTTGTATCCTTTTCATATAGCACTTTATGCGATACCACCACGATTGACGACAAGATAGTTATTAGCATAATCAGTTTTTTTTTTTTTTTTTTATTATTATTATTTTTTATTAATATTGCACGATCATTCCTCTTACCAGGAACTTCCACGATACAATCCCTCAACATATCTCCCAACACCTGAATCATATTTTCTAATAAACCGTTGATCCCTGACTGGAACAAGGTATCAACTTCCACTTGGGCAACTAAAGGAGTATGGAAAATTTTTAACTCGCATATTCAAATAACTTATCAGCTTCTGACACTACAGTTTCCCCCACGGATTGTTCATACACTGACGACTTATTTTACTTTGATAACAATTATTGTCCAGATCACCATGCGGCGATAACACCTATGATTTCAGAATTTCAGTTCCAAGATTTCGAATAACCAATTAATAAAATTCCTAGAATTACTAATCCTTGTCCCTTTTGATTTTAAAAGAATATCTTGTCCCAACTTAATTTTAATATTTGCATTAAATTAGTGCATCATGCAATCGAACAATCCTATCAATATATATATTGGACATACGTATCAGGAAAACACTCCTCAAACTCCTCTCCCTTTTCTTTTCTGGTATAGGTCAAGGCTACAATAGCCCACCTAGAGATTTCGTTACTTCTCGACCTTAACTTGACTAACCAATCACCGAATAACAAATGCTGCGATTTTCCATTTCCATTCTAATTTACTAATCATACTCACGCCATTACAGTATAATTAATATTACTGGGGTATTGCATATCTTATTCTATGCACCTCTTTTAAGGTCTCGTCTGTAAATTGACATTATCAACCTTACACATTTTATTTCAAATTCCCCAAACTTCCTCATTCCTTCAGACACGCTAATCAGCTCTACAGTCAAATTCCTACTGCATTGCCAAACCTTCTTAGCTAGATATCCGACCTTTACATGTCTATACCATGGTAAAAAAAAAAATCAATACTGAATAGCGTTACCATCTAACCAGCCGCCCACTAAACTTACAAGGCCTCAACTTAACCCATAGATTAATATGAACAAACAACTCACCATTTTTTTTTTTTTTTTTTTTTTTTTTTACCCGAAATATTTGTTATGGTCAGCCCTGTGACCATCTTCATTCCCTTCCACTCTAATCGTTTCCAATTGGACATATTACTTCTACGTTTCTACCATACAATCGATAAATATCAATTTCATATTTACAAGCTCAATTTGAGTGGTGACCCGGCCAATTGCCTACTAGACTTACAAAGATCTCAACTTGACACCCACATTAATATGAATAACCCAAATATGCGCAACTCCGTTTTTTTTTTCTTTCCAATTTCCGACTTAAAGCACAAATCCCTTCATACAGGAGATGTCACTAAACGTTAGAACGAATTCGATCTCTACTAGTTCCAAAAAGTTCCGAATTCTAGTTACATGTTCTCGGCCTTCTCCATATTCCGCCAATCTACCACTTCGACTTCCTTTGGATTCACTTGAATGCTATGCCTTAAGAGCACTAGTCATATTTACTGCACTAGTCCCCGTCTTAGTAACACATTCTGGAGATGTTCAACATGCTCCTCTCTACTTTTGACCGGATCACCGTTTTACCATGTCACAGTTTCTAATCTTCGATTACAAATACCCTACTAAAAAATCTGACATCCTATTTGTTGCAATCGATTTAACAACCTATCCATTCTAGCCTTTACGTTACCAACACCGGATCTTTATGGAAACACCCACCAGATTTACATAAATCATTAGTTGATATTCTAATTTATTGTGACGGCTTCTTTTTCTATTGAAACTCCCTAACTGTAAACAAACCTACACCAATACCCAATATCCAACCAATTTTTTATTTTTTATTTTTACACCACCCAAAATTATTTAAATTCAACCAAATGCAATCGATCATCGACTTAAATTAATCCACTCAATTTCCCACATTCATTAACACCAGTATACTTAACCAACTTATGTGTCGAACGTTCACCTCCTTATCATTATGGAACTTATTTAATAGTAACCACAGTTACCAATCATGCTTACAAACACTCTGTCCATTCTCGAAACTACATAGGAAAAATCCCTAGCTATTACAATATCCGCTGCTGGAATTTGTATGAACAGCATCTGCGTACTGACTTGTGATATCCTTTCTTTAACCCTTTGCTACCCTCCTAAACCCACTATCAGACTAATTGAGGTACTAGATATGTCTTTCCAACATTACATATTTTTATTCATCCCAAATTTGACTCCACCCGCAACTCTATATTACTCATTCAAATGGATTATATCTACACGTACCTACTATCCTCCTAGATCCACAATCCCCGGCTACTTCTTATATATCATTTCCTATTACCTTGCTACATGCCAAAACTGTTATTTCGTCTATTAATCAATCTAAAAAGTGCTACCAAATTAAATTCTAGTCCAGTAACGTTACAGTTTCCTTTCAGATTGTCTAGAAAGCGATTTACTCCCTTTGAATATTATTTCTTATTTCGACTTAAGTGTGTTCTGCCATATCATCTAGTATATTGATAACGACGTTTGTTGTTTGTCTAACTTAGCCTTCTTACCCTGTGGAAGACATCCCTCTTAGCAATATCACCACGTGGTCATATCGTTCCCTGCCAAAAAGACGACCCTTCACGCACCATGCTAATGCACAACTTTATGAAATAAAAACCTAACACCCTCATACCAAACTCACCTATTAACACCCTATCTCATGTCCCCTACTGACTAGACGACTGGCACGTCCTCCTACCTCATAACCTTCTACTGACACATCTCCTGACAAGTCTACAGAACCTATAACCTAGGCTCTGATACCAAAATTGTTACAACCTGTCCCGGACACCCATCATCCCGGGGCTAGCGTGACTACAGCATGACATCACCACAACCCAAATATGCCTAATAGAAATGACAATATACACCCACTGTATAATACATACATCTATTATGGGGGGGCGCACCCAGCCCGAAGTTTTTCTAATTAAAAGTATTCATCCATGAACCTTCTTAGGTTCGCCTTTGACCACTTCTCTCAATCGTCCACATGACCCCATTACAAAGCTCTACCTAGTGCCAGTAGGGGACCGACTCCTAGCTGTTGTACCTGCGAGAGTACTGCCTTCTTAGTAAAATATTTTTAAAGTATTAAAACGTTCTAAATATTTCCACAATTTAG
The DNA here is from genome assembly GCA_016647705.1 of Eucommia ulmoides. Classification (NCBI taxonomy): domain Eukaryota; kingdom Viridiplantae; phylum Streptophyta; class Magnoliopsida; order Garryales; family Eucommiaceae; genus Eucommia; species Eucommia ulmoides. Next base: position 46,198,437 of record CM028332.1, on the reverse strand, counting down.
TATGGATCAAGCACAAGTATATAAACAATGACAATAAAGCGATATAGATAAGTTCCATCCAAATCTATCTAGTATAAAATCCTACCAATCATCATAATAAATAATATCAAATCAACCAATATACGTAAAACACCACATCTCAAGCACCAATCTCAAACACACACCTCCAACATACACACTGGTCAGCCCTAGTAATCGTTTTAACCTCACGATCGGGAGTTTGCAACGGTACCGTACCATCCGTAGGATATGCCTTCCTACGAACACCCATCACTCCGCCGAAGTAGATAATCACTGCACAGTATAAACGTCTAACATCACTCTGCCAAAGCAGATAAACATCACTCCACCGTAGCGGATAACATCACTCCGCCGAAGCAGATAATCTCACTCTACCGAAATAGATAAATACTAGGGCATCGTCAAATCACCCCGTCTATCTATTTTCCTCAAAACCAGCTTTTAAGTCCAAAAGCATATTTCCCGCTTTTCTTTTTTTAGAGAAAATGTCTGATTCTTTCAAAACTACTTTTTCACCCTTTATTTTCCTTTTGAAAACCAGACATTTTTAGGAAAACAAATGTTTTCTATTTCCTTTTAAAACATCGTCTGATTTAACCAAATTCAACAAAAATCCATTTTCAGTTTCATTTTGGAAACCATCGAAATCTTCCAAAAATCCAGTTTACCAACTTACCCAAATTTTGCTTGACCCATATCATTTATAAATTCATACAATTTAAGTAAACACATATTTCATCATATATATACATAGAAAAATAGTTTGGTAAGAAGACAGTACACTCACCTCGATATCCGTTTTGCAAAACTGACACTGACCGCACTTTATCTGGACGCCAGTGCCTGCGAACCTAATAGTGGTAGATTCTAAATTAATATCTTATCTAAAACATCCTAATCATGCAATGCGGACCCCATATTCCGTATCGTTACTAATTTTATGTACCACGTACTTAAAATTAATTAATCGTCACGAAATTATTATGATTTTAGGATTTGTAACACTAACTAAAATTTAATTTAACGAGAATTAATAATTGATTGAAGTTTCATCTGTTTCCGAAACGTTTGACGACCACGAGATGGGTTTTGGATTTTCCTGGGGTGGTTTCTGCAATTTTTTCCCCTCCCCTTTTTCTTTTTTTTTTCGTCCTAGTTGCGCCCACTGTTTCTATTTCTGTTTCAATTTGCGATCCCGACAACCGACGCCGAAGAACTCTCGTCGCCGACCAAACCTCTCCGCCCCACCAACTCCTCTCTCTCTCTCTATCTCTCTCTCTCCGCCAACCTTCACCATGGGCGATCAACACACACACCCGCAACAGCCGAGCAGAACACACACACACACTCACGCACAATCTCTATCTGAACACAATAGTCCCATCGACGACAACCCACGACAATAACACACCACCGGAGTGAACGACCTTTCCGTCGAATGGACGGACATCACGCACACATATAACCACAGACTGAACGATGGACAAAGCACACACATATACACACACACAAACGCAGTTGACGACGAGCCGAACACATTACCGAACACTTACCGGACGACCGGCGACGATCACCCACCACCTATGCCGAACCACCTTCTCTCTCTCTCCTGAAATTTGATAACGACACACCCACGAAGCTCTCCGTCGACCACCGAATACCCACGCACACCCACAACCCTGTAACCGGAACACCCTGCCTTCGCCGGAGAACCCTTCGATCTTCTCTCTCTCTCTCTAGATTTTTTTTTTTTTTTTTTTTTTTTTTTTTTTTTTTTCAGAATGGATTCTCGACCCTCGATCATGAGTTTCTTGATCCTTTCACATGCATGATTTTAGTGGGTTGATTTCATCCACGCGTGTCACATCGTTTTCCTCTCCAACTCCCTGCCGGCCAGCTGCTTCCTCCGACCGCCGGTTTTATGGATATGTATATAGGATAATTTTTTTTAATTAATTGCTCTTTCCTCCCCCCAATTTCCTTTAAACCTTGATTTTAATCTTTTTCAACTTTTAAAAGTTTCTAAGATTTTCCATTTCACCCCCTGAAAGTTTCATTTAAAAGTTAAATGTCAATTTACCTTCCTAAATTGGGATTTACTGTTTCTATATTTTCAATTTGACCCCTACACTTTCTATTTGAATTTTTAATTGTCCTAGTTTCACCCCGAATTTTCACAATTACTCTGAAATACCACTGAAATGACGTATATGCTACGATTGAGGTTTTACATTTCTGGTAGAACTAATGATTTTATTGAGTGTTTCAGATTTATAGTTCAATGTGTTCAGTTAAGAAGAATATTTATTAAAGAAAACATAAAGGATGCAAGATGGACATGATGAAGATGTGAAGAGTTTTAAAAATGTTAAGAAAACTAAGTGAAAACAACTTTTTACTTATATAATCTTAATGAAACCCAAATTAGAATAACGCATGACACTAAAAATGAATTAATCTTATGTGAGTCTTGATAAGAAGCAATAAGTTTAAGATTCTAAAATGAGATATCTTATGTACTTCTTATGTGAAATAATTTTAATAAATGACCTAAGTAAAAAATATTTTTTCAAGTATAAAATGTTGTGTTTTCGGGTCAATTCGATCAATTGACAAAAAGAGTCAGTCGACTTATCAAAACAGTGAGTTTTGGGAATAAATGGAGTTCTACCGATGCAATCAATCAACCGAGAAAAACATTCGGCCAACCGTTTGAAATAATGGTTGAAATTTGTAAAGAAGTAAGGACTTTAGCTGATTCGATAAACCGACGGGTTCGGGTAGGTTAACCTAATAAAACAGTGGCTAAATTGAAAAAATTAGGAAAGTCACTAATCGAGTCGGTCAACCGACTGGGTAGGTCGGTTAATCGACTAGATACAAGGCCAACGTCTATTTTCAGGCTTGGCACAGGGCAGTTGACCGAGGGCAATAGCCGGTCAACCTACTGTCTCAGTCAATGTTTTGACTTATTTGATCTCTTGGTCAAAAACTATCCATTTTTTATGATTCCAAGAGAGGTATTTGGGAGATTTGAGTAAAATTCAAATATACATGACCTATTATATGATCCCTATTGGTTTGGTCCATATATTGTAATATTCTCTTAACTAAAATGATTTAATACTTCTTACTGTTATGGTTTTAAATTGGGAAAAGTTTTATGGACCTAAATAAGTATTTCAAAGAATATTTTTCAATGAAATATACTTATATCAATAGGATATGTTATATGGGATCTTAAAGTGTCATTTTATGACATATCTTTGAAAAACTAACTATTGGAGGGCTAGTTCTAGGTCTATTTAATAAGACCAACGTGACTAAGATTATACACATCAAGAACATCAGTTTTAAGATTTTATAAGAGTGATATTATTGCTGAGATTTCTACGAGAGATTCTATTCAAGTTCTTGATCTAAAATGCTTGTTATTTAGTGTCACCAGTTTGAGTTCTAATTGCAATATCTTTCTTGTCTTTGGTGTTTTCCTATGAGATCTTTCCAAGTCTTGTTATTTGCTTTCTAAGATATATTTATTTTAATTGCTTGGTTTAGGATTGTTTAGAAAATTGTTTTGAACTTAAAATCCTAAAAATGTTTTAAACGATATTTTGATTGATTATATAATTACGTGTTTAATTTGTGATACCTATTTATTTATTTAGTCAGATTTTATTTGTCTCACATTGTATCTTCCATGTAATAATTATTTGATCCATTAATTGATCATATTTGTATTGAGGTGGTAGAAGATCATTGTGGGAAGAAACTTACATTTTTTGTAGTTGTGAGTTTGAGATGATTAAACACGTTTGGGACAGTATCTAATCAGGATAGTTAAGTTTTGATATTTTACCTAAGAAAAAGGTTAGGGTTTGATTTTTGTCATGTTAAAAATGTTAGATTATTCTTTTTTTTTTTTTTTTTTAAATAACTAGGTTTTAATTCAGCCTGTAATTGAATTAAAGAGTAAATTGCAAAGGTTCTTCATAACCATTTGAAAAGGATAAGTAAGAGAGTGTTAGGTTAATTCTTAACCTATAAAAAGAATCAAGGTATTATAAAGGTTAATTTTGAGCCTGTGAAAAGAATCGAGAATTGTAAGGATTTCATTTCTACCTGATAAAGGAATCAAGGGATTTAGTGGATTGCGAATCTCCATGGAGATCGGGGGATTGGATATAGGTAAGAGTAACTTGTCGAGCTATAATAAATTCTTGTGTGCTGCATTGGCTTATTTCATATATTGTGTTTGGGTATGCACTTTGTATTAAACACATTTCCGCTGTGTAACAAGATAATGATTGATTTAGGAAAATTGATTGTTTGTGTTTAAAGAATTTAATTATTTAATTTTAGCAACTATACAATTCAACTCCCTCTTGAGTAGCTCTGTAGGCCAGCAAAAGGTATCTTGTTAAATGGAAGGGTGATACTCTCAGATGCTATATGGATTCTGGACAAAGAGTTAAGACAACTTGCATTAGAGCTCTTGGAACAATACCATTCTTATAACTCTCCGGAAGTGAGTTCTTTACAACCAATGAGAATTGATTGGAATCAAGTATGGCCACCGCTTCGAACTTATTGTACAGTGGGGGCGAAAAAATTATTAGTCTTTTTTCTTACAGTAGTTAATTATAGCTAATAAAGTAATCGTTATTTCTATTTTGTCAAGTAGCATTAAGTAGTTGTTATTCTTATTTTGTCAAGTAACCGTTATTCTTATTTTGTCGAAAAGCCATTAAGGAGTCGTTATTCCTATTTTGTCAAGTAGCCGTTAAAATAAATTATTATTTGTTATTCTAAGCCCATAAAATGAGGTTTTATTGTGATAAAAAGACACATTTAATTAATTGATTATTGAATTATTTGAGCAACATTATTATTTTTTTATTACTATTACTACTATCAGTTTATATTTTTTTTTTATTTTCAATTGGTCTCCTCATCACTTATTTATCATTTACATTTATTAAGAAACAAAAAAGTAATAATTTTGTAAACAACCTTTATGTTTGGTGGAGTAAGGATGCATACATATGACCTTTTCCAGATCTTGCAAAGGCGGGAGGCTTGTGTGCTAGGATGCCTTTTTTTTTTAAGAAATAAAAAAATGAAAAATAAATGAAAAAATCCACCAAGAAGACATGATTTTTATTCTTGAAATAGTTCTTGGGATTCAAATGGGAGACGTGCATGTGCAGAATATGGAATGGAATAGAGAATTTCGACGAGCGAGGAAGTGCACAGTTATGATGTCATGTTGATGAAAACATTTACGGGAAAAAAACCGACAGATGAAATGTTCCCGGCGACATGAATTTGAGAAGCTGATTAGAGTAATCTCTGCAACACAGATCAATACTTTGTTGTGTCCAATGATTTCTTTGCAAAGGAGCAATGTTTATCATCCATATTGATATTGGGAATAGAATGTTGAAATGCTTTGCCTGAAGAAAGACCAGACATGAAGGATGTTGTAATCAATCTCTAGAAAATTAGAACCATCTTCACGACTCCAAGGTTGTGAAAGTTAGTGAGTCATGAAGTTAAATATGATATGTGACATGATTTTTTACTTGTAAGAAATGTAATATAAGTTTTGAGTTGAATGCACACACACATATCACGTGTAATCTAAGTTTTGATTTATTAATATTATTTGCGATTTTTATTTTTATTTTTTTGCTAAGTGAAATTTTTCTGAAATATTCATATCAATCATAGTTTGTCCAAAGGTTCGGATTGTTATTAACTTCATATATGTTGTCTTTTGATATATGGGCTTGCCTTTATATATACTAGCGTGTCATCCGTGCATGAAGGTACGGCAATACCAAAATATATATATATATATATTTTTTTTAATTTAATTTTTGTAAAATAATATTTTAATATTATTAATTTAATGTCTATTTTTTGTAAGCTTTTTGTCCATAATTTCCGTATATTATATTTTTTTAATTTAATTTTAGTAAATTTAATTTTTTTATTATTATTACAAAGTTTAATGTCCATATATTATTTTTCTAATTTTAGAAAATTTAATGTCCATACTTTTAGTCTATTATATTTTCTCTTTTATATATATATTTTTTAACTTAATTTTTATAAATTTAATGTTTCAATATCATTTTTAAATTTAATGTAAATATATTATTTCTATAATTTTTTTAAAATTTAATGTCCATAATTTATGTATATTATATTTTCTATTTTATATTATTTCTTTAGTTTAATTTATGTAAAACTAATATTTCATTATTATTATTAAATTTAATGTCCATAAATTATTTCTATTATTTTCGGTCCGACATTTCTGTATCTTATATTTTCTCTTTTATATTATTTTTAATTTAATTTTTGTAAATTTAATGTTTCATAAATTTAATATTTCTACTATTACTAAATCTAATATCCATATATATTATTTCTAAATTTTCAGAAATTTACCTTTTATATAATTTATTTCATTTAATTTTCATAAATTTAATATTTTAATATTATTACGAAACTAGCATATGACATGTGTCTGAAGGTACGACCATACAAAAAAATTTGAACATAATTTTATTTTATTTTTAATTTAATTTTTATCAATTAATATTTTAATATTATTATTTTAATTTCGATATATTATTTTTATAATTTTTTATTTTTATATATTTAATATTTCAGTATTATTATTAAATTTAATATCAATATATTATTTCTGTAATTTTTGTAAATTTAATATCCATAATTTCTGTATATTATATTTTCTATTTTCTATTATTTCTTTAATTTAATTTTTTTAAATCTAATATTTCGTATTATTACTAAATTTAATGTCCATAAATTATTTTTCTAATTTTTTATCCTAGATTTTAGTATATTATATTTTGTTTTTCATATTATTTCCATAAATTATTTCTATAATTTTTTATTTGAGATTTTTTTTATATTATATTTTGTTTCATTATTATTACTAAATTTGATATCCATAAATTATTTCTATATTTTTCAATCCAAGATTTCTATATATTATATATTTTTTTATAAAACTTCGTAAAGTTAATATTTCAGTATTATTACTAAATTCAATGTCTATAAATTATTTCTATAATTTTCAATCCAAGATTTTTGTATATTATATATTTTTTTTATTAAATTTCGCAAAGTTAATGTTTCAGTATTATTACTAAATTCAATGTGCATATATTATTTCCGTAGTTGTCATAAATTTAATATTTCTAGTATTACAAAATTTAATATCAATATATTATTTTTATAATTTTTATAAATTTAATACACATAATTTAATATCTGATATAATATTTCTAAAATTTTCATACTTAATGTTGATAATTTTCATATATTATATATTTTTTTATATTATTTATTTAATTTAATTTTCATAAATTTAATGTTCATATATTATTTTTATAGATTTACATGTATAGAGAAAACTTATTCTCTTTCTTTAATTAGGTATAAGATATATAAGGTTAGATATAAATATACTTTTTATATTTATGTTAGTTTTGTAGATCAATCTAGACCGTTCTTTATCTCTGGAGGCAAAGAATTATAGAGATTTGTCTAAAGGATTTATGTTCATCATGTTTTCCTATATAGATTACATGTGCTTGAAGGCACGGACTAAAAAAACTTATTTTGAAATGAACACATCACTAACAAATAACCAACATATTAGTTATAAGGATAAATTACAATTTTGGTCCTCGTATTTGCACGCATTTTTTTATTTGGCCTTCCAATTTTTTATTTATTTATTTTTAATCAAAGTAGTCCTCGTATTTGTACGAGATTTTTTAAGTGGTCCTTCTATCAAAAAATAGGATTAAAACTAACGGATTTGTGGCAAGTGCAAGTCACATGTAGATCTTAGGGGTAGAAACGTAATTTTATTTTTTACTCTTTTTCCTTGAACTCTCTCTCTCTCTCTCTCTCTACTCTCTCTTCATGCCTCCCTTTTCTGTCCACAACTTGTCTCCAACACTTGATCTTTCTTTGCTTCTTTTAAGCACCCCCCATTCCAATCACCGTCACCACCTTCACATTTTAACATAACCTAAAAAGTCATTGTATCTGACATACTCTCTCTCTCTATTATATATATATATATATATATATATATATAAATAAAACAGGACGGTTTTTTGGCTGACTACGATAAATTTATGATTAGGACAAAAAAATATGATTAGGACAAATAAAGTTGTTAATTAGGACAAACTCAATACTGATTAGAACATTTTAAGACATAAGTTGAAGACGTGTAAGGAAACTAGATTTGTCAAACAGAAAATCGGATTAATGTAAATGGAAATCAAATTAATATAGTATTGATTAATTAATTAGACAAATACTGACTAGGACAAATAAATTTGTTGACTAGGATATTTTCGAGATATAAGTTTAGGGCCATAAAAGGAAATTGAAATTTAATTTGGGGCAAAAAATGTTGGGATACATATATGGCCATAAATTAACATTAATTAGTAAAGATAATGCTTAAAATAACATTAATGCCTAAATTTTTTGTCCTAATCACATTAAATTTCCAATTAATTAATTTTAGGGTCAAAATTAACATATTAAGTTTAGAGCCAAAAGTTTAGCCATTAATATTGTTTTAGGTAACGATTTATCCATTTTTCTCTAATTAAATTACTAATTAATTAATTAATTTAGACATTAATTCATCCATTTTTTCTTAATTAAACTACTAATTAGGATTCAATTTAATTAACCCTTCTTTCAATTCTCTCTCTCCCCAATTGCAGTGTGATTTTCTCTCTTTTCTGCAGTTATTCACCCTAAGTAATTAAAGAACACATCCTATTTGTGAGCACGTGATCAATTATTTACTGTTAAAAATGTTCATATTTTGTAATTTATGCTGACTTTGAAATCTTTTATTTCTACCTCTTTACTTTGCTAAATTTTAGTTCGTTATGTGTTCATCAGACCTGAAATATTCATTTAATGTGATTGTCAGTTAACTTTTAAAATCATATTTTAAAATATTAATTAAACCTATCATGTTTAAAAATCATAATCGCATATTCATCAAATTATTTATCATTTTTAGCACAAAGAATAAAGAAAATCTCTTTAAATACGTTGTTTTGTCATCATTTTTGGTCATTGCTTGAAGGTTCGTGCACTACACACACATACATGCGTGCGCACACATCCACACACACATATATATATAAGATAATATATATTGAGGTTTCAGGAAAATGTGATTTTTTTTTTTGTGAGCTTATTTTATTTTAATTCCAGCGTAAATAGTTTGTCAAGTTTACACGTTATTTTTTATTTTTTTAAGTTATACCTTTATTCTATCCGAATAGGAGGTAAGATCATATTATTATTGGTTTCCCTTGCAATGTGTATGTTCATTTGAGATTCATTTTAAGAAATTAATTATTGTCGTAAGAAATTGGTTTTTAAATGCGTTTTGTGGAAAAAAAATTATTTGGTTAGAATTTTTCTTAAAAATATCATTGGATTTTTTATATTATTGAACTTTTTTATATCAGTACAAGTTTTAATCTCGATTGTTAATTACAATTGATGTTCGACTATTAATTATTATCGATATTCAAATGAATAGGTGTATTATGTTGGTCTTGATTGTTTTATTATTAATATTCAAATGTAATAGATGTAGAATGTTGTATAATAGATAAAATTATATCATTTTTGTTTTTGGTTTGGTTATTCTACACCCGTGCCTTCAGGCACAGGTTATACGCTAGTATATATTTATAGTATATGTCATTGACCTCTCATGTCATCTTGCACTATACCAGAAATCTCCCGTCTTTTTACTCAAATATCACTTATCTCCCTTATTGATTAAAAAATAATAATTTTTTTTTTTTTTTTTTTTTTTAATTATAATACTAATTTTACCGTTAGCTATTTAAAATAATTTTAAATAATATAAAACTAAAATACATAAATAACCCTTTAATTTATATATATTCATCGCTACCTCCTACCACCGCACTCACTGCCGCCGCCACCTCCTGCCGCCACCTACCACCCATCGCCACCTCCCACCGTTGACGCCCACCGCCACTGCCCACCACCCGCCGCCACTTCCTACCACCGCCACCACCTAACACCCTCCACCACCCACCCTCATTTTAAATATATATATATATATATATATATATAACCATTTCATTAAAAAAAATTAATTCTTTCATTAACCATTCTCTCTCTCTCTCTTCGGTGGTGGTGGGGGTTGGTGGTGGTGGTGGTGGGTGGTGGTGGCGACGATGGGTGGGGGAGTTTGACGGTGGTCGGTGGGAGATGACGGCGAGAGGTGGCAGTGGGAGGTGGTATTGGGTGGTGGTGGTAGTAGGAGGTGGCATGGCGGTGGGTGATGGGAGTTGGGCGGTGGCGGTGGGAGTTGGGTGGTGGTGAAAGGTAAATATAATTATTTAAAAAGTTAAGGGTAAAAAATATAATTTTAAAAATATGGGAGTGCTAATAATTTTATTTTATTTTTTAAATAACCTAAGGACAATTTTGTCCAAAGAGAGGTAAGTGATATTTGAGTAAAAAGATAGGGGAGATCTCTAGTATTTGCAAAATGACAGGGGAGATATTTGATATAGTGCAAAATGATGGGGGAGGAGGCCACGGTCGAGGAAGTCAGGTGCTTCCACCAGGAACACAACCATGTTTGAGGAATTTTCCTCTCTTTAGCCCACAATTGTTCGCCTTTTTATTGCTCTTGCAGTTCAAAATGGTTGGTCGCTTATGCAACAAACCAAAATCAACAACAAAAGTCCCTTTCATTTGTATCTCTTATTTGAAAGAACATAAACAATAAATGCAGCCAACCAAAATCAACAACAAAAGGAAAATGTTTCTAATTATAATCAAATATTCAAAAGACAAGTGAAAACAACAATAAAATAAATTTCATGTACAGGCTTTCTAATGTAAAGACCAAATAAGACTTCAATTATATAAATCAACTGTCTGCCAAATGATTCTTTCATATAAAAATAGATAATTACAAATATGAGATTATTCAAATCAAGGGTTTAAGTTAAAATGTTAGTAAAAATTTGAATTGATAATTTGGTGAATAACTTCTGTTTGCAAATCCTTAAATTATAAAGAAGAATATAATATGGAGCTTATGTTTATGTTCTGTTCTCATGAATTTGTTCTCAAGAGTCTGGGATTAAAAAACATATTTTTTTAAGCAACCAATGAGACCCTAAACAGACGCCACTAAGTTTGATTATTTAAGCAGGTAAATCCATAATCATTTAGTAGCAAAGCGAAGCGAAGCAATCAAACATTATAGCTTTGGATTTTCCTTTTTGGGAACTAAAATTGCATTAAAACAATAGAACAGTCAACGAACACAATCAAAAGCACTTAAAGAAGCTTCAATAAAATCCGGAACATTGATAGAATATGAACCAAATTATACAGTTTCAAAAACCCATATCAGAAATAATGCAAATAGTATAGATCTTATGGTTAAAATAGAACCAACAATTAGAAAGAAGAAGTTGTCTGGCAGACTAGCTTAGAAGGCCCGAATCATGAATTAAAACTTCAATTCATTGATTTGGGAATCTCAAAATAACAGTAAAGAGATCTAACAAACCTGCGTGCCAACCATTTATGAATTTAGCCTCCTACTGACGGCCCTCTTGCGCTTTAAAAGTTAAAGAAAAATGAGAGTGAGAATGAAAACAAAAGCAATTAATATCAATCCCAATTAGCTTTTCTGTTTTATCAAAACGATAATTGCAACAAGATAAGAATGACAAAAAAGCGAGAAAAACCTATCAAAGAATTGCATCAAATTTTCACAGTTTTGGCTCAAATATGTGCCACGATTGAACTGAACAACAACAAAACAGTAGGAACATAACAGAAAATCGAGTACCTTAATTCAACAATCAAAGCGAAAGGGGGTTGAGATCGGATCACTTGAGCAATAAAAAAATGGACAGAGAGAGAGAAATGCTTGATGAGTTAGAGAAGGGTATTGAGACTATATATAAGAGAAAATCGTGAGAGGGAGAGAGGGTTTCCACAGAGAGAGAGAGAGGGGGGTCGACGTATAGAGGGAGAGAAGATAGGAAGGTAGAGCGATTTCCATAGATAGGGGCAAACGATTGTCATAGAGAGAGAGAGGCATTATCGGTAATTTCCTTGGTAGCCATGGTCGGCGATGGCTTAGGTAAGGAAAGAAATGGTTAAGGAAACAAATGGAAAAAGAATAAAGAAATTATAAAGAAATAAAAGCAAAAAATAGTAAAAATATATAAAAAAAAAAAAATTGATTTTTATGTGAAACTATCATGCGTAAAAAAATAAAATTTGTAAAAATAAAAATTTTTATTATATTAAAGGGCATGTACCAATAGGTCCCTTTTTAAGTTTTCAGGAACCAATAAAACCCTTTTTTTTTTTTTTTTGGCTCTAATAACTTTTTTTTGGATTTTTCTAACCAAAACACTCTTATTTATAATTCAGACAAAAAATAGGCTCTTCATGGTTCACGTCCCTATTCACCCCTTATCTCCATCGACCTATTTATTGCACCGTCGCCGATCACTCGCCATCGTGGTTCGTAATCACCGTCGTCGTCGCCTTCACCGTCACTGTCATCTTCGCCTTCTTCGTTTGGCGTCGCCGATCAACTCACCGTCATGGTTCGTATTTACCGTCGCTTTTCGTTTTCAACGTCATTATCGTCGTCGCCGTCAGCTTCGCTATTCATATGGACATTTATTCTTCGAGTCTTTAATGTCGATGTCGCCGTCACCTTCTTTATTCGCCATCGTCATTGTTCGAGTATCTGTCCTAGTTATTCATCGTCAAACGAATTCCACAGCTGCCGCCTGAAAATGTTTGCGGCTACATTGATGCATTTAGGGTTTGAATTAAAAGAGTGTTTATTACATATTTGCCCCATATTTTATTTTTAGTTTCAATTTTGATCCTTTTTTTTTTTTTTTTTCATTTTCATCCCTAAAACTTTTAATCAAATCCAAAATTATATTCTCATCATGCTCAAAAATTGTTGAATTCAAACAAACTGTGCGTGTTGATGTGTAACACTCAATCCAAACACCATCAAAATAGCTCATACTAAAAAATGATCAAACCACAAATCAATACATTGAATGTAACACTTTCTAATGTTTCCAAAATTCAAGTTTTAAATCCAAAATAGCATATGGAATGTAACACTGTCTAAAATTCCAAAAAAAAAAAAAAAAAAACAATTTAGAACTCGCCAATTGACCTCCCCTCAATTTGTTTTCAGTGTGTGTTAAATGTAACACTTTCCAGTTTTGTCCAAATTCAAAATTCAAAATGAATGTTGAATGTAATACTTCCTAATATTGTCAAAATTCAAAGTGGTTGTTGAATGTAACACTGTCTAACGTGCTTTACAATGTCAACCCTTCCTAAAATGCCAAAATTTAAAATTCAAGTTGCATGTTGAATGTAACACTGTCTAGTGTGTTGAATGCAACACCCAATCCAAAAATAGGGGATAACTTCTCATCATGCTCAAATTTGATGAATCAAACTGAATAACAAACAGGGAGTGTCGATGCTCACAATCAATATACGTGTTAAATGTAACATGGTCTAAAACTTTCTAAAAAATAAAAAACATATGTGTATTAAATGTAACACTATCTAGTGCATTGAATGTAACACCCAATCCAAACATAGGGGATAACTTCTCATCATACTCAAAATTGATGAATCAAACCAAATAACAAACTGGGAGTGTCGATTCTCACAATATACGTGTTGAATGTAACATTATCTAAATCTTGTCAAAACATAAAAAAAATATCTGTTCTGAATGTAACATTGTCTACTACTAATGACCATCTAGTCTAAGTTTAATTGACAGATAAAGAAAAATCGTTCATGGAATACACCAAAAATCATCATTAAATTGGGGGAGGGGGATCTAACTGAGATAATTTCATCAATTATTCAACAAATTGAACAACAAACATTATCATGTTATACAAAGCAATGATATGGAAAAACTTGGGAATCAACATTACATGATTTATGGGGCTTTATAGTGTTAACACTTCCTAAAATGCCAGAATTCAAAATTCAAAGTGCGTGTTGAATGTAACACTGTCTAGTGTGTTGAATGTAACACTCAATCCAAAACATAGGGGATAACTTCTCATCATGCTCAAAATTGATGAATCAAATCGAATAACAAGTAGAGGGTGTCGATGCTCACAATCAATATACGTGTTGAATTTAACATTATCTAAATCTTGCCAAAAAATAAAAAAAAATAAAAAAAAAAATTGTGTTGAATGTAACATTGTCTACTATTTTGAGTGTTACAATCATGCATGCCCTTCTTATTCATGCTCAAAATTTGGAATGTAAAGGTTCATGAGACAATCAAAATCAAACAAAACGAAATCAACAAATCAAAACAATATGCGTATTGACCTCCTGGTGCATGCCCCTTCTCTTTTATGCTCAAAATTTATAAAAAATCAAACCAAATAACAAACATTAAAGTGTCGAGTGTCCTATGAATATAACGCTTTCTAATGTTGCAAAAATTCAAAATTTAAGTTCGTATTGAAAGTAACATTGTCTATTGTGTTGAATGTAAAACTATTTAAACTCAACCAAAATCCATGCGAACTAACACTCAGGATGAAAAACGAAGAAAATATAGAAGGTGAAAACATATATTCACGAAATTAATGATTTCAAAACCCTATCAATTCTTCATTAAATCGTTGATGGAAAAACACCAAAAAAGATCTTTGAAAATGGGGGGAGATCCCTAAACCCTAGATATCAAGTTTGTGCAATTAAAAAATCATTCATGGAAGCCGCCAAAAATCATCGTTGAATGGGGGGATCTAACTGAGATAATTTCATCAATTATTCCAACCCTAAAGCCTAAAATCAATTTCTGCAAATGAAATCAAAAACCGAAATCAACAAAAATCAAAAAAATCAGAGTTGAAATCGACATGGTGATATATATATATATATATATATAGGAAATAAAAATTGAAATCGAAATCGAAATTTCATCCCCCTAAAATCCTAAATCAATTTTGCAAAATGAAATCCTAAATCAATTTCTACAAAATGAACTCAAAATCGACAACAACAAATCGATAATAGAAAAAAATTGAGAGGGCATGCACCAGGACGTCAACGAACAAAAGAGATCTGGAACAATAATAAGCAATGAATATATGTGTTAAACATATTTCAACGAACCCAACAAATACCGATTGGCAGCGGCGGGTAACGGTTGAACGCGAGGCAGAGAAGAAAGTCGATGAGTTCGGCGGCGAAAAACGACGATGAAATCATGGGACAATCAAAACGGTGACAGAGTATGTCGAAAAACGACGATAAATCACTGGCAGATACTACGGCGATGGGGTGGAGACAACGGCGGTGGAGAATGGAGACGGCAATGTCGATCACAAATGAGAGAAGACAACATGAAAGGTATAGAGAGAATAGGGTTAAATGGTAATGGCAAAAGCATAATCTGACATGCACGAATTTTTGAAAATGGGGGGAGATCCCTAAACCCTAGATATCAAGTTTGTGCAATTAAAAAATCATTCATGGAAGCCACCAAAAATCATCGTTGAATGGGGGGGATCTAACTGAGATAATTTCATCAATTATTCCAACCCTAAAGCCTAAAATCAATTTCTGCAAATGAAATCAAAAACCGAAATCAACAAAAATCGAAAAAATCATAATTGAAATCGACATGGTGATATATATATATATATATATATATATATATATATATATATATATATATATATATATATATATAGGAAATAAAAATTGAAATCGAAATCGAAATCATTAATTATTTCATCCCCATAAAATCCTAAATCGATTTTGCAAAATGAAATCCTAAATCAATTTCTGCAAAATGAACTCAAAATCGAAAACAACAAATCGATAATAGAAAAAAATGAGAGGGCATGCACCAGGACGTCAACGAACAAAAGAGATCTGGAACAATAATAAGCAATGAATATATGTGTTAAACATATTGCAACGAACTCAACAAATACCGATTGGCAGCGGCGGTGACGGTTGAACGCGAGGCAAAGACGAGAGTCGATGAGTTCGGCGGCGAAAAACGACGATGAAATCATGGGACAATCAAAACGGTGACAGAGTATGTCGAAAAACGACGATGAATCACTGGCAGATACTATGGCGATGGGGTGGAGACAAACGCGGTAGAGAATGGAGACGGCAATGTCGATCACAAATGAGAGAAGACAACATGAAAGGTATAGAGAGAATAGGGTTAAATAGTAATGGCAAAAGCATAATCTGACATGCACGAATTTTTGAAAATGGGGGGAGATCCCTAAACCATAGATATCAAGTTTGTGCAATTAAAAAATCATTCATGGAAGCCACCAAAATCATCGTTGAATGGGGGGATCTAACTGAGATAATTTCATCAATTATTCCAACCCTAAAGCCTAAAATCAATTTCTGCAAATGAAATCAAAAACCGAAATCAACAAAAATCGAAAAAATCAGAGTTGAAATCGACATGGTGATATATATATAGGAAATAAAAATTGAAATCGAAATCGAAATCATTAATTATTTCATCCCCATAAAATCCTAAATCGATTTTGCAAAATGCAATCCTAAATCAATTTCTGCAAAATGAACTCAAAATCAAAAACAACAAATCGATAATAGAAAAAAATGAGAGGGCATGCACCAGGACGTCAACGAACAAAAGAGATCTGGAACAATAATAAGCAGTGAATATATGTGTTAAACATATTTCAACGAACTCAACAAATACCGATTGGCAATGGCGGTGACGGTTGAACGCGAGGCAGAGAAGAGAGTTGATGAGTTCGGCGGCGAAAAACGACGATGAAATCATGGGACAATCAAAACGGTGACAGAGTATGTCGAAAAAACGACGATGAATCACTGGCAGATACTATGGCGATGGGGTGAAGACAACGGCGATGGAGAATGGAGACGGCAATGTCGATCACAAATGAGAGAAGACAACATGAAAGGTATAGAGAGAATAGGGTTAAATGGTAATGGCAAAAGCATAATCTGACATTGCTGTGACAGAGTATGTCGAAAAACGACGATGAATCACTGGCAGATACTATGGCGATGGGGTGAAGACAACGGCGATGGAGAATGGAGACGGCAATGTCGATCACAAATGAGAGAAGACAACATGAAAGGTATAGAGAGAATAGGGTTAAATGGTAATGGCAAAAGCATAATCTGACATGCACGAATTTTTGAAAATGGGGGGAGATCCCTAAACCCTAGATATCAAGTTTGTGCAATTAAAAAATCATTCATGGAAGCCACCAAAAATCATCGTTGAATGGGGGGATCTAACTAAGATAATTTCATCAATTATTCCAACCCTAAAGCCTAAAATCAATTTCTGCAAATGAAATCAAAAACCGAAATCAACAAAAATCGAAAAAATCAGAGTTGAAATCGACATGGTGATATATATACATACATATATATATATATATATATATATATATATATATATATATATATATATATATATATATATATATATATATATATATATATATATATATATATATATAGGAAATAAAAATTAAAATCGAAATCGAAATCATTAATTATTTCATCCCCATAAAATCCTAAATCGATTTTGCAAAATGAAATCCTAAATCAATTTATGCAAAATGAACTCAAAATCGAAAACAACAAATCGATAATAGAAAAAAATGAGAGGGCATGCACCAGGACGTCAACGAACAAAAGAGATCTGGAACAATAATAAGCAATGAATATATGTGTTAAACATATTTCAACGAACTCAACAAATACCGATTGGCAATGGCGGTGACGGTTGAACGCGAGGCAGAGAAGAGAGTCGATGAGTTCGGCGGTGAAAAACGACGATGAAATCATGGGACAATCAAAACGGTGACAGAATATGTCGAAAAACAACGATGAATCACTGGCAGATACTACGGCGATGGGGTGGAAACAACGGCGGTGGAGAATGGAGACGGCAATGTCAATTACGAATGAGAAAAGACAACATGAAAATTATAGAGAGAATAGGGTTAAATGGTAATGGCAAAAGCATAATCTGACATGCACGAATTTTTAAAAATGGGACTAATCAATTCAAAAAATTATCAGGATGAGAGTTTTTTGTTCTAATTTAACTAATTGGTATTTATTGGTACATGAAAAGTTAAATTGTTACTTAGTGGTAATTCTTCCTTATATTAATATAAAAAATCAATCTGGACCGTTCTTTAGGAAAATATAAAGAATGACTTAAGATTTATCTAGAGACCTTATATACATTCTATTTTATTATATAGATATAACCCATGCCTTCAGGCACTAACAAAAAAAAAACTTAATTTGAAAATAATAACTTTCATACTTAGATAATAAAATGAAATGAGCAATAGGCTAAACAATAAAAATATCATTTGAAAATATAAATCCACCACCGAAAACAACAAACGTTAAAACAAGTCATCAGTAATTCCATCAATTTATAAATATTAAATAAAATATTAATAAAACAAAAATCAAAGAATTAGAACATAAAATATCCAATCAAAAAAACAAGGGGGGGGGGGGGGGGGGGGGGGGGGGTTGTTTGCGGCGGGGGAATAGATGGATAGGTCTACACAATAGAACTCTATGCCCAGCTGTTCTCACTTCCAAATATTAAAATCCCTGCACCATTAGAGCTAATTAACTATATTCTAACTGCTTAGTATTTCAAGTAAAACTACTAAAAAAATTTATAAAATTGAACCTATTAGACATTCAATCGAAAGCCTATTTGGAGCAAAAAATAATATTGCAATGGACTAAAAAGCATGACTAATCTTCATTCCTTCCAACTTCTGTACTTTCATGAAACCATCTTTTGCCTCATGCACCTGTAAAAATTTCTTACTATTAAACTAAATGTAAACCTTTGCATGGAAATTAGAATTTGGAGCTAGTTTAAGTAGTTCACTTGATCGTAGAATGTCTGTATTTTGCATCAGTTAGTACCCCAACACAACCACATTTTTCCTCATCCTCAAGAATCGATATCACCTTTTGCAGTTGCTTAAATTTCTCCTCTGCAGCCTATATACAGAAAATGAATAAATTACAAGTGAGATTCAACATATTTGAAATCACTGAAATTTACCGTCTTGCTCAGACTCAACAAAATATTCAAGATCAAAGTAAAGGAAAATATACTGGTTTTATTTCGATCCTAAATGGAAAAATATACAAAATTGAGTGTGGAAGAAAATTTGCTAATAAAATAAATTCCTGGTATAAGAATCACAGAATAAATTTTTATATATATTTTAAAACATTTCAATTCAAGTCTATTTTAGCAAATGTTCATTTTCAGCATGCCCAACGCTTATTGGAGGATGACGGCTCACCTGTCATATATCGGGGATATAAAAACAACATCTAGAAATGATCATATTTGTCTTAATTGGCCTAATGTGAAAGTGGGATTATTGCGAGGAAAGGAAAGTAGGTTAACTGCAACAGCATTCAAAATTCAAAACATGAAGCACAAAGTTGGAAATCTGAAACTCACCTGTTCAGCTATGAATGTAATCCCATCATGATTTACCATTTCATGCTTCTCCCCTAGAATGGGATTGAAAGGCTTCCAAGTTCGTTGGTAGGCATAAGAGACTGATATTGCCCATGGTGCTGCAAAAAACAAAAAACAAAATTAAAGTGAAACTCAAATAAGAATTTATCTCAAATTGACACTAATTCGCAAAAAATTAATCAAACTTAAAAGTGAAAT
The DNA here is from genome assembly GCA_016647705.1 of Eucommia ulmoides. NCBI lineage: Eukaryota > Viridiplantae > Streptophyta > Magnoliopsida > Garryales > Eucommiaceae > Eucommia > Eucommia ulmoides. Next base: position 46,178,501 of record CM028332.1, on the reverse strand, counting down.
TCAGATGAAAAATCAAAATCGTTTGATATAAAACATACAAATTTGGCGTATGATAACCAACACTACACCATCATTGATATCTTTTTTCTTCATTCCACCATGCTATGAAATCATCAGGAGATATCAAAATCATTAAAAACCATTACACCATGCAGGAAAAAAAAATCATCAAAAGGGTCCATTATGAATCCCCGAGGAACGTCCTAAACCAAAACATGGGTTCTTAATAAATCAAAATTTAAAACAATTAATTAATCAACCACTTAACCAATTAAACATTCGAAAATCAGAACTAAAAATAATGGAGAACAAAGTATAAAGGAAGAAATATTAAACCCTAATGAGCCTTGCGAAGCAACAAAAGAATACTAGAAAATTATTCAAGTTTATAGAAACGTAAGAACAGAAAGAGAGAGGGAGGGCGAGAGAGGAATTCACCTGCCGATGGAAAGAATTGCGAGCGTGACAGGACATGGAGAGCGAGGGAAAGTGATTTTGGCAGTAGGATCCCTAGGGCTGAGAGTGAGAAAGAAACGTTATAACCTAGTATTATAGGAAGTGGTGGCGGCTAAGAAGTTAGAGTTTGGGCGCGGTGATGTTGATGGCGGCATGGCACGACGAGGAGGATTACAGGAAGATTGGCGGCTGAGACGCTAGGGTTTGGGCACGGTAATGGTGATGGCGCGTCGAGGACCAGTGATGGTGACGGCACAATAATGGTGATGGCGGAAGGAGAGAGGAAGAGAAAGAGCCCAGCGGTACCGGTGGCGACACAATAAGAGAGAGCTCGCAAATCTTTGGAGACGGGGATGAGGATTGAGGAGGGGATGTAAAGGAGTGAGAGAGAGAGTACACTTCGGACAGCAGATGGGAATGGGAGAGAGCGTGAGTGAGAGAGAAATCAAAGAAGAAAGATGAAATAAGAAAAAAAAAAATGAATGAAATTAGGAAAGGAAATAAGGAAAAAAAATAATAATAAAATTGGAAAAAAAATATTAATTAAAAAATCCTAAATTCTTTACCTAAAATATATAAAAAAAATATTTTATATTTATAATGTATCTTAAATCAATCTTGATCGTTCTTTATGGGGTATAAAGAGTGGCCGAAATTTACTTAGAAAACTTATGTACGTCATGTTTTATTATATAGATTAGCGTATAATCCATGCCTAAAGGTATATATGTAAAAAATATTGAAATAGTCACAATTAAACATGAGTTAAATTGAAACAAAATTAAAGCAAAAATTGTTTATTGTCCATCCAAATCTCATTACTTCAATGCAACATTGCAACTAAATAATTAATAATTAAAAAATCAAAACAATGTTCCATGGGAACTGAAAAACAAAACAAATAGAAAAAGAACTTTGCAATTTAAATAAGCCCTGCCTTTAGACCCGAGCATAAAAAAAATAAAACCTGATTTTTTTTTTGGACATAATTCCAATTGTTTATACAACATTTTACACATGTTTTTATGAAACAATAAATAACATTTAAATACCATCACCAACTAACAATATATATTATTAATACAACACAATTAGTATACAATAACACCAATTAGAAACACAATTAAGACACTTAAGAAAGGGGTAAATCGAAACAAGTGAAAGCAACAAATGTGTAATACCTATCCAAATCCCATTACTTCAATGCCTTATTTCACATATGCAACGAAATAATTAATTGACATTCCTTCGTCTAATGCACTGTTACACAAAAAATGCAGAATTAAGAAATCAAAATAAAATAACCTTCTTACAAACTTTGCCATCATAAGGTGACAAAAAATAAATAAATGATTCAATGTATCCAATTCTAGAACCACAAACAAAAAATAGCAATTGAATCTCAAAATCCAAGGGGAAAAAAAAACATGTTAGGAGTGTACCATTCAGTTTTATACCAGTTCCAGTACTTGTGTAGGGTTTACCATTTAATCCATTGTTGGCTAACGTTCCTCGATGAAGGTAGTTTGATAAACCAACCAGCCAAAACAACTCCATTAGCTTGTAAAAATCTAAGGTAAAAAATTCGAAAAAAAAAGTAAATTAGTAATTACAAAAACCGCAAAAGGCAGAAATACACAATCAACAAATCACAACATAACACATGACAGAATCTAGCACTCTTTATTGAAATGAAGACATTTACAAAACAATCAGCCTATAGCTTAGCAGATAGCAAAATTACTATAATCGTAATTGAATTGGAAAAAAACAACAAATCATGATGCAGCAAATGAGATAGGGAGAATTAGTAACTTAATTTTGACTCTGAGAGGCACTGTCAATCCAATCTCGCAAATAGAACAACTTAAACAAAAGAGAAACACGATTTTGTTAAATCAAAAGTCAAAACATTATACCCTTAGATTCATGAAGCCAGATCAAAATATTATATTTGAATTGTACAGACGCCATATCTAACCTATGACAATTTAACAACATTAGTGCCTGAAATTAAATCAGTAGAGAAAATACCTTGAAACAACCAACATCTGCACCTTCGTACGTCGTCTATATTCGACCACGACCACCAATCAACTAACCAATCAATGTAGTCAACTTTGAAAGGAAATGAAGAATGAAACCAAATTTCAGAACACTAAACAAAAACAGAAATATTGGAATAGTAACTCTAAACAACTAAGAAAACAAAAACAAAATAGTACAAATGAAGTAAATGATCAAATACTCACCAATAATATACAAATTAAAAACATATATCATCCAACCAAAGAAAAAAAAAACTTTTGAACTGCTCACCTACGAGATACCAATAACCTGTTTCTGTTTTGTTCCCAAATATTTAGAACAAAATTTCTCCCAAAAAACTGTAAACAGAACCAAAAACAGAAATTTTAGACAAGACTTGGGATGTAAAGAAAATAGGGAACAAAAATAGAAATTCAGAAAAGAAAAATGGGAACAAAAAAAAAAAAAAATTCCTTCAGGTACCTGTTGATGTGTGAAAAAATTAAGAACAATTAATTCCCAGATTTTTGGAAAAAAAAAAAAATTGGAACGCAAACAAACAATTAAGAACAATTAATTCACAGATTTTCGAAACAAAAAGAAAAAAGATAAAGAGATTAAGTCTCCCATGAGAAGCATACCTGTTTGCAAATCGTCACTGCTTGCAATTCAAAAGAAAAATGCAATGAAGGTCTGCAAATTGAGTTATTTCAACAGATCTGTGAACCAGAAATCAGAATTGATTTCAACAGATTTGAAGAATTGATTCCAACAGAACTGTAAACCTGAAACAAAAATCAAATCGAGTAGATTTGAAGTAAAAAATAAAATTGAATAGAAGTGAATAATCTCACCGGTGCCGATGAAGAGGAGAATAATATCACCGGGGCTGGGACTGGACTGGAGAATGCAAATAGACAATCAAATCAGATTGATGAACAATCAAATAGACAATCAAATTAAAGCCGTACCTCGGTCGATATATTTGATTCGAACAGAGAAGGGAACAACGAACAACAAAAGAGATGCAATACGACGGGTGAAATAACACTGGAGCGATGGCGGTGCGTGGCGATGACCATCGATGGATCAACAATGACGGCAATGGAAAATGGCCTCCGAACCTTTCGCGACTATGGGAAGTGGAGGGCGAGGAAACAGCGACCCTAAATGGAGCTCCTTAGACGATCTCGAAGAGATGTGCTAAAAATTGGTGTGCCATTTGTTCAAATGGCACACCCAAAAAAAAAATACTCCAATAGATATATTAAAAAATACTCCAATAGATATATTATTTGAGTATACCATTTTTTTTAATCAAAAACTAAAATTAACATATTAATTTAATTGAATTTTGAGATTTCAATTTAACCGTTAAACATTACTTTTTAGTTTTAAATTAAAACGTAAAAATTAAAATTTTAATTTTTAATTAATCCGCCAAAAGGTATAATTAACTAAAACACAAAAATTATAATTTTCATTTTTAATTGAATTTGATGAATACATTGATTGACTATATGAAAAATGCATAAGTAGCATATAGACTGCATAATTACATTAAAATTTTAAAACATAATTTCGAAATTTATTATTTCTATCCAAAATGTATTACCCTGCTTTGATCAGTATGACTGCTTTGATGAGTTCTTTGAATCAGGCTATGATATCCAATATATTTAGCATATTGTTTATTAATATCTTACCATCGGCTCATAATAAATGCTTGACTGCACCCAAATTCAGCTCCTCCATTCATGTTAAAGTATTCATGTATTCTCTTCCAAAACGCATTATGTTGTTGACCACTACCCGTGATCGAATCTTTGCTTGTGTTGAGCCAACCAGAAATAATAAAAATATCCTCGATAGGATTGAAATTTTTTGCTCTTTGTGCCTTCCTAGTCATTGATCTCGTTGTATTTTCATTGTAGGGGAATAGTTCAGTTTCGGGTTGATCTTCAGAAAAATCATCTAAAAGAAGACTAATGGAATAATGATTAGATTCAGAACCCATCTACATATATTAAATTAAAGTAAATAAATCGGACAATTAACAGCTAAACATGGAAAAAAACACAAACATTAATCAATTAAACATAGAAAAAATAATTAAACAAATTAATCAATTCAACATAAATTAAATTAACATAAACAAATGAATGATTTTTTTTTTATTAGCCCAGTCCATAGCCCATTCTTCAAATTAAATTAACATAGCCCATTCTCTAATCTAATCAAATGTGATTAGCCCAGCCTATAAACTAAATCAACCTAACCCAAGTGTTAATCCAACAGCCCCTTATGCATATATGTGATGTGATTAGCCCAACCTTTTCTTTTTTTTTTTTTTTACCGATCCACAACCCCTTATACATATATGTGATGTGTATTTGCCCTAATTCTCATTTCTCACAAATCGATTGAAATACAGAGAGAGAGAGAGAGAGAAAAAAAAAGATCGACCTTGCGACGGCGGTTTGCGACGGTTGCGATGCCTCTCGATCTGGTTTGCCACGGTTGTGGTTTGCAGAGACAGCTTCTCAATCTAGTTTGCGACGGATGCTTGCGATGGCTTGCGATTCATACTTATAATGGATGCTACGGATGCTTGCGATGGCTTGGTTTGATTTTCATTTGTCTGTTCCTACATTATTAATTTATAGATTGTTAATTTTTTTTTTCAAATTGCGTTTTGATTTTGAAATTTTAGACCGTTGGAGTAGCCGTTGCTACTCCAACGGTCGTTGTGCCAAATATGGCACAATAGAGTTGGTGTGCAAAAAATGGCACACCACATAGCACAATTGTTGGAACTCGTTCTTGGCTTCAAAAATGTCATTTTTGGGATGGCACAGCTCTTTGAGATACTCTTAGAGCAACTCTAAGGGAAAATAACCATTTAGAAGAGCCAAATGAACAAATGGCTATTTGAACAGTAATATGCCTATTCAAAATCAAGAAATCATTTCAACCATCCTAGGCATTTTATGTAGCCATTTTTTGTCTATTAATTTTTATTTAATTTTTTAATCAATAAATTAAAATGTTTTCTTAAATGATATTTTTTAAAAATAAATAATAAATTATTAAATAAAAATTCAATTAAAAATAAATTAGAGCTAAATTATTCACACCCAATTCATTTAATTAAACCTAATTAATCCTAATTACAAATCCAACTCCTCCCCCAAATTACAAACCTACCCCTTCCCCAAATTACAAACCCACCCCTCCCCAAATTACAAAATCACCACCTCCCTTTAATTTTCCAAACCCCAAAGTCAGAGAGATCGAGAGGGAGAAACAGAGAGAGAGAGAGAGAGAGAAGAAGACATATAGGAAGGGAGAGATAGAGAGAAATGGAGATAGACGAAGACAGATCGAGACGAACAAGTGATTTGCGATGGTCGGAGAGGAGCTACAAGCGACTGTGACGGCTGGAGAGGAGGTATGAGCGACTGCGAGACGGCGAATTTCAGATCTGTAGGGCAAGACGACGATAAATCTGGCGAGGCAGAAGGGGAAGGTCGGATATGGATGGACAATTGGAGACTGAAGCAGCTAAACAGTAATTTTTCCCACAAAATTACTTTTGGCTATTGAAAGAAACCTAGCCAAATTTGGCTCTTGTTTAAGGCTCTAGCCATTTTGGCTATTCAAATGGCTATCCTATTGGAGTTATGTTTTCTCGTTTTGGCTAGCTAAATTAGCGATTGGAAGTTTTAGCTACCCCTTTGGCCATGCCGTTGGAGTTTCTCTTACCTCGATAGTGGCGGCGGTGGCCCCGGTGAGAATTGAGGTTGAAGAGGGTTGTGGATCGGAGATGGTTATGAAGAGACTAGAGATGGAGAGAGCTGGTTGAGTAGGGTAAACAACGTGTGTGTGTGTGTGTGTGTGTGAGAGAGAGAGAGAGAGAGAGAGACAGAGAGAGAAAGAGAGAATGGTGAGTAATTGTAGAAAAGAGCAATTTTCCATAGATAATATGGAGAGGGAGAGGGGTCAAGGGTAAGCAACAAGGATGTCACTGATCCGATTTTGATTCGGTTTTATATAAAACCAAAACCACTAGAAATATATCAAACCCAAACAAAATCATCGATTCGATTTTAAAGACAAATCATTTAAATTTACACGAAACCAAAACAAAAACCGTGAACCACGAAATCATTTAAGATTTTTTAATTTTATAAAAACCCAAAATAAAGTCAGAACCACAGATCGTTGTTTTTTTTATATATAAACAAAAAATAGCTAAAATATCAAACATAAATTCTAAAAAAAAAAAACACAAAATAATCGCAATTAAAGTTTTCAACCAGTAACCATAATTAAAGTTTCTAAACAATAACCACAATTAAAATACAATAGTAGACCACAACAATCGAAATTAAATTCTCCAAAGCAAAAGTAACAACAATTTTAATCATGTAAAAAGCAAACAAATATGTAAGAAATATGGTCCGATAATTGAGGACACTAAACTGGAACTGACATATTCTAAATAACTATGTAATTTATACTGTAAAATGTTCTCTCCTCAATGCACGAATCTTCCATATCAGCTTCAACTTCATCGTCAAGTATGAGAGAGTAACCCGAAGATGCAACACTTATTAATAAAAAAAATGAAATAATAAATAATATTGTACAAAAATAATATAAAAAAATAAGACAATTAATTATTAATTGATCACCTTTCATTTCCTTAGTCCATAGCCAACTTTGTGCACACATCAACCTTCCAAAGTTTTTGGATAAAGTGGATTCTGATGTGGACTGTCACGACTCGTCCTGGACACCCGACATCTCGGGGTGGGCGTGACGACAACACGACATCATCTAAACAACCAAATTATCTATTATTGTAACGACAATATGCATACATCAATAATCCATCATCTATATAGTCATATACAATTTTTCTACTATAGGGACACACCCATCCCCCAAAAATATAAACAACCGAAGTAAATACCATGAACCTCTCACGGGTTCACCCCCATACAACTGCGACTAAAAAACCTTCACTCGACTCCATCGTAGGACTATCTAACGTCAGTAGGGGACCAACTCCTAATTTCATCACCTGCGAGTGTATTGCCTTCTTCGTAAAAATATTTTATAATAATAATTCATTCTACAACATCTAAATGGATCAAGCGTAAGTATATAAACATCCCATAACTCGTAAAAATCTTCAGTATATAAGCAGTGAAAATAAAGCAATATGTATAAGTTCCATTCAAACTCATCTAGTATAAAATCATACCAATGACCATAATAAATAATAAATCACTCAATATAAGTCAAATACCCCATCTCAAACACACATCTCAAACCACCACTCCACTACAATACACACTGGTCAGTCATAGTGATCATTTTAACCTCACGATCGGGAGTTGCAATGGTACCATAACATCCGTAGGAATGTCTTTCTATAAAATATCCACACCCCTTACGGGGAAAACTATCCACATCCCATGAGAAGAAATCCACACCCCTTCCCGGGAGAAATAATCCACACCCCTTTCGAGGAGAATTTCCAAAATTATATTTATTCAAACCACACCCCTGACGAGGAGAATTTTCAAATCACGTTTTCCTCTCTCTTTTTAAAAGTACCACCCATTTAGTAAAAACCATTTTTCCACCTTTATTTTAGAAAACCAGTCATTTTTCCACTCTCCTTTAAAATCACCCAAATCCAAACTAATCATTTTTCAACATTCTTTTAAAACGATCATAATTCAACAAAAATCCACTTTACCAACTCACCCAAAACCTGCTTGATCCATATTATTTATAAAATCATACAGTTCCATATATATATATATATATATATATATATATATATATATAGAAAAATAGTTTGGCAAGAAGATAGTACACTTACTTGATTACCCGTTTTCGAAGACTTTGACTGCCTATTCTCTACTGGTACTCCAGTGCCTGCGAACCTAATAGTGACATGGTCTAGATTAATATTTTATGTAAAAATAATCTAATCATGCCACACAACCCTAATTTCCATAATTTCCTATTCTCCGTCTTTTATTATAAAATATGTCTATTTAACTAATATTGTTCCGTTACCATTTACTATGTCGAATTTATTCATGCGAACATATAACGCTAAATTCAACGATAATGATAACATGTATTTTATATTGAGACAATTTAAATGTAATTATTAAAGAAGTGCGAAATTCTACTTTCCCCGAATTTTCTATCGGCTGCCGGCCATCCCACTCTGCACTTAGCAGCAACGACGGATCAAAAACCCCCACACACCAACATAACGAACTTCTCTCTCTCTCTCCACCCACTCCGGCGACTCACTATGCAACAAAAACCACACCCACATCGTCGAGCAAAACGGCGACGATAACTCTCACCACCCTTCCTCAATGATCCGAACACACACACACACAGAAAACCCCTACACATCCCCCCCAATCACATACCCACTTCTCTCTCTCTCTAACTCTCACTTACCGTCGGCCCAAATAACCGACGGTGACATACACACTAATCACATACATAGACGACGGTAACAATCAAAACATGCACCACCGCCACCTTCGACGGACCAAAACAGAGCATAACACACACACTCACCAGACGAACTGTTCTCTCTTCGGTTTTCTCACTACTGAACGGCTACCCTACCGCCGGCCACCATTCTCCCTCTCTCTCTTCATTCTCTATCTGTTTCTTATCTCTCTCTCTGTCTGTCTGTATGTATATATATATATATATATATATATATATATATATATATATATATACTGAAAAAAATGGCCAAACCTCACCGTCCTACTATTCCCCTCTCCGTTCTCGATCCTTCCCGATTCTTTTCCATTCTCTCTGTTGTACGTGTGGATATGTATGAATGCATGTATGTATGTGTATATATATATATGTGTGTGTGTGTGTGTTTACAAATGAGGGTCGGCCAAGTGGCCCTCATTCCTCCGTCTCTCTCTCTCAAAATATATATAAAATATATAATTTACACCAAATCCCACTTTGTTTTAGGTTAAGTATTAAATTAACTCAATTCCTCTTTTAATGTTTTGAAAATTATAATTTGACCCCTAAATTTTTAACTCAAACAATAATTAATAACATCCACCCCGTTATTTTCGAAATATTTTAAAACGCGACTTAAATTACACGTATAACGAAGATTGGGGTCTTACATGGACTAAGTAATCGACTACTAGTACGGAAAGCGGATTCCGAAGCAACAGTAGAAATGAGAATTGCTAATATATCTCTAGCAATCGCTTGAAGAGTCGTATACTTGATTTCATTTGTTTTCCACCAAGCTAATATGTCAAAATTTGTTACTCTTGGTAAAACACCATGTTCTAAGTATTGATCTAACTTGGATTTGAGATTTATGACACCATTTTGTTTTTCATTCATAAACTTTTCATAATCTTAAAGATCATCTCCAAGTACAAATTGATCTTGATGACCATATCCATGAGGTGAGCCATATGAACAACCACCATCATCAACCTTATCTTTGTCCAACCTAGACTTTTGTCGATATTCTTGAAGAAAATCATAAAAAAAATCTTCGAATCTTCTCAATTTCAAAAAAAGCTTCACTTCCATAATTTTTTTTTGAAAATAATACTCCAAAAAGTCATTTTAAATCTTGAATCCAACACCGAGGCAACCCCCATTATCCCATAAATTTCATGCCAATACTTGTCATATTTCACTAGCATACGTGTTGACATCATTCTTACCACATCATTAGAAGAATTGACCCAATCAGATAATGTAACCTTAATCTTGCAAATTAAGGGGAACTATAAATTAGTAGTAGGATATTTTGTCTTAGAAAATAATTCGGTAAGATCATAAAACAACTTCAGCCTATGACAAATAGTCCTTACTAATTCTCACTCTTCTTCAGTAGGCACTGACTTATATTGACTCTCACGTTGTTTAAGACAAGGAAAAACATCTTTATACAACAATGTAGTTTCAAGCATCAAGTACGTGGAATTCCATCTACTTGCACAATCATGTCCTAACTTTTTCGTACATGAAATACGCCATTGACAAATAGCTTCATCAATTTTTTCTTGCATTTTCGGTGTTGTCGTCCAATAAATTACACTATCTTGAATTTTTTCCACGCTTTCTTTTATGACATCTAATCCATCATTCACAATTAAATTTAAGATGTGTGCATAACAATGCATATGAAATAAAGTTCCTCCTACTAAAAGTGTATTACAGTCAATCTTAGATAAGAGGATATCATTCATGGCATCATTAGTCGAGCAATTGTCAACAATAAGCGTACATAATTTTCTATCAATATTCCACTCAAGCAATGCATCAAACAAAGCATCAGACAATATCTCTTTTGTATGTGGACATGGCACATAAATAAACCTAATATTAACATAGAACACAATATATAATTATATAATCGTAAAAAAATTAAATTACATAAATAAATATATTAAGACAAATGTATGCACAAATATAACTCAAGATACGATTTTGCAAGTGCCAATTATCATCAATGAAATGCCCCGTAATAGCCATATATCCCCTCTTTTGATTGTTATCCGTCCACATATCAGTTGTAATTGCAATCCTACCTTGATTTCTCTCCACCAACCCCATTGTTTGTAATCTTTCATAGTCATATATCTTTAATATGTCTTTTCTTATTGTGGTTCGACCAACTATTTTAAACATAGGTTGAAGTGCACCACAAAATTTTTTAAATCCTATATGTTCCACAATGCTAATGGTATATTCATACATTATTATCATTTTAACAAGTTCTCCTTTAGCAATTTCTTGATCAAAAGAATAAGTAGAAAACATTGGTTGCGCATCTTTCTTGAAATTACCCATCAATACTTTTTGTAATGAACCGGCCTTTTTATACAAATGACACATACTTTTGATATGCTCATGTAGAGTTGATGTGCCATTTTTAGTTGAACCACAAAGTGCCTTCTTGCAATATTTACAAAATGGTTTTCAATTCACCCTTAATAGTTTTTCTATCAAAGTGTTCCCAAACATCACTGGTCAATTTTATTTTATTTTTGAAATATCAATAGATATTATATCATTATCCATTTCTTTTTCAGGGGGTGGTGATAGAGAGTCATTAAGGGGTCGACAAGAATCAACCGTTGTGGAAGAACTACTGCATGGCGTAGATTGTTGTGAACTTTCAGATGCTTTGGAAGACATTGTAACCTATCCCAAATAAAAAGCAAACTCAATCTAAACCAAGTAAAAAACAAACTCAAACAAACTCCCATGAATCTGTTCTAAAATTCTAGGTGCAGAACATAAACACTTTTGTTGTTCTTGTTGTTTTTCGTAGTTCTGTTCTGTTCCCATTTTTTTGAGAATAGAAAGACTAAACAAACTGGACATAAACAAATACCACCTCAATGTTCCTGTTTCTATTATTTGTTTCTCTTTCCCCTAAAATTTGAACCAAAAATAGAAATTTGAGAACAGAATAAGGAAAAAAAGAGAGAGAAAGAGAACAAGAAGGAAAAAAAGCCCCCCAATACAACAAGCTATTTTTATTTTGCACCCGCTTATAATCCATAGAATTTATTCCGGTTCATAGACAATTCTCACTTTGATTCCAAAAGTTGCACACATATATAGGCTAAAAATGTAAATAAATAGAAGAAAATCAGTAGTAGTTATAGAAAATAAAAGAACAGAACATAAATGAAATACAAAAAATGGAACAAAACTCAAAGCAATAAATTTGTTAACTCAAAGCAATGAAGAACTATTCAAACTGGTGTTCATAACAATTGAAGAAAATAGAAGAAAACTGAAGAACAATCACACGAATGGGCGTTAAGAACAATCTGAAAATTGAAGAACAATTACCACAAAAACAATTTTACAAACCTTAATTAACCCTAGGGCCAGAGATCGGATTGGACAGAGATTTCCAGCAGTAAAAAAACCCTAGCAATAATAGAAAATCAGGAATTTGGGAACACTATCATAAACAATAATTGAACAAAGTAATGATTTCAGTGAAATGAGAGTAAAAGAAATCAAATACCAAATAAGCTTAATTGATACCCATCACAATCCAATTGAAAACTTCTAATGGGTCAAAGTCACTAGAATAGGCAACGAAGAGAGAGAAATCAAGAATCAGTAGCGAAGAGAGAGAAATCTCAATCAAATCAATGACGAATTCAGACGGTAGCTCAATCGGTAGAAATTGCGAATGCCTTAACCCTAGGAGGCAAACTACTGAGAGATTTGTATTGAGATGTGCTTATATGGATGTCTAGGTTTGATCAATGATTTACATAGAAGAAGGGGATTCCATAGAAGAAGTGGATTCCATAGAAGAGGGGGTTTCCATATACCAATGGTTTCTATAAAGAGAAATAGAGAGAGGGAGAGGGAGGGAGAAAGAGGGGGTCAGCGATGGCCGCGGAACAGGGGTTGGAGAGTCAAGGAGGGAAGATGGGAAAGGAGATAGAGAGAGGCGCGAGAATAGGCGGCGGCCAAACAAATAACCTTTGTAAAAATGGAAATGGAAGGGAAAAAATAAAAATGGAAACAAAACTTATTATTCCGTGATTTAAAATATATATATATATATATATGTAATAAAAATATTTTTAAAATATCGGTTTCATAGTTTCGCAGTTTGTTTCAGTTTCACAGTTTCTATCCCAAAACTAAAACCAAAATCAAAACCAAAACCGCAACTAAACCATTTAGTTAGTTTTAAAATCGGACTATTCGGTTCAGTTTCTCTTGGTTACTGATCGCACCGCATTTTGTGCGATCTAATACTACTAAATTAAGTTTTGTTAATTTTTTAAATAAATTAAAATATTATAAATTAAGTTTTTTTATTTGTTTTTGTAATATTTTGAATTTGGAACAAAACGACGTTAATTTGGAGCAAAATGCAGAGGAAATGATCAAACGGATAAAAGTCCTGATTTTTGTTGCACTAGAATGAAGACCACTGTCTACTCTTTTGGATATAACTAAATTCACAGTTTGAATTTTGAGATGAAACAAATTGTATATTAAAGTAGACTCTCTAAGCTTTCCAATGACTGGTTATAGAGCCAAATCGTAGTTCGTATGAAAAAGATACAACCGTTTGAAGATGGTCCTTCTGTGCAGGCACATAGTGCTGCGGACCAAACCGTTTTGATCCGAACCCGGCCCGATTCGGCCCGACCCGCGCCCACTCCGGTGGACAAATTGCACAACAACCCCATTGGCCTCCATATTTGACTTTTTGCACCCCTACCCTCATCTTTTGACTCAAATTCACCCCCAATACTCACCTTTTGGATTCTATAAATAGAAGGGAGGTTTGAGAGCAGAAAAGAATCAATTTTCCTACTTCATTCTTAGAAGTTGTAGCATTTTCTTGTTATTTTTCTTCCATTTTTGTATTTTTAGTTTTTCATACAATTCTTGGGGGAGGAAAGTGTAGTTGTTAGAATACAAAAAGGATATGGCGTTTTTAAGAATTTCATTCGAGGAAACACCGTTCCATGCATTCATGAGTGGCTAAATTTATTTACACCGGGTTAGGATGTGATGAGGTATTTTGTATTTATGTAATATTGTATTGCTATTTAATTTTGGATTTTGTATAAACAATTATGTGACAGGAATTCTATTCATAAAAATGAATTTAATTGTGCTTAAATTTATTGTCAAAATGTTCTGATAGAGATTTTGGTTTGAATTCAATTACTACTAGAACATTAAATCTTACACCTGTGGTCTTGATTTAATGGTCACATAATCGTATTCGTAGGAATTGATTATTGGTCTGGATGGTTTATGCTTAGATTTTAATTCACCTTAAATTAGTGTAGTGTAGGAATTAAATACCGAAGATAAACCATGCCGAAGAATAACAATTTAATTTTTTTGAGTAGTTCCGGCTTGTAGTTAGAAACACTCGTTTATACAAATCTGAGTTAAAGAAGAAAATACGAAAATAACATAAAATCTCAAAATACGGGTTCATAATTCCTAACCACGTCCCCTATTTTTATTTAAATCAAAACTTTATTTTCTTGAAATTAAAAATTTCAAAACCAAATCAAAAACTCGAATCATTTCGATAAAGTAAGAAAAATAATTAAAAATTAATAATTACAAAATTAATCAATGTGGTTCGACATCCTACTTGAACACTGTACTATATCAGTATCGCAGTACCATTTAAGGGTATTATTTTTGAGCGATCAGTTACCCATCGGTTTGGTTTTTTGTGGCATCCCTAAGTAACCCGATTTATTTGTCTAATTACTTGAAGGGTGAATAATTGCAGAAAAGAGAGAAATTTTCCATAGATGGATATGGAGAGAGAGAGAGAGAGAGATTGGTCAAGCGTTATTAACTCGATTTCCATTTACATTAACCCATTTAATTACTTAATCAATATTATATTAGTTTGATTTCCAATTTACATTAACCAAATTTTCTGTTGATTTCTTTACCATTTAATTATTTTTTAAATAAAAAAAATTAAACACCGGCATGTATAAACTTACATACGAAACCATCATAAAACACAAAACTTAAATGTGTTTTTTGAGAAACTTATTTCAATTCTATGTTTCTTAAAAAAAAAATTAAAAATGTAGAAGAGAAAGCCGTTTCTACGGTTTGTTTTAATTTTTTTTTTGACCATTTAGAGAAACGCAAAATTGATTTGCCTTTTTGTTGGAATTTAAACGCAGGAAACTGCATTTTTTAAGTTGGTCCCACTGTAGAAGACAAGACATGCCGCCAGCCATGTGGGGCTTCATATTCCATAATTGTAGCTGACTACTTGCCCAAACAAACACGCCACATTGTACTAACCAATGGAATAAATTACAGTAGGATCCCCTAAACATTTGGTAATACATACATATAGTGTATGTATGTATTGTTTTGCCAACTTAGAAAAAGAGAGAAAATTAGGAAAAGTTATTATATTAATTTTTTAAATAATTCATTTATTATTTTAGTCTTTATTTTTGAGTTTTTTAAATAAGTTTTTAATTGTTTATTTAGTATCAATTAGATTAAATTCATCATGATTAGATGGTGAATTTTTATTTAATATTATAGTTCAAGTAGAATTAAAATATTAATAAGAATTAATTATTTTTATAAAACTAAAAAAATAACTTGAATATTATATGACTTTAACCATTCCAATTAGTATTTGAATATTTTAATTGAAAAACTGTTCAACAATAAAAAATTATTTTATTATCAAATTATAAACAAAAATAAAAACTAAAATGATAAATTAATTATTTCAAAAATTAATATAATAACTTTTACTAATTTTCTCTCTTTTCCTGAGTTGGCAAAACAATACATACATACGCTATATGTATGTATTAACAAATGTTTAGGGAATCCTACTGTAATTTATTCCCATGGTTAGCACACTGTGAACTGACTTAAAAAACGGCATGTAACAAATGTTTAGGGAATCCTACTATAATTTATTCCCATGTTTAGAGGCATGTCTTGTCTTCTATATGGAACTGACTTAAAAAACGAGAAACCTAAAACGAGTTTATGTTTCTCAAAGGGAAACGCAAGCTAGTTTTGCGTTTCTCTAAAAAAAAATCGTAGAAACGGCTTCCACTTCAGCATTTTATTTTATTTATTTATTTATTTATTTATTTTGAGAAATGCAAAACTGAAATGTGTTTCTCAAAAAACGCATTTCAGTTCTGCATTTTATGATGGTTTCTTATATAAGTTTATACATACCAATTTTCATAATTTTTTTTTATTTAAAAAACAATTAAATGGTAAATAACTCATTTCTTGTTTGGCAAATTTAGTTTCCTTACACGATCATCAACTTATGTCTCAAAATATCCTAGTCAGCATTTATTTTATCCTAGTCAGTAAGTTTGTTTGTCCTAGTCATATTTTTATTTGTCATAATTAGCAAGTTCGTCATGCTTTATATAATACTAACGTATAACTCGTGCCTAAAGGCACTAATGAAAAAAAAACTTAATAAATAACTTGCATACGACATTTGCTCGAGGAACAGAAACAACAAACAAAAGGGGCCACAGGAACCCAAAAAAACAAAAATTTAGAAAAAAAAAAAAAAACACCAAATAATTGCCAACACTGATAGAATCTCTATTAGTTCGTAATAATTTACAGTTAACTGAATATATAAAATTTATTCAATTGAAATTTTAAACAAAAAAATATTTGATGATGATTGAACTAAGCTTTTGATGAGCAATACGTTTGAATTTTCCAAATGGATCTTCTTCAAGAGTATCTATTAGAACACACAGATTCCAATCTCATAATTTGAAAAAATAGAAATTAAACTGAATTTTTTAGAAAATAATGGAGGCAAAACAATTCAACTTTCCAAACCGAAATATGCACGCAACATAAACAAAAACAAAAACAAACAAACCGAAATATATATGGAGATCTACACAAATCACGCCAGCTTACAAACCGAAACCATCGGCAACTTTGGATTGAAGGATAATCGTTGCAGATAGAGGGAGAATCTGGCTCCAACTGTCAACGTCGGATTCTCGCTAGAGAAGATGGTGTAAGGAAGAAAAAAGAAAGGAAGGAAGTGTAAAAAACAATTTAAAAAAAAATAAGAGATATATTTGTTAGAATTCAAACAGAAAATAAAATTATAAATAATAAAAATAAAAGATAACTTTTCTTAACCTACAAATATAAGTAGATATAAGTTGGTATAATCGTAAATATTAAAATAGTGAGTTAATGTTTTATTTATTTATTTATTTATTATTATTATTATTATTTGCAAATGATAAAATCAACTAACCCATTAATTTTTTACTCTTAAGTTGTCTCAGATTTGGTGTTTGATCAAGCATGAGGAGGCAACACTGCCTGGGCTGCAACACCAGTTGCGCATAAGAGAACAACGACCGGATCAATGCCTCTAACATACCTTCCAGGTTGCTAGCCAAGATAAGGGTCGAAGGTCGCCATGCGCGATTTCTATTACTCATAGATATAAGATTGTCACCGCCAACAAATCCTAATTGGGAACATAACAATAATCATAAAATGGATATATATCATAACCACCAATGGATATATCAGTTTAATGTTCAACAAAAATCAGTAGGTAATGCAGAGTAATTTTTCAGCATAAAAGATCCAGATTTTTTATTAAATAAGCTATTGATCAAAAATAAAAACTATAGAGGGATAAAAAAACAAGCTGTTGATTCTAAAATTTTGATGGACAATTAAATGTTTATGTTATTTACGGAACTAACGGATTTGTTGAGTTTTTCAGTTTTCAAGTTCCATTGAAGATATTATCATGAAGAAGTTGAGATGGATGTTAAATAAATACTAAATAGACTGACAAAAATGATGGACATTAAGAGACTGAATACTTTGAAAAATTTAGGAGAAATCAACTCATGTTAATTTTTACTCTTAATGTATCCTGATTAGATTCACACATGACACAAAAAAACAATTATGATTATGTGTATTTTTTATAAGATCCTAATTAGTTAAATATATTTGCTCCTATGTGAAATTGAAGAAGAAATATTGATTTAAGAAATATTAGAAATTAAAATTAATTTAAGGAGTTAACTGAGAAAAGAAATCGGTTAAAGGGGCAAAAACGTCGAAGAAATTGAATTAAAAATGAATTAAGGAAGAAGTACAGCAGGATCGGTCAACCGATGAGAAGGTGTTGGGAATTGTACAATCTCTGAATCGTTAGGTCGACTTATGGTGTATGTTCGGTCGACCTATGGAGAATAGATGAACTTTCTGAATCATTCGGTAGATAGATAGGTCGACCTATGGCAATTAGATGAACTCTCTGAATCTTTAGGTTGACAGACAAAATTAGAGAGGTCAACCTGAGAAACTCTTTGAATCGTCCAGTTGATAGATGAAAGATTGGAGGTAGACCTATGGGCGAGAGTTTTTTGGCTTGGGCTTATCCTGAATCGGGCGGTCGACCAGTGGGTTATGGTCGGTTAACTGATGGTCTATTTTAGGATTCGAGGATTTCATGGTTTTGATCCAAAAAATAGTCATTACTAGTCATTTTATGGTTAGGATCTAAGAGATATCTTAGGGATCTGATGGAATTTAAGATATATGGTTATATTTTGTTATCCCTATAGATATGGTTCATGAATTTTGATTATTTCTCAATTTGATTCATATAATTCTTTCTATCCTATCTAATTGAGTTTGAGAAAATGTTTGAGGGACTAAATTGAATATTTTAAAAGATATAATTGAGTAAATTGTAGCAGGATTGAGTTATAATGATATAAGGGGTCTATTGGAGTAATTATTTTTCATGATATATGGGAAGTAACTGTTGCATGGTTTGTTTTAATTCCCTATAAATAGACCTGCGTTTTTAAAGTTTCAATAATCCCAATCAATCAAATCTTAAAGAGCTATTCAGTTTCTGAGTTTTCTAAGAGTGATCATTCTGAGTTTATACTAAGTTTATTATGATATAATTCTTGAGAATATTTTGTGTGGATTATTGTTGTTGCCGATTTGAAGTTTCATTACTAATCATATTGTATTTATTTGATGGATTCCTGATGAGATCATTCCAAATCTCTGCTATTAATTGTTGTTTGATATCTTTATATACTACTTGGAATTTTGATCTTTGAAATCATTTTCCTGATTTTTAAAATTGCTTGAAATTATTTGAAATGATTTCTTGTGAAAAATTGATTACGTGCTAAATTGCATACTACTCGTTATTATTTAAAATCATATTTTTGAAATTCTCATTGTTTTTCTATCACTAGTTTTGGGACATTAATTGAGTTCAAATTAATCTGGAGTGGTAGAAGCTCCAAGTGGAAAAAAGCTTATCAATTTTGTAATTGATGAGTTAAGTGCAGATTAGATACTATTAGGAGTATCTAATCAGGGGTAGTTGTTTTCACTCTTCTGATAAAGAGAATGAGGTTTTGATCTTTATCTAGAGTACAAAAAGATTAACGGTAATTTTTCTAGACTAGAATTATTTTTGAGTGAATTTGTAACTGTTCAATCCTTACTGGGTAAAAAGATACTTGGAGTTTTTTTTTGTGTGAGGTTTAATTCTTAGTCTAAATATAAAATAATTAGGTTAATCTTTAGCCTATAAAAAAGATAAGGTTATTCCTAAGTTTGTGAAAATGAATTGTAAAGGTTGATTCTGAGCTTGCGAAAAAAATCATTTTTTAAAGGTTTGATTCCTACCTGGTTAAAGGGATCATAGTGATTAGTGGGTGCGAATCTCCACGAAGCTCGAGGGACTGGATTAGCTAAGAATAGCTTAGTGAACCAGTATAAATTTCTGGTGTGCTGCTTTATTTACATTATTTATATTTTGTTGTTTAGTGTGCATCTAGTTGACAATACATATCTGCTACTATAAAGAAAATAATTAATTTAGGGTAAGATTAATTATTTAATTTTTAAAATATTATTATTTGGATTAAATTTTATATATACCCAATTCACCCCCCTTTTTGGGTAGCTCACTGGGCCAACAATTGGTATCAGAGTTGGTTCGCTCAAGTACACTAAGCAAACAAAGATCACATAGCGCACACAATAGTTACACTAGTTGAGAGGCAGTCTATGCACCGACCACCTTTGTTT
Source organism: Eucommia ulmoides (assembly GCA_016647705.1). Lineage (NCBI taxonomy): Eukaryota > Viridiplantae > Streptophyta > Magnoliopsida > Garryales > Eucommiaceae > Eucommia > Eucommia ulmoides. Next base: position 46,158,299 of record CM028332.1, on the reverse strand, counting down.
ACTGGTGAGAATTATGCATTCTAGAAAGACAGAATGATTACTTTCCTTCAGGCCACGATTATGACATGTGGCTAATGATTGATGATGGTTCATTTGTCCCTATGGAAAACAGAGTCGAGAAGAAGAAAGAGCAGCCAACTGCTTCCGATAAGCAGAAACTTTCTATAAACTCTCAAGCTATTAATATCTTATTTTGTTCTTTAGATGCTAATGAATACTCGAGAGTTTCAGGTTATAAATCGGCGAACGAAATGTGGGAAAGGTTACAGGTTACCCAGGAAGGGACAAGTCAAGTGAAGCAGATGAAAATTAATGCTCTTATCAGGCAATTTGAATTGTTCAGAATGGGTGAAATTGAATCGATCAAATAGATGTACACTCGGTTCAATAATATCTATAATCACTTGAGTCAAATTGAAAAGTCGTACTCCATAGAGGACAAAGTTCAAAAGATTCTAAGATTTTTAACTAAAATATGGGAGCCGAAGGTGACCTCAATTGGGGAAGCTAAGGACCTTGCCAAATACGAAATTGATGACCTCATCGGCAACCTGATAATGCATGAAATGGAGATTCGAGCATATGAAGATGACACTGGAAATAGCAAGAAGAAATCCTTGGCACTAAGGGCTCAGAAACCTGAAGAAGATGATGATAGTGATGATGTAAGTCTTGACAGTAAGCAAGAAAAAAACGTGGTGCTTCTCACGAAGAATTTTAGAAGAATAACCCGGCATACATTTCGTCATAAGACCGGTTACTTTCAAACTGATTGTCCCGAACCAAAGAAGGATAAAGAAAAAAGAAGAAGAAAGGAAAGAAGAGCAAGACGAAGTCCATGAAAGCTACTTGAGATGATACCAAATCAAATATCTCAGAAAAATCAAAAAGTGAAGACACGTCCATGTTTGCATTGATGGCCATCATGTTCAAGTTCTTGTTCTTTACATTTTGATGAATTGTTTGATATTTATCAAGAACTTATGCATGATTATAAAAATCAGTGCTATACATTCAATTGTTCTGAAATTCACTAGCGGTGAGAATAACTTGAAAATGCTTTTGGGAAGTTCACGTGGTATTTTTGATAAAGTCAGTATTCAGTTTTAGAAACATGTTAAGCAAAAACCGTTTTCATAAATTCTTTTATATAACTAGAGGTTTTGTTAGATGTTTCAAATGTAATGTTGTAGGGTATACTATTCGTAGATATTTTGCTAAAATATCTAACTGCAAACAAGTTTGGGTTCCAAAAGAAACTAAAATTATCACGACTAACAAGATTGGACCCACTTAGACTGGGTATTACTTAGGAACTATTTGAAGTGCTCCTTGCAGATTATTCTAAAAGTATCGACAAGTAAGGACAAATGGTTCCTGGACAGTGGTTGTTTTTGATACATAATGAGAGATAAAGCGAAATTCACATATTTGACACTTAAATATGGAGGTCATGTGACATTTGGAGATAACGCAAAGGGTAAAATTATCGGTAATGGTACTATTGTTATTAAAGATGTGTTACTAGTTGATGATCTTAAACATAATTTGCTTAATATAAGTCAACTATGTGACAAGGGCTATAATGTCATATTTGATCATGATAAATTCATTATTAAGAATGGATATGATAGTAGTATCCTGTTAGTTGCATCACGTTTTGAGAATGTCTATACTTGCTCATTTGATAATTTTACTTCTCAAAATTTATCCTGTTTGATTGCTTTATCTGAGAATAGGCTGTTATGGCACATGAGATTTGGGCATGCTATTATGGAATTGATTTCTAATTTATCTAAGAAGAGTCTTGTACGTGGCCTACCTAATATGAAATTTGTGAAAGATAAAGTATGTGATGCATATCAATTAAATAAGCAGTCTAGATCATCATTTAAAAAAAAAGATGCACATGTCCACATCTAGATGTCTTAAAATGTTGTATCTTGATTTATTTGCTCCAAACTCTGTTGCTAGTCTTAGTGGTAAGTTTTATGCTTTCGTAATAATTGACGATTATTCTAGACTTACCTAGGTATTTTTCCTTACTAAGAAGAATAAAGTTGCTTCTGTGTTTTCTAAATTTTGTAAATGTGTTCAAAATGAGACACAATGCTCTATTATTAATATTCTTAGTGATAGAGGAATAAAGTTTAAAAATGATGATGTTATTAGTTACTGTGATGAGCATGGTTATGCTCATAACTTTTCTGCACCAAGATCACCACAACAAAATGGTGTTGTGAAAAGGAAGAACAGGACGCTTTAAGAGATGGTCAGAACAATGTTTAATGAAAATCGTTTACTAACCTACTTCTGGGCCGAAGCAATAAGTACAGCTTACCACTTGGTGAATCGGGTATCGATTCATAGAGGGTTTAACAAATCCCATATGAAATGTGGAATGGTAAGACTCCTAACATTTCGTATTTTAAAATATTTATATGTAAATGCTTCATTTTAAATAATAAGGATAATCTAGACAAATTTGATGCTAAATCTAATTATGGGATTTTCCTTGAATATGCTACGAACAGTAAAGCTTATAGAGCTTACAATAAACACATGTTAGTAGTTGAGAAGTCTATACATGTTGCATTTGAGGAAGCTGACACATTTTTGTCGAGAAAGGTTTTGGATGATGATGATACAGGTATTCCAAATAACCAAAACCAAGGCGATAATGTGACAAAGGATTCTTAAAAAATGAGGAGGCTAAGGAAGAGGATTCGCCATTACCACGAGCTATAAAGACAATATCAAGACATTCGGTAAAAGAATTCATCTGTAATTTTGAAAGAGATGTAAGTACTCGTTCCTCCCTTATAGATATAATAAATCTTATTTTTTTTATTCTCGAATTGAGCCTAAAAATGTGAATGAGACGTTAATTGATGAATATTGGATTTCCGCAATGTAAGATGAGTTAGTTCAATTTCAGAGGAACAAAGTGTGGTGTCTAGTTTCTAGACCGAATTTTCATATGGTTATTGATACTAAATGGGTTTTTCTAAATAAAAAGGATAAATCTGGTATAGTAATTAGAAACAAAGCAAGATTAGTAGCACATGACTATAATCAAGATGAAGGAATTGATTATGATGGAACCTATGCTTTTGTGGCTAGATTAGAAGCTATTAGACTACTACTCACTTTTACATGCTCAAATAATTTTAAGCTATATCAAATAGAGTTCGATATGAGAGATTTAGCCGATATTTGATCGAAAATGGTTTTTGAAGGGGTATTTGTAATATAACATTATTTGTTAAGCAAACTGATTTTGATATCCTATTAGTACAAGTTTATGTTGATGATATTATTTTTGGATCTACTAATGAGGATCTTTGTCAAAAGTTTGCCAATATAATGTTGGTTGAATTTGAAATGAGTATGATTGGAGAGCTGAATTTCTTTCTTGGGTTGCAAATTAAGCAAACCAAAGAAGAGATATTCTTAAACCAAGCTAAATACACAAATGAGCTGTTAAAGAAATATGGCTTAGATGGCACTAAAGAGTACAAAACTCCTATAGTAACAGCTACAAAGATAGACAAAGATAATACCGATAAAAGCATTAATGAAAAAATGTATCAAGGTATGATTAGTAGCTTGTTATACTTAACTGCTAGTAGACCTGACATTATATATAGTGTTTTGTTTATGTGCTAGATTTCAGTCTTGTCCTAAAGAATCGCACTTAACCGTGGTTAAGCGAATTTTTTGATATTTAAAATGGACAACTGACCTAGGATTATGATATCCTAGGGGGAGTGATTTTAAATTAATAAGTTACTCCGACATTGATTTTGCCAGTTGCAAAGTCGAGCAAAGAATCACAAGTGGGTCATATCATTTATTAGGACATGCCTAGGTTTCTTGGTCAAGCAAGAAACATCGATAGCCTTATCCACTATTGAGGCTGAGTATATAGCAGCTGGTAACTGTTTTGCTCAAATTTTATATATTAGGCAACAGTTAAATGATTTTGGAATATGTATGGAGGAAGTCTCTATTTATTGTGATAATAAAAGTGCCATTTGTTTAAGTAAGAATCTTACACAGTCTTCACAAACTAAACACATAGAGATTAAACATCATTTTATTTGTGATCATATTCAGAAAAAAGGACATTGTTATCGAATATATTGATACATCCGATCAGCTTGCTGATATTTTTACCAAACCTTTAGTGGAATATCAGTTTGTGAAAATCATTCGTGGTTTGAGTATGGCTAGGCATAATGATGTTTCCCTAGAGTAAAGTTATTCGTGGTTCCCCTTCCCCATTTTTTGAGATGACAAAGGGGGAGATTTATTAATATTTTGTTGAATATCTTAAGGGGGAGACTATAGTTGTGCTATAAATGAGTTTAGTTGGTGTTTAGGTTTTCGTTCGCCTAAGTATTGCACCGTTATAGATAGAGAACAATATTTATATAATCATGATATGCTTTATTGAATATCTATGCTTGTTTTATTAATCATATTTTGTACTTTATTGAATATTTGATAATCTTATTGAATTATCTTCATGATTATACTATAACGAGTTAAAGAACCCGTTCTCGAATTTAGGAGGAGTGTGATTACATTATTGTTTTGAAGAAAACATCAAAGTTCATTGTCATCATCAAAAAGGGGGAGATTATTGATCCTAAGATTTTGATGGATAATTAAATATTGATATTTTTTGCAGAACTAACGGATTTGTTGAGTGTTCCAATTTTTAAGTTCCATTAAAGATATTATCATAAAGAAGTTGAAATGGATGTTAAAGAGACTGAAAAAGATGATGGACATTAAGAGACCGAAGACTTTGAAGAATTTAGGGAGAAATAACTCATGTTAATTTTTACTTAATGTATCCCAATTAGGTTCACACACGACACAAAAATATTTTTATGATTATGTGTGTTTTTTTATAGGATCTTAATTGGTTTAAAAAATTTGCTCCTATGTGAAATTGAAGAAGAAATATTGATTTAAGAAAGATTAGAAATTAAAATTGATTTAAGGAGTTAACCGAGAAAAGAAATCAGTTAAAGGGGCAAAAACGTAGATGAAATTGAATTAAAAATGAATTAAGGAAGAAATACGATAGGATCGGTCGACCTGCCTAAAAGCATCAGTCAACTAATGAGAAGCTGGTTGGAATTGTGTAGTCTCTAAATTATTAGGTCGACTTTGGTGTTTGTTCAATCAACCTATGGAAAATAGATGAACTCTCTGAATCATTCGGTAGATAGATAGGTCGACATATGGCAATTAGATGAACTCTCTGAATCATTAGGTCGACAGACAAAATTGGAAAGGTCGACCTAAGAAACTCTTTGAATCGTCCGGTTGACAGACGAGGGATCGGAGGTCAACCTATGGGCGAGAGTTTTTTGGCTTGGGCTAAATCCCGAATCGGGCAGTCGATCGGTGGGTTATGGTCGGTCAACCGATGGTCTGCTTCAGGATTCAAGGATTTCATTATTTTGATCCAAAAAGTAGTCGTTACTAGTTGTTTTATGGTTAGGATATGAGAGAGATCTTAGGGATCTTATGGAATTTAAGATATATGGTTGACATTTTGTTATCCTTATAGATATGGTTCATGAATTTTGATTATTTCTCATTTTGGTTCATGTTATTATTTTTATCCTATCTAATTGAGTTTGAGAAAAATGTTTAAGGGATTAAATTGAATATTTTGAAACATGTAATTGAGTAATTTATACCAGGATTGAATCATGATGATATAAGGGGTCTATTGGAGTAATTATTTGTCATGATATATAGGAACTAGCCATTGGAGGACTTGTTTTAATTCCTTATAAATAGACCTGCGTTTTTAAGGTTTCAATAATCCCAATCAATCAAATCTTAAAGGGCTATTGAGTTCCTGAGCTTTCTAAGAGTGATCATTCTGAGTTTATACCGAGTGCATTGTGAGATTATTCTTGAGAATTGTTCTTAAGAATATTTGATGTGGATTATTGTTGCTGTCGATTTGAAATTTCATTGCTAATCATACTTTATTTATTTGGTGGATTCCCCATGAGATCATTCCAAGTCTTTACTTTTAATTGTTGTTTGATATCTTTATCTACTACTTAGAATTTTGATCTTTCAAATCGTTTTCCTGATTTTTAAAATTGCTCGAAATTATTTGAAACTATTTCTTGTGAAAATCTGATTAAGTACTAAATTGTGTGCTACTCATTATTATTTAAAATAAGATTTTTTAAATTCTCACTGTATTTCTATCACTGGTTTCGGGACATTAATTGAGTTCAAATTAATATGGGGTGATAAAAGCTCCGAGATAGGTTGTCTTTTGTCTGTATTGTTCAAAACAAGTTCAAAGTGAGGCTGTTTTCATTGGTTTGAAGGCCATAAACACACCATGCATAACTAGTAGAAGCCATAACCATACTGGAGTGCATAAAAAAACAGCATCTATGGCTTGAAGGCCATAACCACACTGTGCGTAACCAGCAATAAAAAAATGAATTATAGAATATGAAAATGGAAGAATGGAATGAACAAATAGAAGGGGGAAAAAAACTATCTATCATCAAGGGAAAGAAATGTGGGCATAGTACTTCTGCCTGAGGAGAATAATAGGGAGCAAATGCAGGAACAACATGCACTCGATATTGTTCTTTCTCATCCCACGCCATTAGGCAATCATCAATCACTAATGCCATCTTTGGATAACAATCTCTATCATGAAAAACATTGAATAAGGATTTTCTCAAGACTGTAAAAGAAATTAGTATGAGAAGTCACATAGAAAGTGATTTTTCCGTAAGACGATAATTGAAAAATAATCCTTTTGAGATTATTTTTAACCCAGATTTGAGATTGTTCTTAACCCAGATTTGAGATTGTTTTTAGTAGCAACCATATATAAATTAATCACATAATCCTTTGCTTAAATCATAACTAAATAAACACATAAATTACCCATTTTATATGAAAATATAGATCAAATCAGATTTGAATACCTGTTTTGGGTTGGATTTGAGGAGAATTGTTGTAAAAAAACAATAAAATAGATCTAAAACCCAAGAACTAAATGTTTTTTAGGGTTTGAAGATTAAAGCATTATTATAAGAAGCATTCATGATTTTTTGAATATCATGATCAGTTCGTAATTAGTTGAAGAACTTACCATGTTCGAATCTATGCAGAGAAACAATAGATTTCAGTGAATTTATATTGAAGCATGAAATAGAGTGCACATAAAAAGAACATAGGAAGACATAATTCAACAATTAAAGCTTAAATTCTTGATCTCCATATCTCAACTGTATAAAATTTCTAAATTGAAGAAAACTCACAGGAATTTTGTGAAGAAAAATAAAATTACACAGAGCAAACACACAGAAATGAGGAACATTCTAAAGAGAGAGAGTGCGTGACATGTACATTCATGAACCAAGAAAGCGGTGGAGATTAAGAAGAAATTGAAGAGCAGCAGCAGACCCATCTCAAAATCTCCATCTGGAGCTACTCTCAGGCATTTTGTTCGAATAACGGGCCTGTAACAAAAATAATAGAAATCAGGGAACAAAAATACAAAAACCTAGGAATAGACACAGAAAACTGGGAAAAGAAAAGTAAAGAAAGAGAAATTTAGCCAAGAAAAAAACAATCAGATTCATGAAGCCAATCGAATTCATAGACTAAATCAAAATTGAATTGTCGATGGTGCTAAATCAATGGCTATTGTTACTATAGTGAGAAAGGTTGAGCCCTAATTGAATCGACCCTAGAAATTAAAGTGAATGATGAAACTGAAAATACCTAAAAATGAAATTGAATGGTGAAGATCAATATACCTAAATAAAGATTCAATTGGGCCCTAATTGTTCGTGTAATGGCTAAAATCCTTCAATCACCAGGAATTGAAGCTACATGTTCGTCAACGTCGCTGGATTTGAACAAATTAGAAATTGAAATAGCTTCGAGAACGTAGGACAGGAACAAAAAGAGAAAGACATACCATGAGAGAGAGAGAGAGAGAGAGAATATACTGAGCGTGGCGGTGGCGACACTGAAAGAGATATCTCACAAATCTTCAAAAAAAATAGAAATTGACATAGCTTCGAGAATGTAGGGCATGAACAAAAAGAGGAAGACATACCATGAGAGAGAGAGAGCATACTGAGTGTGGCGGTGGCTGCACTGAGAGAAAGATCTCGCAAATCTTCGGAGATGGGGGTGACAATGGAGGTAAAGATATGAATGAGGGAGTATACTTTGGATCATAGATGGCCATGGCGAGGTGGCGTGGCATGGCAGTAGTAGAGGAAGTGAGGAAGAGGAAGGGTGAGGAGAGATTGATTCAGAGTGAGAGCTCCAGGACAGAGAGAAGCGAGAGGCACATTAACCCTAATTTTTTAATTTTTTTAAATGTAGGTTTAATTTGATCCGACGGCTACCAATACCTAGATGTTTATCTTTTGATCCGACAGTTCTCTTTATAAGTGAGCTGATTTATTATATAGATATTTCAATGTCCATATATTATTTTTATTTCTATAGAATAAGGGATTTCCATAAAAGAGAGGGTTTCCATAAAGAGAGAGAGAGAAAGAGAGAGAGAGAAAGAAAGGGAGAAAGAGGGGCTCGGTGATGGCGGTGGAGCAGGGGTTGGAGAGGAAAGAAGGGAAAATGGGAAAAGAGATAGAGAGAAGCGCGAGAATGGGTGGTGGCCAAACCAATAACCCTTGTAAAAATGGAAATGGAAGGGAAAAAATTAAAAATGGAAACAAAACTTGTTATTCTGTGATTTAAAATATAAATATATATAAAAAATGGTATATATGTAATAAAAATATTTTTAAAATATCGTTTCACGGTTTTGCAGTTTGGTTCGTAGTTCCGTTTCGCGGTTTGTTTCACAATTTCCATCCCAAAACCAAAACAGCAACCAAACCATTTAGTCAGTTTAAAACCGGACTATTCGGTTAGGTTTCTCTAGGTTACCCATCAGTTCGCTTTTTTTGTGGCATCCCTAAGCAACCCGATTCATTTGTCTAATTAATTAAAGAGTGAGTAATTGTAGAAAAGAGAACAATTTTCCATAGATGGATATGGAAAGAGAGAGATGGGTCAAGCGTTACTAACCCGATTTCTATTTACATTAACCCATTTAATTAAATAATCAATATTATATTAATTTGATTTCCATTTATATTAACCCAATTTAATTATTTTTTAAATAAAAAAATTAAAAACAAATCGTAGAAACGACTTTCTCTTCAACGTTTTTAATTTTTTTTTTTTTAGAAATGCAGAATTGACATGCGTTTCTCAAATAACGCATTTCAATCTTCATTTTATGATGGTTTTGTATATAAGTTTATACATACCAGTTTTCATTTTTTTTTTATTTAAAAAATAATTAAATGGTAAAGAACTCATTTCCTGTTTGGAAAATTTAGTTTCCTTAGACGGCCATCAACTTATATCTCAAAATGTCCTAGTCAGCATTTCTCTTATCCTAGTCTGCAAGTTTGTTTGTCCTAATCACATTTTTTATTTGTCATAGTCAGCAAGTCTGTCTTGCTTTATATAATATATTTTAATGTCCATATATATTATTTTTATAGATTCATATATATAGAAAAAATGTATTCTCTCCCCTTAATTATAAAAAAATAAAATAAAATGTATTCTCTCTCTTCAATTAGGAATATTTGACATAAATATACTTTTTATATTTATGTTAATTTTGTAGATCAATTAGGACCGTTCTTTATCTCTGGAGATAAAGAATAGTTGTGATTTATCTTGATGGTTTATGTTTGTCCTGATTTATTAGATGGATTTTCTTTTCTACGTCTCACATTTGGGTTAAAATCCACTTTTTGCTAAAGGGATCATTTTTATTGCTCTCTAGCCCAGATGATGCATCTGGTAGATACATACACATATTGCTAGTTAGAATTTTATTGTTAAAAATCACAAATTAATTATATTAAATTTGTGATTTCAACAATAAAATTAAATTTTTGTTTTTTTATATGATTAAATCGCATAAAATTTAATTTTTTTACTAATAATATCAGTTTTCTGGTTTTTTTTATTTAATTAAAACACATAAATTTTAAAGAAAACTTCAACAATCAACATTTAATTTTTTTTTATTCTTTTTAATCTTCCTCCCTCTTTTCTTCACGTTCTTCTCTATTTATAACTTTAAGAAAAGGGATAATGACACTTTTGGACAAGATAAATGAGCTTTGTTTTAATTTAGACCCGACCAACTAATCATCTAATCGAATCTTAGGTAATTCCACAATCTTTCTATCCAATTTTTCCTTAATAAAGAACCTGTCGACGTGTTTTGTACGGACATGTTGAACTGGATTATGCGCGATATCACATGCTGCTTTATTGTCACAAAATATTTGGATAGGTTACTCCAATTGATAACCTAGATCTGTAAAAGAAGCCTTATCCATAATGTCTCACACAATACATTTGCCAAACCTCTAAATTCAACTTCTGCACTTGAGCGAGTTACAACATTTTGTTTTTTGCTTTTCCATATCACAAGGTTACTTCCTAGAAAAGTAAAGTATCCAGAAGTAGACCGCATATCACCCACATCACCAGCCCAATCAGCATCAATATAGGCTTCCATGCTTTGATGATCTATGTTTTTAGAGAATAATACTTATTTTCCTGGAGCAGACTCTAGGTACCTCAAAATGAGAAAAACTGCATTCATATGTTGTTCTCCAAGATTATACATAAACTGGCTGACAATACTTAAGGCATAAGTCAGATATAATCTGGTATAAGATAAGTACAACAATCTCCCCACAAGTATTTGGTATCTACCTTTGTCAACGGGTACTTGATTAGGCTCAACACATAGTTTTAGACCTTCTTTTATTGATGTATCAACTGGTTGACATACCAGTCTCTTGCAATAGATCTAGTGTATATTTTCTTTGAGATAAAACTATCCATTTGTTAGATTGGGATACTTCAATCCCAAGGAAATATTTTAGAGGCCCTAGATCTTTCATTTCAAATTCTTTGGATAAGTAATTTTGCAGGGCCTTTCTTTCATTAGGATCATTCAATGTAACCATCATATCATCCACATATACAATGAGCCCAATTATCTTACCCTGCTAATTTTTTAAGAAAAGAGTATGATCTGAATTGCTTTGATGGTAACCAAAGACTATTATAGATTTTGTGAATCTTTCAAACCATGCTCTAGGGGACTGCTTCAGTCTATACAATGATTTCTTTAGTTTGCAGACCTTCTGGTTGTGTGTTTTTGGTATCATGCATCCCGGTGGAAGATCTATGCAGACTTCTTCAGATAATTCACTATGTAAAAATGCATTCTTCACATCAAATTGTTGCAGTGGCCAATCCAAGTTTGCAGCTAAAGATAATGGAACATGAACTGTGTTGATTTTGTCTACAAGCGCAAATGTTTCTATGTAATCAATCCCGTAGGTTTGCGTGTATCCCTTTGCTAGCATTCTTGCTTTAAAGCGCTCAATTGTGCCATCAACTTTATACTTCACGGTGTAGATCCACCAACATCCAACTTGTCACACCCCACCCCGGGCACCCGTCACTCGAGGTTGGGCGTGACATCAACCTGACGTTACCTGACCCATCCACGAATATCCATACATACATATACACATACCCACTCGCAATACTGTAAAAGTTCTTTCTTTCTTTTTTTCCAAAAGTATATATCTACCCAAAAACACAAGAGTACCTGAACCCTCCACGGTTCACATCCGACCGGCTCACCTCTAGAACGACCCTACCTTCGGACTCTACCTAGTGCCAGCAGTGGACCAACTCTTAGCCACAGTACCTGTAACCCAAAATTTTTATCGGTATACTGTCTTCATAATAAAAATATTTTGTGGATTAAGTATAAGAAATAAATACCACGTTTCGAAATATAATATTGTAGAATCACATACCCGGTTCCACTGCCACCAATGAAATGCAATAATATAACAATAATACCGTATATCGCATACCATATTTGGAACCAATTTCCAACTGCCACCAATGTAAAGAAATACTGTATCTAAAACACCCAATACAAATATTTTAAATTAACCAATCCAAATATTTAAAACGCTGCCAGTCCAAATATTTAAATCAACCCAGCTAAAATATTTTAAATCCACCAGACCAAATATTTTAACGTATAATAAAATACACCACACCTCATCTCCTACTAGCCATAAGATCGTTTTTACCTCACGATCGGGAGTTGCAACGGTACCGTACCACCCGCAGGTTTTGCATTTCCTGACGGGTTAATCAACCACTTGCAGAACTAATCCTCTTGACAAGTCATAACATCAACAACCACCTGCTGGACTAACCATTCGGACAGGTCATAATATAATTAACCACCTGCCGAACTCACCCTCCAGACAGGTTATAATATCAACAACCACCTGCCGGACTAACCTTCCAAACAGGTCATAATATAATCAACCACCTACCGGACTCACCCTCCGGATAGGTCATAATAATCCTCTAGACATGTCATAATATAATCAACCACCTGCCGAACTCACCCTTCGAATAGGTCATAATATCAATAACCACCTGCCGGACTAATCCTCTAGATAGGTCATAATATCAACAACCACCTGCCGGACTAACCCTCCGGACAGGTCATAATATAATCAACCACCTGCCGGACTCACCCTCCGGACAGGTCATAATATCAACAACTACCTGCCGGACTAACCCTCCAGATAGGTCATAATGTCATCAACCACATGTCGGATTAACCCTCCAGACAGGTCATAATATAATCAATCACCTGCCGGACTCACCCTCCGGACAAGTCATAACCATCCCGCAGGACATACCTTCCGGACGAGATCAAAGCTATGCTATAGTCGGACCAAAAATCACTATCTACTTTTAAAACCAACTTCAGCAAAACAAACATTTTCTTCCTTTAAACCCAACTTGATCCAGAAGTCATTTTCCACTTTTAAAACCAACTTGATTCAAAAATCATTTTTCACCTTTAAAAACCAACTCGATCCAAATACATCGCAAACTCATCCATTTTAATTAAACACATTTTCCACAATTTATATGAAAATAAAATTTGTAAATTTATATAGAAGACAGTACACTTACCTCATTCACCGCACTGCAAAAATGTCACTAACCAAAACCTACTGGGATGCTGACGCCTGTGAACCTAACAACGATAGGCCTAAATTAATATTTTGTCTAAAATAATCCTAATATGCAATGCAGGCCCTAAATTTCATATTTCCCATTTTCCAAATTTTTATTATGCAAAATTGTTATTTTTTTTACCTTTTAATATTTACTGTACCAGTTTATTAAGATTAAAAAAAATAAATTATTATAATCACGACAATTACTATTACTATTGCGAAAAATCTTAATGCTTAACAATTTAATTCAATTGATAATATTATCCAATTAAAATGTTACATGTTCCGAATCATTCGCAGGCCGAGAAATTTTATTTTGGATTTTTTTTTGTTGGATTTTACTTTTTCTTCCCTTTTTTTTTTTCTCTTCCTTTTTTTTTTCTTTTTTTTTTTTTTTTTTTTTTTCATCTTCTTTGCTTCTGCTTTGTTGCTGAATCCCCACTACCGTGGCGACAGATCTCTTCGCCACGGCAAACACCCCCTTACAATCAGCTCCCTGAATCTTCTCCGTCACAGTGAGAGTTCTCACTGCTGCGGTGATAGCCCTCTTCTTTCTCTGCTATGTTTCCTGGCTTCAGCCAACACTCTCTCTCTCCTCTGTTCCTGTTTGGGTTTCAGCCGACACACCCCCCACTTCACCCATCGCCGACCGATCACACCCACACATGCCTGGTGACGACACCCCCACACACATAACAGCGCAAGATGAACACACACACACACATACGCTTGTCTGAACACAACAGAACACGTGCGCGCACGCGCGCACACACACACACACACACACACAGTTGATGATCGGAGCGCATACACACACACGATCACCGTCGACAGAACACCCACCACCAAACTGTCGACTAATTAGCAACACATGCACACCCACATGCTGGCGATGAAATACACACGTCGGCCGTTGCTCTTTCTCACCAACTCTCACTCACCGCCGGCCACTCTACACCGATCACGAACACACCTACACACGTTGTCAATCGCCGGTGGATCGACGGCGATGACACATACACACCTATGCCAGAGCAGTGGCGATGATCCAAACCCACCACCGTAGGCCCACTTCTCTTTTTTTTTCTCTTTCTACATTTTCTTCTTGATCACTTCTTTATGTTTGGTAAGTGCAATGCATGTATATATATGCATGAAATTAGTGGTTTGAGGTTTGACCTCTCCTTGCCACGTTTGATCCAATCTTTTCTCCTCTTCTTTCTTTTTTTTTTTTTTTTTTTTTTTTTTTTTTTTTTTGTGTTCGATCCTGACATAGTGTATGCATATATATGTAGATATATGTTAATTCCATTTTTCCAAATTACCTTATCCTCCTCTAAATTTCTTTAAGTTATCATTTCAATCCCAAAAATTAAAATGAATATTTCTAAAATTGCTGATCAACCCCTAAACTTTTTAATTAAATTAGAAATAACACATTTCACCCCGTTATTTTCTAAATATTTCTAAAATGCAACTAAAATTGTACGTATGTAAAAATTAGGATCTTACACAACTGGTTTATTTCCTGGTGGATGATCAACTAGTTCCCATGTTTCATTCTTTTCTAGAATTTCATCTCCTCGTTCATAGCTACTTTCCACCTGGGATTAAATAAGGCTTCATTCATAATGTTAGGAATAGATACAACAGATAAATGATTGGATTTAGGAATACCTCTTGTGTAGCGTTATAGTAACTGTCTTCTGTGTGGCTTAAGAACATCTTCAGTAAATGATTGGTATGATATGTTGACCGGAGATGGAGCTACATTTTCTAGAACCTCGGCTTCTGACTAAGTTGGAGAATGATCCACCTCTTCAGTTATTTGTTGCTCATTACTCTTTTGATCTAATCTCATACTACTTATCTCCAATTCAGTCATTTATTTATTTACTCTAGTCTGTGAGTCATTACCACTGGAATCCAGTGTCATATCAACTATCTCTAAGTTGCCCCCATTTTGATTATCATAATCTAGATTTTGAATTTTTTTTTGGTACTTCTCCTAAAATTCAGGTTCAGAAAAGTACATTGTATCTTAATGAAAAAAAAAAAACATTCATCGTGATAAATAATAGGTGTGTTGGAGGATGATAACACCGATATCCTTTTTGATGAATGGCATAACCAACAAAAACACATCTCAATACTTGAGGAGTTAACTTGGTGCTTTGATACTTGTATAGATGTACAAACACCATACACCCAAAGACATAAGGAAGTAAACTTGAGACAGCTGGAGCCATAATCTTATCATTTAGAGTTTGGAATGGTGTTTTGAAATTGAGGGTGTTGGAAGGTATCTGATTGATTAAATAAGCTGTTGAAGTTAAAATTTCTTGATAAGTGTAATTTATCTATATATTTCCAAATCGATTTTGGTAGTTGTCGAGTGTTATTATAGTGTTTTAATATATTTTAATACATTTTTATTTATTTTGCTATAAACAGGTGTTTGGGACAAAAATGAATGAAAACGGTCGATAAAAGAGCAATTTGGCGGAACGTCGGTGGAAAAACAAGCAAAAAGGCCATCCTGCATTTGCAGCTCCACCGCTGCAGCTGTCAAATTACAGGATCAAGCAGAAATCTTCTGTTTGAATCCGGCCATTCTTCAGATAACGACTTTTCTCCTTTATTCCTCTCTTTATTTCTTAAATCCTTATTGGTATTTGATCATGTTTAGCTTGTATATTATTGAATATTGGGTTATGACCATGTATAGATAAACATATATTATCTAGGTTTGATTGAATTCATGAAAACGTTGTTTGTATAAATCGATGTTTCGTTAATGATTGTTCATGTATATCCGATTGTGTTTATCGTTTTATTACTTCCATAGTATGCTTGTATTGGTATTGTGGTTAGTTTGAGAATACGGAGTTTGACACTCGGGAGAGGTAACTCCGAATTCGGACTAGGATTTAAACACAACGTGACGATCTAATGACTCGAGAGAGTATTAGAAAGTATGCAATCCGTGAGATTGGGACAAGACTCATGTAACCAAGTGTCGTATGGATAATAGATGCAAAGTCACATATTCATTCACTTTACATTCGGGAGAGGTAGTAAGTGAGATTTGATACCTAGATTATCGGATAGATTTAAATATCGTTAATGTAAAATAGATTGAATTGAACACCTTTAACTGGATGAAGTTAATCCCTAGGTAATATACTCCCATAAACATCATATTAGTATTATAGTAATTAATTTAGATTAGTATATTTTATTAATAAAAACTACATTTGAGTCGTCTAGATAAAGTTAGGTTATGACAATCGTGGTACTCAACGACAATTTAATCTAATCCTTATGGATACGACAATCCTTACTCTTCCTGCTATACTAAAACTTGACACGTACACTTGTGGTGAAAGTAGTGATGTAATATTCCGCTACCACTTCTCCCTAACAAGACAATGGCATATGAGCTTCAATTAGCAAAGCTCGAACAAGTTCCAACAAGTGTCGATTTTTCCGCTCGGTCACCCCATTTTGTTGAGGTGTGGTGGAGTGTGTGATGGACCATTCATTGTGCCTCCAAATAATGTTGAAATTCAGTACTTTGATATTTACCCCCATTATCACTGCGAAGAACTTGAATATTTCTATTGTACTGAGTTTCAATCTTTTTATGAAACTTTTGGAATATCGAGTTCACTTCACTTTTGGACTTCATCAAGTAAAGCCATGTCATCCTGGTACAATCATTAATAAACGCTTCAAACCAACGTGCCCCTCCCAAAGTATTGACTTTCGATGGACCCCAAACGCCAGAATGAATAATTATAAACGGAAGTGGGTTATTATTCAACCGTAATGGAAACGAAACACGATGGCTCTTTGCAAATTCAAAGTTTCACAATGAAAGCTAGAAACATTAACTCTTGTAAATAAATTGGGAAATAACCCTTTGAGGTATCCAAATGAAGTATGTCTAAACCGGCGATGTCGTAAACCATATTTTTTTTTATCTTCAGAACTAATTACTGCTAGAGTTTGTTGTAGGTTTTCAGTATTTTTTTATTCCAAGTCCAAGTAATACAAGTTCCCCCATATAGTACCACGACCAATTGTTTTCCTGATTTTGATGTCCTTAAAAACACAAAAATCAGGCCAAAAAATGACAACACAAGATAAAGTAATGGTTATTTGAGAAACTGGTAAAAATGTTATAATCTAAAGATGAAATAACTAAGATAGACTCTAAATTTAATGTATTTGTGAGAGTCAAAGATCCTTCCCCAATAACTAGGGTCGAAGTTCTATTTGCAGTAAAGACAAATTTTTGGGTGGAATGATTGAGTGGTGAGACTTATATAAAATCATATGTCATGTGATCTATTGCACTAGAATCAATTATTCATGCATTATTCAAAACAGGTATTAAAATGTTTAAAATCTTATCACCATTGTCTACAGCTACAACTGCTACAATAGAGTGGTTTTGGTGATTTTTCTTTGCACGACCAGGATCCCACCATTTTGGATAGCCCACTAGTTCAAAATAATGATTTTTGGTATGACTAGTCTTATGGTAATGAGTGCATATGCATGAAGACATTTTAACATTGGTTGATCTACTAGTGTTGAGTTGTGCTAGATTCGTTGACCCGAATTAGATCAATTTCGAGCCACCATAGCACTAGCTTCAGATGCTCCCGTGCATGAAGAAATTTTTTCACTCATTTTTTATAAGAACCTTTAGAATATTGTGTTCAAATTAAAATTATATGGACCAAAATGACATAATGGTCAAACTTAAAGGGTCAAATTGTCAAAACAGAAAACTTTCTTAAAAAGAGCAATCAATAAGAAGGTTTCTAAAACAAAATCCCCCCCAAAAAATACCAAATTGGCGGCGAAGAACCTCTGTGTATTCTCATACGATCCTATTGCTGCAGAAAATAATAAAGAACGAGTTTACTAAATTAGTTTGGGTTGAGTCGCGGACTAGGTCGCTCTCTTTAAGACGTTTCACGGCTTTACCCAAGAAACGTGCAAGCAGTATATTAGCCCCGTCGTCCCCAAGATAAAACAGCCCAGAAATCTTCTCTGTCTAGGACGTTCTTTGCACTGTAGAAGTCCCAAAAACCAAACACCCCTTCACACTATTCGCAAAATAAACAAAATGCTCGGAAAATAATTTTAAACCGAAGAAACAAAACCGGAACAGAATCGTGCAGATTGGAACAGAAAGAAATCGAACCGAAACACTGTACTGTTTCGAAATAAATCAGATCGGAAGAGAATAGAACCTGAACACTGTTTCGGAACAAACAGTTATGATCAGATCGAAAAATGCAATGAGCTGTTTCGGAACAATTTCAGAAACAAAGAACAATTTCATAAAACAAAAAACTGTTTCGGAACAAATCAGAAGAAGAAGAGAAGAAACTCCTTTTTTTTTTTTTAAGAGAACGAACTGCTATCTACTGTTCTGAAGATCGTCTGCATTTATAGAAGAGATTCAGATCTCAAAATTGTTAGAATTCATGGAGAGATTTAGGGAAAGTGGTGAGTAAATCGTGGGATCTAAAAAACTGTTTTTACCAAGTCAAAAAATGATTCTGAAAAATTTCTTTTAAATAAATTATAATTATTTAAATAAATTTTGTCCAAAACATTAAGTGTCATCTCACCACACGCGCGACTCGACTCGGCTCGGCACGGCACGGCCGGACAGACGGCGACGGCGGCGTGCGTGTGTGTTAAACTAGTAGGGATGTAACTCCTCTCCCCTCCACAAAATGTGGGTACCCCTTGGGGCACACCCCAAGTGTCTCACATACCACTAGTTATACACCTCAATGCAACTTTTTCCAACCGATGTGGGATATAAGGATTTGAGGGAAAAAACCATTTGACAAAAACATTTTTCCAAAAATTCATTTGCTCCAACAATCCCCCACTTGAATTTTTAAAAACAATTTTTCCTCGAGCAGTATTAAACAATATAAGATTGTGCATAACCAAAGGTGTCTATCGACTTAAACCTTTACATAGTGAAGATGATTTAGATTATACTGGAGTAACTTGTAGTTTTGAACTCTATCTCTAACAACATCACACACACAACCTTATCAGGGTGTAGTCCAAAAGCCCGTGCTTTACGGCCATGCACGTATATCCCAGTATAGTGAATGCTCTAGAGAATTTGTCCAAAATTCCATAGGAAGCGGCCACACTTCCACATTCACATAGGTGAGTCTATCAAGAGTACTCATGTAGCTAGGTACTCCACTCCATATAGAGTATAGATCTCATTAAGAGTTAATAAAGGAAAACTCAACCTTCTATCGCTTCAGGATGTCATACTACAAACAACACATATTTGGAATAGAACTCAAAATTATTATTATAGTATGTTTTTCTTCATATCACTTCATAAGTTATTATTACCCTTTGAACCTATTTCTTGGGATCTCTAGTCTATAGGTTGGGTTTCTCTCACAAGTGACTCGTCAATCTATGGGCTTGAGTCTCATTCCTTTCGAGGTTTTGTAAACCTTTTCTCGTGCTAATCCTTTCATCAAAGGATCGGCTAAGTTATCATTAGACCGTATATGATCCACTCTCACAGCCCCTGTAGAGATATACTCCCTAATAGTGCTGTGATTGCGATGTATTTGTCGTCTTTTTCCGTTATAGTAACGGTTCTGAATTTTTGTAATAACCGTGGTACTATCGCAATGGATCAAGACAGCTGGAATCGGTCTCTCCCATAAAGGAGTATCAGAAAGCAGGCTCCTTAACCACCCTGCTTCCTCACTAGCCGAAGCTAGTGCAATCATCTCAGACTCCATAGTAGATTGAGCCAAAATAGTCTGTTTCTTAGACTTCCAAGAAACAGCTCTACCAGCTATACTAAATATATAGCCGCTAGTTGCTTTGGAGTCATCTGAAAGGGTATTCCAATCAGCATCGCTATATCCTTCCAGAACAACGGGAAACTTCTGATAATGTAATCCAAGGTTCATAATTCGTTTTAGGTATCTCATGATCCTATCAATAGCATTCCAATGCTCAATACTAGGTCTACTTGTAAACCTGTATACTAATCCTACAACATACGCTATGTCGGGTCTAGTGTAGTCAGTGACATATCGACTGCCTATAATGCTCGCATACTCAGATTGTCTAACACCATCACCGGTGTTCTTGAACAACTTCACACTAGGGTCATAAGGAGTACATTCTGGTTTACAATCAAAATAATTATATTTCTTTAGAATCTTCTCCATATAATAAGATTAATCCAAAGAAATTCCATGTTTAAACCTAGTTATTTTAATACCAAGAATTACATTTGCTTCACCAAGATCTTTCATGTCAAAATTAGCACATAACATGGTTTTCACATTATTCACAACATGAATATTAGAACAAAAAATTAGCAAATCATCCACACAAAGACATATAATAGTGCAAAAATTATTTTCAGAATTATAGTAAATGCATTTATCACTTTCATTAACTTTAAAACCATGTGAAATGACTAGATTATCAAATTTCCAATGCCATTACTTAGGTGTTTGTTTCAAACCATAAAGAGATTTATCTAATTTGCATACTTTATATTCTTGACCAGGAATAACAAAACCTTCAGGTTGGTCCATATAAATCTCTTCTTCTAATTCACCATTTAAAAAAGCAGTTTTAACATCCATTTGGTGCACAACGAGATCATGAAAAGTAGCAAGTGATAAAAGCACACAAATAGAAGTAATTCTAGAGACAGGTGAGAATGTATCAAAGAAATCTACATTCTCTCTTTGTCTAAACCCTTTGGCTACAAGACGAGCCTTATATTTATCAATGGTTCCAACGGGTTTTAATTTCTTCTTTAGAATCCATTTACTTCCTATTGTTTTACAACCAGGAGGTAAATCTACTAAATGCCAAGTTCTATTTGACTCGAGAGAGTCCATTTCATCATCTATAGCCTCTTGCCACAAATTGGCATCTAGAGGACAATGCCTTTTGGAGGGTGTGCGGATCCTCCTCTAAAGTGTATGCAAAGAAATTTGAACCATAATCCTTAGCAGTACGAGTCCATTTACTTTTCCTAGGTTCAAATTCTAATTCATTAGCAGGCTCATTAATTCTAATGATAGGCATAATACTAGATGTCGAGCCCCCACTATTCTTCAATTTAAACGAAAATCTATGTTCATAAAAATCAGCATCATTAGATTCAATAATAACATGATCATGCAAGTCGTAAAACCTATAAGCTTTGCTATTCACAGCATAACCAACAAAAACACATTCATATGCTCTACTTGCAAGTTTTCTCCTTTTTGGATAAAAAATCTGAACATATGTCAAACAACCCCAAGTTTTAAAATAAGACAAATTTAGTTTCTTATTTTTGAAAACTTCATACGGTGAAATTTTACTATGCGATTTGGGAACTCTATTAAGCACGTAACAAACAGTCAATAAAATCTCACCCCACCAGTGAGAAACAGCACCAGAGTTAAGTAAAATAATAACTACGGATTCAACAAAAAATTCTATTTTTCCTTTCAGCCTTATCATTCATTTCAGGAGAATATGGTGCAGTTCTTTCATGAATTATCCCATGAGAATTATAAAATTCAGTAAACATATCAGAATCATATTCGGTACCTCTATCACTATGCAGCCTTTTAATTTTCTTATTGCACTGATTTTCAATCTCAGTCACAAACAATTTAAACATATCAAGTGCTTCACTTTTATTTTTCATGAGATAGACATAAGTAAAATCAGAACAATCATCTATGAATGTAATAAAATAGTGTTTACTATTCCTAGTCAAGACACCATCAAGTTCACAAATATCAGAATGTATCAAGTCAAGAGATTCAGATCTTCTAATTACTGATTTATGAGGGGTTTTGGTAATTTTAACTTGACTACAAAATTCACATTTTTCAAAATCATTCAAAGACAATTTAGGAATTAGTTCTAAGTTGCTTAAGTTTTTAATGATGCGTTTGTTAACGTGACAAAGTCTAGTATGCCAAATATTAAAAGAGCACAACATATAAGCAGAAGAAGAAATTTTATTCGCATCAACATTCAGTTTGAACATTCTATCAGTTGCATAACCCTTCCCAACAAAAACATTATTTTTGGTTAAGGTGTACAAATCAGCCCCAATAGTTTGAGTGAACCCCGTCTTGTTAAGAAGATAACCCGAAACCAAATTCTTTCTCATCTCTGGGGTATGCAGAACATCCTTAAGAATGACCGTCTTTCCAAAGGTAAACTTCAATTCCACATCACCAGAACCAGCGACAATAGTGGAGTGGGAATCACCCAGTAGCACTTTCTTATCTTCACTTTCAGAATAAGTTTTGAACATAACACGCTCAAAGCAGACATGGCGTGAAGCACCCGTGTCTACCCACCACCCTTCGAATCCACCAACTATGTTGATTTCAGAAATCATAGCAATAAGTTGATTCCAATTAAAAATTTTAAAAGATATAAATGTAATTTAAAATTAATTAACAAAAAACTTAACTGAGAGTCTAAATTGAAATAAAAAAAAAAAATGTGAGATAATCAATGTGTCTATTTTCATATACGGGGTCCAAATTGAAACAAAATTCATTTGTCAAGATCAAAAATGTCATACCAGAGCTAACTCTCTCTCCATTCATTTTCATCAACTTGTAACGATATGTTCTTCTACTTGACAACAATGAGTTCTTTACACAACAAATATATATTTTTTAAAAAAAATTAAAAACACGTGAATTCTATCGTGTTTTCAGATTATTTTTTTTTTAATTATATTTGTTATGTAAAGACAACAATTACAAGATAAACAAATAACAAATTATCCTTATATTAAACATAAAAACGTAAAATAAAATATAATAAAAAATTAAGAAAATCAAATATAATTAAGTCAATTTGACCTTTCCCTCTCGTACTATAAATATGAGAGCGCATGGCAAATTTAAGAGAATCAAAATATCAAAGGTGCATTTAGGTGGAGTGGGGTCCTTTGGTAGGTTTTACGAATTAATTTTGTGTGGATAAAAATAAATAAATAAACAAATAAAATCGGTCAGGGTGTGACCACTAAAGATGCTACTGGTTAGATTTTGATCCGATTTCATATAAAATCAAAACTACTAGAAATATATTAAACTATAACTGCAGCCAAAACCGTCAGTTCGGTTTTAAAATTAAACCATTTAAATTTATACAAAATCAAAACCATAAAACGAAAACCATTTAAAAAAATTTAATTTTATAAAAATAAAAAATATAACCAAAACCAGAGATCGTTGTTTTTTATATATAAATAAAAATATAACTAAAACATCAAACATAAATTCTCAAAAAAAAAAAAAAAAAAAACCACAAAATAATCATAATTAAAATTTTCAACCAACAACCATAATTAAAATTTCTAAATAAAATCCATAATTAAAATACAAGGCGACAACAATCGAAATCAAATTCTCCAAAGTAAAAGCAGTGACAATTTCAATCTTGTAAAACACATGTAAAGATGAAACTCTAACACTCTTTAACCACGGCGTTCACAACGCTGGGACCAAAAACTTAAAAAAAATAAAATCAATTAGTTTCGGTGTTCGGAATATCAGAATACTCGTGTTATGTAAATAAGTTAGAATTCACGTGTTTTCAGATTTTATTTTATTTTTAAATTATATTTATTGTGTAAAGACAACAATTACAAGATAAACAAATAACAAATTATCCTTATATTAAACATAAAAACCTAAAATAAAATATAATAAAAAAATAAGAAAATCAAATATAATTAAGTCAATTTGACCTTTTCCTCTCGTACTATAAATATGAGAGCAAATGGAAAATTCAAGAGAATCAAAATATCAAAGGTGCATTTAGGTGGGGTGGGGTCCTTTGGTAGGTTTTACGAATTAATTTTGTGTGGATAAAAATAAATAAATAAATAAACAAATAAAATCGGCCAGGGTGTGACCATTAAGGATGCCACTGATTCGGTTTTGATCCAATTTCATATAAAATCAAAACCAAAACCACTATAAATATATTAAACTAAAACCGCAAGCAAAACCGTCGGTTCGGTTTTAAAATCAAACCATTTAAATTTACACAAAACCAAAACCGCGAATCACGAAACCATCTAAGATTTTTCAATTTTATAAAAATAAAAAATAAAACCAAAACTGGAGATCGTTGTTTTTTGTATATAAATAAAAACATAATTAAAATATCAAATATAAATTCTAAAAAAAAAATCACAAAATAATCATAATTAAAATACAATAGTAGGCCACAACAATGGAAATCAAATTCTCCAAAGTAAAAGTTGCGACAATTTCAATCTTGTAAAAAACAAGTAAAGATGAAACCCTAACACTCTTTAGCTCCGGCGTTCACAACGCCGGGACCAAAAACTTAAATCAGAAAAAAAAAATCAATTAGTTCCAATGTTCGGAAAATCGGGATACTCGTGTTATGTAAATAAGTTAGAATTCACGTGTTTTTAAAAAATATTTAAATTATATTTATTGTTTAAAGACAACAATTACAAGATAAACAAATAACAAATTATCCTTATATTAAACATAAAAACCTAAAATAAAATATAATAAAAAAATTAAGAAAATCAAATATAATTAAGTCAATTTGACCTTTCCCTCTCGTACTATAAATATGAGAGCGAATGGAAAATTTAAGAGAATCAAAATATCAAAGGTGCATTTAGGTGGGGTGGGGTCCTTTGGTAGGTTTTACAAATTAATTTTGTGTGGATAAAAATAAATAAATAAACAAATAAAATCGGTCTGGGTGTGATCACTAAGAATGCCACTAGTTCGATTTTGATCCGATTTCATATAAAATCAAAATCAAAACCAATATAAATATATTAAACTAAAACTGCAACCAAAACTGTTGGTTCAGCTTTAAAACTAAACCATTTAAATTTACACAAAACCAAAATCGTGAAATGCGAAACCATCTAAGATTTTTCAATTTTATAAAAATAAAAAATATAACCAAAATCGGAGATCGTTGTTTTTTATATGTAAATAAAAATATAACTAAAATATCAAACATAAATTCTTAAAAAAAAAAAAAAACCACAAAATAATCATAATTAAAATTTTCAACCAATAACCATAATTAAAATTTCTAAACAATAACCATAATTAAAATACAATAGTAGGCCACAACAATCAAAATCAAATTCTCCAAAATAAAAGCAGCAGCAATTTTAATCTTGTAAAAAACAAGTAAAGATGAAACCCTAACACTCTTTAACCATGGCGTTCACAACGCTGTGACAAAAAAAAAATTAAAAAATAAAAGCAATTAGTTCTGGTGTTCGAAATATCGAGATACTCGTGTTAGGTAAATAAATTAGAATTCACGTGTTTTCAGTTTTTTTTTTAAATTATATTTATTGTGTAAAGACAACAATTACAAGATAAACAAATAACAAATTATCCTTATATTAAACATAAAAACCTAAATATAATAAAAAATGAAGAAAATTAAATATAATTAAGTCAAATTGACCTTTCCCTCACGTACTATAAATATGAGAGCGAATGGCAAATTTAAGAGAATCAAAATATCAAAGGTGCATTTAGGTGGAGTGGGGTCCTTTGGTAGGTTTTACGAATTAATTTTGTGTGGATAAAAATAAATAAATAAACAAATAAAATCGGTCAGGGTGTGACCATTAAGGATGCCACTGGTTCGATTTTAATTCGATTTCATATAAAATCAAAATCAAAACCAATATAAATATATTAAATTAAAACCGCAATCAAAACTTTCAGTTCGGTTTTAAAACTAAACCATTTAAATTTACACAAAACTAAAACCGTGAAACGCAAAATCATCTAAGATTTTTCAATTTTATAAAAATAAAAAATATAACCAAAATCGGAGATCGTTATTTTTTATATATAAATAAAAATATAACTAAAATATCAAACATAAATTCTTAAAAAAAAAACCCATAAAATAATCATAATTAAAGTTTTCAACCAACAATCATAATTAAAATTTCTAAACAATAACCATAATTAAAATACAATAGTAGGCCACAACAATCGAAATCAAATTCTCCAAAGTAAAAGCAGTGGCAATTTCAATCCACACACATATATATAAGTGGGTTTAAAAGTGTAAAAGGGAGTCCGGTGCTACAAATCTCCCGCTATGTGCGGGGTCCGGGGAAGAGTCAGTCCATTAAGGTTAAAAATGTAAATATATATAAAAATAAAAGCATATATGTTACAAAATTATTTTTAAAATATCGGTTTCACGGTTACCCAGTTTGCTTCGTGATTCGGTTTCAAAGTTTCTATCTCGAAATCAAAACCAAAAATCGCTTCGGTTACTAATTTCAAAAACCAATATTGCAACCAAACCATTTAATCGGTTTTAAAATCAAACCATTTTGTTTGGTTTCTCTCAATTACCCATCAGTTCGATTTTTTGTGTCATCCCTAGTGGCCACACCCATACCATAACCGATTAATTTATTTTTTATTTTTTAATTTATTACACGTAAACAACTACATTTTAAGCATGCTAAGACAATGAATCTCACATTCTCACTATATATACTGGTGTTAGGGCTAAAATAAAAAATTGTTGACCCGACCCGAGCGCCCGCAAATAGGTGTGAAAAACCTATCTATTTTCAATCCGAATTTGTTAGTTTTCGAATATGTTTATAGTTTTTTTATTATGTTTTAATTAGTTTTTATCTTTTTGTATAAATCAGGTGTGTGGGGCAAAAAGATAGGAAACTGGAGCTAAAACGATGAGATCGAATCAAAGCGGTTCGAAGTTGCGGTGGATAAACAAGCTCGGAGGCTAAAAGATGAAACAGACCCACCGCTTAGGCGTCTAGACCACTGCCTAAGCGGTGAAAATGCTGAGAAGAGCAAAATGTTACTGACGAACGACCGCCTAGGCGAAGATTCTATCGCCTAGGCGAAAATCTAGCAGAAGACGAATAAGAGCTACTAACAGCCGCTCGCCTAAGCAAAGTTTTCTTCACCTAGGCGGAATTTCAACAGAATGTCCTCCCAGTCCACCGCCTACTTTACCGCTTAGGCGATCAGACCGAACCGACCTAACTCCGCCTAGGCGCAATTTCCACCGCCTAGGCGGATTTGCCCTGCACAGTCTTGAGATATTTTTAGATATTTTTAGGATATTTTTGCTATAAATATCCCCTCTCCTCCCCCTTGGCCGGGATCTCTCTTGTCCCCTTAGCATTTTTTAGCCCCTTAGGCTATATCTAAGGGTATATTTAGGAGTTTTAGGTGTGGAGCTCACATCCTGAAGTAGAGAAGATGGCGAATCGATCGTGGAGCGTTCTTAGCGGTTTATCTTCGGACGAGGCTAAGTTTTTCGATTGTTTTTCCTTATTTCTTTATCTTAGGAGCATGTGAGCATGTTTAGCTCGTTCTTTCATGTTTATACGGCTATGGCCACGAGTTAAATATGGATTGTAGTAGGGATTATCACTATATTTATAAATACGTTGTTTGGATGATTTCGGTGTTTCATTTGTGATTGTTCTTCGTAGTTTGATTGTATTTATCATATTATTTGTTTATTATGCTTGGATTGATAAATGAAGAATATGGGGTTTTGACAAACTCCGGATTCAGATTAAGGTAAACAAACGCCACGATTCTATAACCCAGTCGGGGTTTGAATCGTGGACAATCGATGACGTGGGGCTAGACACACGCTACCTAAGGTCGTTAAGACGTTGAGAAGGACCTCTTCGTTGGCTCGAAGTTGCGTTATATCCCTTATCTATACTCGGAAGAGGTGGCAATGGAGTTTTAGAACGAAGATTGTCGATAGGGTAAATACAACGCAACGATCCAATAACTCGGGAGGGAGTTGGATTGTGTGCAATCAATGACGCTAGGCTACACTCACATGACCTAGGGCCGTTAAGACGTTGAAGGGGACTTCTTCATTGACTCGAAGTCATGTATTCCCTCGTCTTACACTCAGAAGAGGTGGCGGTGGAGTTTACGTACCGAGGTTGTCAAATAGGTTGAACAACATAAATGCGAGTAAATCAGAATCGAAAACGTATTTGTAAACACGTTAATCCCTAGGCGATTCTTTACCCTAAAATATATTAGCATAATAGTGTAGTTAATTTAAGTTATATTAGTATTAGTTTAATTAATTAAATACATTTGTTTTTCGCCTAGATAAACTTAGGTCACGACAAACACGGTATTCGATAGTAACTACAACAATCCCTGTGGATACGATAACCCGATCTTAACGATCACACTATACTAAAACTTAGACCTCGTATACTTGCGAGTGTAAGTAGCGGCATGCTTTTCCCGCGCTACCACCTGCCCTACCCCGAGCAGCTCTGTTTCGGGCAAAAATACACAGTTTTTTTTTGTTTCAGACCTGACCCGCCTATGGCTGCCCCCCGGTCGGATTTTAATGTTTACCCACCCGATAACCCGAACCCGACCGAACGTATGTTAAATTACCAAAATATCCCCCCTTATATATATACACCCCTTTGGCCCTAACCCTAAATCTGATCACTCAAAATTCACTCCGTCACCGCCGCACCCCCGATCGATCTCTATCGTCTCACCTCTCTCGTTCACTCACTCCCTCGACGGCCAAGACTTCAATTTTTGCTCCGGTTCTCCCCACGGCCAAGATCGCTTCCTCAAGACCTCAACAGGACTTCAATTTTTGCTTTGGTTCTCCCCACGACCAGTTCTGTAAGTTTCTAGTTAGGGTTTTTAATTTTTTGTTTGTTTGATTTGGTTTTGTTTGTTTGTTCTGATTTTATTTTTGCTTAGGTTTAGTTTAATTTTTTGCCTAGACACTCTTCTCCATTTATTTCTGATTCTCCGTTCTCCGTTAGTTTAGGTGTGATTTAATTTTTTGTTTGTTTGATCTGGTGTTGTTTGTTTGTTCTAATTTTATTTTTGTTTAGGTCTAATTTAATTTTTTGCCTAGACTCTCTTCTCCTTTGTTCTTCGTTAGTTTAGGTGCGATTTAATTTTTTGTTTGTTTGATTCTATGTTTATGCATTGTTGGTTGAACGGTTTACCAAAGCGAAATTAGAATGAGTGTTGAATTCAACTTTTTACCTATTGTTTAGAATTCAAAACTGCTACTTTTCATTGTTCAACTTTGGGTTTTTTTAGATTTAAAAGGCTAGTGAGCAGAAACGATTGCTTAGTTTTGATTTTTTATCATTGAAGGAAAATTAGAGCAAATGTTGAATCTGACTTTTTGCTTGAAGTTTTAAATTTGAAACTACCTTGTGAAGTTGTATTTTGTGTGTGGTTTTGTTGTTTAATTTTGGGTTTTGTTTAGATTTGAAATGGGTTATGCATTGTTTAGTTATTTGTTTAGTTGTGTTTCAGTACAAGCTCCATTTTTTAGGTAAGTTTAATTTCAGTGTTAGCTCAATTGTTTATGCATTGTTGGTTGATTACTGTCATAGCAATAAACAATAAACATACTACTACTGAAAATAAACAATAAACATACCAGGAAATAAAAAACAAAGGAAACAATTCCGGAATTAATTTTTGTATACTTACTTTTTTGTTAGATCGTTAAATGGTTGAGCACGATAAAGATGTTGTGAAAGATACTACTACTGAAAAGCCACCACTTGCACCCTATGATCCTAATGCCAGGAAACGGTCTTATGTTTGGGACCATTTCACTGTCGTAAACCCACTTGAAACTGACCCCAAAAAACTAAAAGCAACTTGTAATCATTGTTCAGTCACATATCACTATCATAGCAAAAGGCATGGAATTGGGTCAATGAAGTCTCATTTGGACTTCAAATGTAAGGAATATCAAGCTACTCTACGAGACCCATCTCAAACCACATTAGGTTTTAAACCAAAAGATGAATCGATAGTAGAAAATTCTATTGGGAGTTTGACGGCAATAAAATTTAGTGTTGAGGATTGTCGTAGGGCTTTGGCTGAGATGTTGATTATAGGCGAGTTGCCTTTCTGTCATGTTGAGAGTGAGGGGTTTCGTAAGTTTATGCGTGTTGTTTGTCCTAAATGGACCAAAATTTTGTCTCGTATTACAATCGCTAAAGATTGTTTTGAGGTTTATTCGAGAAAGAGAAAGAAGTTGAAAAATACTCTTCGAGGTCAAAGAGTTTGTCTCACCACAGACACATGGACTTCGATCCAAAATTTAAATTACATGTGTCTCACGGCACATTTCATTGATAGTGAATGGAATATGCATAAGAGAATTCTTAACTTTTGCATAGTGGAAAGTCACAAAGGTGAGATACTCGATAAAATTATTCAGATGTGTTTGCTTAATTGGGGGATAGACAATATTCTCACAATCACCATTGATAATGCTAGTTCAAATAATGGTGTAATTCAATACTTGAAAAGAAAAACTAGAGATAGAGCTGGTACAATTTTAGAGCATGAGTTTTTGCACGTGAGATGTTGTGTTCTTATTTTAAATCTTATTGTTCGTGATGGTTTGAAGGAAGTAGATGAATCCATTGTGAAGGTAAGAAATGTTGTTCGTTATGTGAGGTCTTCTCCACAAAGAATGCAAAATTTTAAGTTATGCTCGGAGATAGAAAAGATTGAGTGTAAAGCACAAGTATGTTTAGATGTGCCTACAAGGTGGAACTATACATACTTGATGTTAGAGAGAGCGAAAAAAATCCAAAAAACATTTAGTTGATCGGAAGAAAAAGATACAAATTTTATTCCTAGTATCACAGAAGAAGATGATAATGAGAGAGACGAAGAAATTAGTAGGAGATCGAAGAGAACACCTTTAGGGCCTTCCCTAAGGGAGGATTGGGATAAAGTTCGGTTATTCACCAAATTTCTTAAAGTTTTCTACGACGCTACCGTTCGTTTGTCGGGCTTTAGACATGTAACTCGCAATGATTTTTTTCCGAAATATGTTCAAATCCAAGACACAATTGAGGAAAAATGTAGTAGTGGTGCACCTTACTTGAGCTTAATGATGCAAAACATGAAAACTAAATTTGATAAGTATTGGGGGAAATTTGAGAAGATGAATCCGTTGTTATTTGTCGGGTTGGTTCTTGATCCTCGTTTCAAGTTGAGTTATATTGAATATTGTTTTGGATCATTGTTTGACTTTGTGAAAGCTAATGAGATGACTAACAAGGTGAAATTCATTCTTTTCCGTTTATATGATTCGTATTTCACGCTTCATAATGGGGGTACTTCTAACAATCCAAAATCAAGTCAACCATTGGAACAAAATGTATCTAGTAGTAGCCCAATGGATTGAAAGGCAATGAGATTTTTGGGGTATAAGCAACATTTGGAGAGGGTAGGCACACAAGAAAACCAAAGTGAGGTAGACCGATATCTTGTGGAGAGGGTGGAAGAAAATATAGAAGGGTTTGATATATTAGCTTGGTGGAAATTGAATGCCCTTAGATATCGTATTCTTTCTATTCTTATATGGAATGTTCTTGCAATTCCCGTATCTACCGTCGCCTCGGATCGGCATTTAGCACAGGTGGTCGTATACTAGATCCTTTCCGGAGTTCTCTGGCACGAAAAACGGTAGAAGCTCTTATTTGTGCTTAAGATTGGATTCGTTCTTCGACGAAGGAAATTAGCATCAGGGAAGCAATGAATCATGTTGAAGCATTCGAGAATCTCACTTTAGGTATTTTCAAATTATTTTAATTTCTATTTATTTTTTATTTATTTTTGTTTATCTAATTATTAATAATCCTCTCAATTTATGTTGTAGGGATTACGGATGATGACAACATTGACGAGCCGGTGATTGTTGAAGTTTAGAATTTGCTATTTTTGGTTTGTTTGTTAGTATTGTTGTTGACATGTTGTGTTGTTTTTAGTTTCTTATTGTTGGTGGTAGTGGTTCAAGTTTAGAATTTATTATTTTTGTTGTGGTTTGGTAATTAGTATTGTTGTTGTGGTGTTTTTAGTTTCTTGTTGGTGGTGGTTGTTGAAGTTTAGAATTTACATTTTGGTTGTGGTTTGGTAATTAGTATTGTTGTTGTGGTGTTCTTAGTTTGTTATTTTATTTTTTTTGTTTGTAATTTTTGAAGTAATCATTGTGTTTTATTTATAAATTTGTAGGTAAGTTTAACACCAATAGCTCCAAAAAACAAGCCAAAAAAAGATAGGGGAAAAACTTACTGCAGTCTGCAGCTGCTATGGATTTTCCGAAAAAAAAAAATGAAAAAAAAAAAAATGCAACCCGAAACCCGACCGTGACCCGATAACCTGAACCCGACAAACGGGCTGGGGTTGTCGGATCGAGACGGTCGGGTATGTCCGACCAACATTCCGATCGGGTCGGGGAAAAAACAGGCCAAACCCCGACCCGCCCGCCCGACTTTCTGTCCTAACTAGTGTAGCCTATATCATTTTACCTCAATCTCAAATCCCAAGTACCTCCAGCCTCCATGGCCAAATTCTTGTCCCTCTTCTTCTCTCTCCTATTTTCCTATTATTTCATGTTTTCCACTGCCAACAACATAACCGCCGATCAATCTTCCCTCATCGCCTTCCTATCCCAAATCATTTCTGCCAGCGACAATTTTCTATTTCTCGGTAACTGGACTTCCGCCGTCTCCCCTTGCAACTGGGTCGGTGTCACTTGCTCCTCACCCCGCGGCAGAGTCACCGTCGTCAACCTCAGCGGAATGGGAATCTCCGGCACCCTCTCCCCCAACCTGGGAAACCTCTCTTTCCTCGCGTCGCTCGATCTCAGTTCGAACAACTTCCATGGCTCTGTACCGCCGGAGCTTTCCTGTTTACGGAATATGAGACAAAGCCATTTGGAATACAACAATTTCAGCGGAGAAATTCCCTTTTGGTTTGGGGATTTACCCAGAATTCAAAATCTAATCCTCTCGAACAACAGCTTCAACGGCACAATCCCATCTTCGCTGGGGAGAATCTCGGAGCTCGAAACGTTGGATCTGGGTTACAATTTTCTTGACGGAAGTTTTCCAAATGAGATCGGAAATCTTTTTAAGCTCAAAAAATTGAGGCTGAAATTTAATCGGCTTACCGGATTCATACCGCCAGCGATCTACAATTTGTCTTCGCTTGAAGAAATTGATCTCATGGGTAATGGCATATCCGGCAGTCTTCCGTCGAGTATGTGCTATCGTCTTCCTAAGCTGGAAGTACTTTATCTTTCCAGAAATGGTTTATATGGGAAGATCCCGTCGGATTTGTACGGTTGCAGGCAGCTCCGGTATCTAGCTTTGTCCTACAATGGGTTTAACGACAGCATACCAAGGGAGATTGGCAACTTGACTATGCTCAAAGTATTATACCTCGACTTCAATGGCTGGGAAGGTATGAAAACTACGACCTGCAACTCTCTGCTCAATGGCATCTTACAGGCAAATAGTATAACGGTTGTTTTCCCTAAATAAACTTCAAAATTTAACTCCGAAACAATAACCACGTATTTGTAGTTATTTTTCCAAATTGGTTAACTAACAGCCATTTAGAGATGCTTTTTTATCTATGCCGCCCATGTCATTTTTTACTAAATCATTTTCTCTATAAACACGAGTCAGTTTCCTTGCCATTTTAGTCAATAAACATTTACCTACCTTTGAAATAATTTTTTTATTATTATAATAATAATTTTACCCTTAATTATTTAAAAATGATTAAATAATTACAAAATAAAATATATCAATAACTCTTTAAATTTATTTTATACATACAAGAACAATAATAACTAAACTTTATCCCACTTATATAGAGTCGTCTACATGAATCCATTTACGTCATAGAGATCGATCAAGGGTCATCTCCTCCGTCAAGTTTAATATCAACAAATCATTTCTAATAAACTCGTCCAACATCTTCTTAGATCTACCTCTCACTCTAATAATCCCCTGAACATGAATTAAATCACATTTTCATATTGGTACTTCTATGGGTCTTCTATGCACATGCTCAAATCATCGTAAACGATTTTATCTAATTTTCTCTTCGATGAGTGCTATTCCTAAATTCTCTCTAATAGTTTCTGTTGGTGCATAAAACTGGCACACACCTCGAGTACGGTCCAGTCGGATGATAGGTGGGTTCTCTTGCTAAGGTGGAGTCGTCGGTTGAAAAGTCCTCGCGTGAGCTGTGTTGGGTCTTGCGAGGACTGAGCTGTTGTGTCCATGGTTCTGCTTCTCAGGGAGTGTACTTGCAAAAGATTCAGACCGGGGTCTGTCCCGGTGAAGCCCCTCCGACGTGGTAATCAGTGCTCAGAAAGAAAATGTACAAAATATAGCAAGTAAACAAATGAACTCGTTCGTAATGTAAGTGTATTCAAGCGTATCTCGAGCTTACATAGCCCCCGATATATATAGGCGTTAGAGATGATTAGTCGGGCCTAAACACGATTAATTAGTCGAAACCCCGTGTTTAGCTGATAATCCGGGGCGTTTAGGAGATAATCGTTGGGCTTGGACTTTTGGGCCTATTTGGCAAAGCCCGTGGGCCTTTGTCAGGCCTGCGGCGGTGAGCTGGTGGATGAGAGTAGAGATTCGTGGAGTCTTGGAGAAGAAACAAGGTAAAAGTGGGAGCCAGTCGAGATGAACGATTAAGTCCCGAAACTGACCGCCCAGGGCACGACACAGAGCTCAGAGCGGCACGTCATTGCAGGGCTCCTCGCTCCTCCCTGGATACAAATGAGGTTCCAGAGAGGAGCCATAGTCGACGTATACTCCAGCGTAGTATTGTGGATTCCGAAATGCGTTTCTGTCATTACGAGGGTTGACACGTGGCTGGGTCACAAGTGATAACTTAGAGGTGCCCAAAAAAACCCTCATTAGTTGCCCCCTAGCCCTGTGTGGCGGGGGAAGCAAGGCGGTCTAGAATATCAGTTCCTGGCTGAAACGAGTGTCCTGGAGACTTCGGAGCGCAAGAAACACCTTTGATCGACATTTTTTCAGGAGTTAGTTTTTTCTTGAGGAGCTTATTCAAAATAAGCCTCCATATGATCGGGGTCTGGGGTCAGGTAGCATAGCAGGGCAGTCCCGAATTTCTTCGATTTTCAAGACTACAATTTTTCAGGAGTTGAAGTTTTTTAGAGGAGCTAATTTGAAATACGCTCCCCTACGGCCGAGGTCCGAGGTCAAGTAGCATGGCAAGGCAACCCCATTTTTTTTCGATTTCACGGCGACGATTTTTCAAGATTTGAACTTTTTTAGAGGAGCTAAATTGAAATACGCTCCCATACCGCCGGGGTCCGGGGTCAGGTAGCACGGGAGAGCAACCCTGAATTTTTTTCAATTTCATGGCGATAATTTTTCAAGAGTTGAACTTTTTTACGGGAGCTAATTTAAAATACGCTCTCATATGGCCGGGGTCCGGGGTCAAGTAGCACGGCAGAGCGGCCCTGAATTTTTTCAATTTTTAGGGCGACACACATTCACCGTGAACAGGCCCTGAGCACGGACTGACCTTCACTGCGGAGAAAATTGAGGTGAGCTCCAGGAGAGCGCACTGCAGACGGGCAAAAGGGCGAGGCGGCGGCACCCCGATTTAAAATTTAAGGGGGGCAAAGTTGGCCCCTAAATAGAAACCAAACAAAATGATGGGGAGGGGGCAGCTCTCCTCCCCCCTCACGCTGGCCTAAGAGGGCCAGCGTGCTGGTCTTGCGGCCAGCATGTTGCCCTCTCCTCCTTTATTTTATTTTTGTATGGGGGAGAGGGCGCTGCCCTCCCCACCCTTAATTTTATTTTATTTTTTATTTTTTTTTTTTATTTTTTATTATTTTTTTGTTTTCATACTTATGAATTTTTTGAGGAGAAAATTTGCGATAGACCCTCATCTGAGCCCAATCGGCCTGAGGCAGCACGACTAAACAAGGGAGCAGGATAAGACGACGCCAGGCCGAGGAGATGTGGTGAAATTTCTGGACAACACTCTTGGACGACGTTTTTGGAGAAGGTCGTTACTGGACCCTGCCGGCTAGGAGTAGCACGACATGATGGTGCCTGTCGCACCTGGTAGTTTTGATTACGAGGCACTGAGGCAGAACCTCAAGATAGTGCCACACACAAGGACGCCGAAGCGCACAATGCTGACGAGGGCCCCCCGAAAAAGGTGAGATTAACTCTACTTCCCCTCGTACAGATGCCCCTCACAACGAGGGCGAAGAGGATTAAGCTCGGACCATCGTTTTTTCAGGACTTAGGATTTTGCAGACTCTTTTTCACTTACTCCTGTTTTTCTACACGCGAGTATTTAAACTTTTGAGCGGCACAGACAAGGTACTTTAAAGTCGACTCATTTCTCTCGATGTTTTTTGCCAAGTCGCTTTTTTGCTCGATCCTGTTTCCAAAGTTGTAAAATTTTGAAAATTTCTCGTCTCTACCTAGGACTATAGACCACTAGCCCCCAATCTAGGACACGCGTTGATTGTAAGAAAATCGTGTCGTGGACTTAGGAGGAGTGTTTCCTAAGGTGCCTGATCCTCTTAGTTCGCAGGGGCATAATGCAGTGGTTGG
Source organism: Eucommia ulmoides (assembly GCA_016647705.1). NCBI lineage: Eukaryota > Viridiplantae > Streptophyta > Magnoliopsida > Garryales > Eucommiaceae > Eucommia > Eucommia ulmoides. The sequence goes on along the minus strand of CM028332.1, from coordinate 46,121,525 downwards.
ACCCCCGTGGCAGGTTATTGGGGAGTTCTCCGTAGTCAGGCTCATTCAAGAACCCTTTTAGGTTATCTCCATTTAGTCCATGCAGGAGCACATTCCCTTTTAGAACGTCGGACTCATAGTCGACTGGTAGGAAAAAGTACTTGGCTGAAGGCCCTCAGACCTAATCAATGTCCCGCCCTTGGTGGATGACCTCAATCTATCCCTGGGTACGGACTATTGACTTCCGGAGAGGGTTTGGTTATTACCCTCGACTCTGAGTGCCGGGATGAGTTTTGTGGAGAATTACTCGCGACGCCGAGAGTTGGGGTGTTGGGCGGAGAATTATCCATGACTCAGGAGGTCAGAGTACCACTGAGGAGAATTATTCACGATGCTAAGAGCTGGGACACAACTCAGGGGGTTGGAATGCAGCCGTGGAGAATCAATCGGGACGCCAAGAGTCGGGATGCGGATCTAGAGAATCATCCAAGACTCAGGGGGTCGAAGCGCCGTTGTTAAAGACAGGCTGAAGGGTGCTCGTCTGCATCTATGGTAGGATAGAGGACTGTTTGTCTCCGCCTTTGAGTTGCATGCTTACAGTTGGCTACTGCTCGGACGCTGTGGTGGCGAGAGAGTGGCGGGTAGGCACTTAGCCCTGCCCACAATGGGCCCTCAGGTCGGATCTTACTGCATGGCTGGGAAGCTGAGCCCAAGGGTAATTTTGGTCTGTCCCTGACACCATGTCTTCATGGAGAACGGGGTCTTGACATGGCCGCGGGGGGGAGGGGGGCTCTGTAGTCCGGTAGCCCTAGTATGGCAAAATGGAGGGTGGCCCTCGGGCATAAGCCCAATCGATGATTCTACCCGAGCGTTGTGATCTTAAGGTCACTCCTCAGGCCCTGCAGTCTGGAGAGATGGTCTCCCCTAGACGGGGGTCGACAGTAGGCACGTAAAGAGTAGCTGTACATACGACTTGAACTCTTGCATTTGGTGTTCAAGGAGATCAACCTGAGATGCATCCACAGCTCCTAAAGTCTATCCTGTAGCCCTAGGTGGCAAAGTTGATGGTCCTACCTGACCATGGGGGGTAGTTATCCTCGTTGGTGGGAACTGGGGGGTATGCGCTTGGATTGGTCGATATGTCTTTTCGTTCTTCTGTTTTGTGTCTATCTAACTGGACTTTGTGATCACCCAAACTCAGCTGAGCAGAGAGTAGTGATCAGGGCAAGGCTTTTTGCTCCGTTCCCACATATGGCGCTAAACTGTTGGTGCATAAAACTAGCACACACCTCAAGTATGGTCCGGTCGGATGATAAGTGGATCCTCTTGCTGAGGTGGAGTCATTGATTAAAAAGTCCTCGCGTGAGCTGTGCTGGATCTTGGGAGGACTGAGCTGCTGTGTCCAGGGTCTTGCTCCTCAAGAAGTGTACCTGTAGAGGGCTCAGACTAAGGTTTGTCCCGGCAAAGCCCCTTCGGCGTGGTAATCAGTGCTTAGAGAGAAAATGTACAGAATATAGTAAGTAAATAAATGAACTCGCGTGTAATGTAAGTGTTTTCAAGCGTACCTCGGGCTTATATATCCCCTGATATATATAGGCATTGGAGATGATTAGTCGGGTCTAAACACGATTAATTAGTCAAAACCCTGTGTTTAGCAGATAATCCCGGGCGTTTAGGAGATAATCGTTGGGTTTGGGCTTTTGGGCCCATTTGGTAAAGCCCTTAGGCCTTTGTTATGCCTGCGACGGTGAGCTGGTGGATGAGGGCAAAGATCCGTGAATTCTTGGAGAAGAAACAAGGTGAAAGGGGGAGCCGATCGAGGTGAATGGCTGAGTCCCTGAAATTGACCACCTAGGGCACGGCGTAGAGCTTAGAGTGGCACGTCCCTACAGGACTCCTCGCTCCTCCTTGGATGTAAATGAGGTTCCACGAATGAGCCATAGTCGGTGTATGCTCCAACGTAGCGTTATGGATTCTTGAATGCGTCTCTATCATTGCGAGGGTTGACACGTGGTTGGGTCCCAAGTACTGACTCAAAGGTGCCCAAAAATACTCTCATTAGTTTCATTCTTAATTTTGTTCATTCTCGTCTTCCCACTCATCTACCGCAACATCCTCATTTCTGTCACTCCAATTTTCTAGACAAGATTCATTTTTTCCGCCCAACATTCTGAATCATAAAGAAGCGCTAGTCTTATAGGAGTATTATAAAATTATCCTTTAAGTTTCAACAAAATCCTACCATCACAAATCACCCCAACTGTACTTCTCCACTTTAACCAACATGTCTTGATTCTATACATAATATCTTCATCGATTTCGTCAGTACTCTAAATCATTGAATCTAAATATCTAAAATGATCAACTTTCGGCACCTCCTCGTCTCTAATTTTGACCGAATCACCGTCTCTCCGCGCATTACTAAAATTGCAATGCATGAATTCTGTCTTACTTCTGCTAACCTTTAAACCTTTAGACTCTAATTCTTTTCTTCATCTTTCTAAATTATTATTAAGACATATTCTACTTTCATCTACAAATACGATGTCATCCGCAAACAACATACTCCAAGGTACTCCATCTTGAATATGTTTTGTGAGCTCATCCATCACTAGAACGAAGAGATAAAGACTTAAAGATGATCATTGATGTAAACTTATATTCATAGGAAATGCACAACTATCATCTCCTCCTATTCGAATACTAATGACTATACCTTCATACATATCCTTAATTATCTCGATGTACACATTGGATACATGTTTCTTTTCTAGCATCCACCACAAAACTTCTCTGAGTCCCTATCATAAGCCTTTTCCAAATCCACAGATATCATATGTAAATCCCTATTCTTTTCTCTATATATTTTTTTAATTAATCTCTTGATTAAATAGATAGCTTCAGTGGTTGATCGATTGGGCATAAATTCAAATTGCTTCTCTTCTATGCTCATTTCATGTCTTATTCTATATTCTATCACTCTCTCCCAAAATTTCATAGTATGACTCATAAGTTTTGTGCTCTGATAGTTCGTGCAATTTTGAACATCTTTTTTTTTTTTTTTTTTTTTTTTTTTTTTTTTTTTTTTTTTTTTTTTTAGATGTGCACTAAGATACCATTCCTCTAGTCATGAGGCATTCTCTTAATCTTCAAAACGTCATTAAAAAGTCTAGTCAACCATTTTATCCCAATATCTCCCAAACTTTTTCACACCTCTATGGGGATTTCATCTGACCCTACAGTTTTTTCAATTCGCATCTTCCTTAGTACTATTCCAATTTCCGGAGCCCTAATTCTTCTATCAAACCTATAAATCTTATTTGAAGATAAACTAGGCAACTCTAGTCTTGATTCCCCAACGTTATTCTCATTAAATAAATAGTAAAAATAACTTCTTCAGCGATCCATAATCTCCTTATATATCACCACTACTTTTTCATCAGTATCTTTGATGCATCTTACACTTCCAATGTCTCTAGCCTTTTGTTCATATTGCCTAAAAAGTTTATATATATATATATATATATATATATATATATATATATATATATATATATATATATATATATATATATATATATATATATATATCCCTCTTTTGTATCTAACTTTTGATATAACTTATCATAAACCCCAAATTTTGATTCCTTAATTATTTTTCTCGCCTCCGTTTTTGCATGTTTATACTTCTCCAAATTCTCCCGACTTCGATATTTTTGTCATTCTTTATAAGCTATTTTCTTGTCCCAAACAGCTTTTTGAACCTCCTCACTCCACCACCAATTTTTTTTTATATCGTGGTCCTCCTCCTCTGCAAACTCCTAAAATTTCTCTTCCTATCTCTCTAATACGACTCGCCAAATCAATCCACATTTTGTTCATATCCTCATGTCTCTTCCATAACTCATTATTGCTAATTTTATCCTTAAACAACTCCATATTTTCACCTCATAGATCTCTCCAACGTATCCTTGTATGTCTACTTACCTTAGACTCCCGTTTTCACCCTTGAAACTTGAGATCAGTTACCATTAGTTTATGTTGGATAACAATACTCTCTTTGGGTATAACTTTATATTCCTTACATATTAAAACGATCCCTTATCCTAGTAAGTACAAAATCTATATTGCTATTCCTTTGACCGTTCCTAAATGTGATAAAATGTTCATCTCTTTTCCTGAAGCATGTATTTAGAAAAACTAAATCATACGCCATAATAAAATCTAAAATCATCTCACATGTTGCATTCTTCTCCCCAAAATTCATAACCACCATTTACTTTCTCGAAAGTCGATATTTCCTTCCCGACATGTCCATTAAGCCTCCTCCAATAAATATGTGACCAATTTCTAAAAATAAACAAAAAGATATTTTCAGCAATTTTGAAATTCAACCTGCAACGCAACACATTCGTTTGTTGAAGAAATCTTACCTGTTGAAATCAAGTATAAATAGATTTAAGAAAAAAAAACTATAAGGTAAACAATGATGTAATCAAACTGTTCTAAAAAACAATAATTTTGTCCATTATCAAAAACTAAAAATTTAAAAAAATAAAAACAAAATTATAATCTAGAGACAGGTCACCCATTTTAGAATGACACAAAAAAATATCCAAAAAAATTATTTGTAAAAAGCATATCGTAATTCATTTCTTAAACCAAATCTTTGGTCATTAAAACTTTACCATAATTCATTTCTTAATACAACAACTGAAATTAATGTCCCAAGTTTCCAAATACAGAAAAAATATTCAAAACAGGCTCGAAGGTGGAATCCCATTGATCCTTGAAACACATTATATAAACCAATTGGTTCATTGAATTTAGGGCAACAATTAAATATGAAGAACGACAAATCCTATGAGATCCACCAAAAAAAAATATGCAACCAATTTCAGAATTTAAAAAAATAATAATAATAAAACAAAAAAATAAAAAATTCTTTTCAACAATTTTGAAATTCAACATCAATGCAACACCCACAACATAAGTTAGCTATACATTTAAGAAATCCACGGGTGTTGACGTTCCAAAAATAAATAAGATTTGGGCAAAGCATAATCAGAGAAAACACCCAAAATATAATTATAGAAACCATAAGTACCTAAATAAACCTTCATTAGATTTTCTTCGTCTTTGTACCTGAAGTCAAAATCAGAGAAAAAAATATTTAGTGACTAAAATCATAGATCAAATTAGATCCAAGATCCGGAGGGGGCTGTGGCAATAGTACAAATAAGTGGAAGACCTTTCACTTTTTTTTTTTGGAAACCCCGACAAAGCGAGGAGAAATTTTATAAAATAAGCAAAGAAAACAAATCACAGAGGGGGGGGCGAGACCTGACCTTTAAGCCTAAAAATACAAGCGCAAAACAAGAAGCTTAACAAGACAAAACCGAAAAAGAACTTCCGAATATTCAAAACATATAAAATAAAATCAAACCTTCCATTCTTCAACTTTGTTGGCAAGGGTTTTTTTTTGTGTTTTCTTCTAGATCGAGTTAAAATTCCTTGAAGCATTTGTTCAAACTTCTTCTGGTTTTCCTCTCTTTTATTTGAAGCCTCCTGCAGATCTTTTTCAGAGGCAGTGACCTCATCTTCTTCAGATATGCTTTTAAAAACATCTTCTTTATTGATCTCTAAATCATTATTAACCCCAGAAATTTGAGTGGCTGAAGCAGAATCTAGACCTCCGCCATCATCCCTAATCGGAAGATGTTGAATAGGAGCTTTACCATAAGTCTTTTGTTGCCCATTTTCAATAACCTCATCCTTTAAACTAGTTTCCTCAATGTTAGATACCACTTCACCGTCCTCCTGAATTACTTGAGTCCGAACGTTACCATATGTTGAATCATTTTCCTTTTTTCCATCTCCTGAACAATTTTCCTCTATGTTCGTTTCCGCTTCAACCTCCTCAACTGCTTCCATCGCATCCCGATTTTCTTGTGTCTGAGCAAAAGTAATAACTTTTTCATACCCAACATTGGCGAGCTTTTTTCCTTCCATTTGAGCAAGAACTTGATTACCCTCCTTTTCTTTGTGGCATTTTTCATTGATAGTTTGCTTCAAATCATTTGAAGAAGAGAGAAGTTTATAGGAATTCTTTTCGTGGCCTTGATGAAAACAATGGGTGCAATAGAGAGGCATCTTTTCAAAGAGAATCAGTTGCCAAAAACCACTACCATCCTCACCTTCACCAATCCAAACTCTGTTCGGCCTAGGTTTGAGGAGATCGATTTCAGCACATACTCGGGCCAAATGTGGCCTAGATAAATCCACCGTTGTAGAATCCAATCTCAAAGGAGTTGCAAATGATTGAATAATGGAAAAAAACTTTGAGCATTATGAAAGTGAATTGGAAGCTTAGGTAAGGAAATCTATACCGGAGCCACAGACGATTCCAAATGCGATCGAAAGGCAGTGGTCCATTTAAAAATACGCATTGGAAAACGATGAACAAACCAAATTCCTTTCAACCAAATCCTTTGAAAATCTTCCTCGTTAGACAATCTAATTAGAACATGTTTATGATCCAAAAAACCAATCTTCAAATCCCCTCTCAAACCCAATTTCAAAAAGAATTTTTCCAAGTCAGAAAATCCGGTTTTCCATGAGAGAACTTACCCACCAACGTGTAGCGAAATGGTTTAGCCAAACTTTGAATATCTTGTTCTGAAAAAAAAAAAAAAAAACTGCTAGTTCACCCTTGTGAGTAGCAGCTGGTTTTAATTTAACAATTGGATTCTCATCCGAAGAGAGGATGGATGTGAAGCATTTCTGGACAAATGAAAGAAGTGACTTGGGAGCCTGAGCCACCGAATCGGTGGGGATGTAGCCTGGCGGCGCCATGACCACACTGTCGCCGGAATGCACGAGTTCACACTCGAGAACCCATGTCAGCAACCCCCCCAGAAAACTCCCCAATCAACAACAGCAAATCACAACAAAAATTAAAACTCACCAAACATGTCACCGCCGATCAGACAACAAAAGTGGGGATCGAAAAGACCTAGACAAAAGGGGCTCGCTCGTTCAAGATCTGTAGATTTGAACGAACAAGCCTAAGATCTAAGGCCCACGACAACACCCACAAAATATTACCTGAACCGAGTCACCGCAACAATCAGAGAGACGAAACAGAGCCGAAACTACCCCAACACCGATCCTTCCAGTCAACTACTTAGAGACGAAACGGCCGGTTCTGGAAGAAGCCCTCTTCCGATCTAAACGATTAGGTTTGGTACCGATCACACATCCGTCACCAGATCAATTGCACCGCAAACCGAAACTAACGAGGCGGAAGACACTAGCTCAGATGCGGTCGTCGGAGAGGTCACTTAATGCTGACAGGGCCGCCGTTGCTTGAAGAAATTCGCCAGAGCTTTTTTTGAACCACTTAATTAGTTTGCTTAACAACCTTTCACTTTTATATCTACAAAACGAAGAAATCAAATCAAAATATCTAAAACGAATCAAATCAAGAATATGAAAGGTTTCCTAAAACGAATCAAATCGTTGAACAAAAACAAATGTGCAGCCCTAGAACAATTGGTTTTGGTATGCAAAATAAAAACAAATTGCTACCTTCTGTGCATGAAAGGCCTGTCAAAATAGGACATGTATTGAGCTTTAGGAACCAGCTCCTTTCTCAGCCTTCTTATTTCTTCTTTTGTAAGTTGGATTAGCAAAAAATCGAAGCAAAAATAGAAAGTATTGCATAAATAAAAATGTAAACCAACTAGCCAGCTAGGTTTGCTAAAAAAAGAAAGTGATATTTTACCTTTTGTTGCTTCTCTTTTTTTATTTTGTATTGTTCAATGAAGCTCAGGTTCTCCGCCACTTAGTATGCATGCATAACAAAGAAATTCAAGTGAATAGATTATTCGACATAAGAAAATTATTATAAATAAACTTCAAGTATATGTATGTGTGTGTCTGTGCAGCACCAAATTAATTGACCTTGTAGTACTCTCTTTCAGTGGAAATTTGTCCAAGCACTAAGACAAAAAGACACCATCCCAAATAGGGTGCAAATAGATATAATATATGCAATATGCATCTAACATATGATATACTTTTAGTTAGAGCAAAAGATAGAAATTCCAAATAGGGTGCAAATAGATTTAACAGCTTTTATGTTATGCTAATGGGATTACCCTTGCTAATTTTTTGTCCAACAAAAAATTTTATCAGAACTTTTATGACATAAATCCAAATATATTAAATGTTGGGGTGTTCCCCACTTGCGACGTGCTACATTTTCACTGCCTGGATGTAGTGAAGAATGATGAGGGTGGGCTAGAGCATCGCCCGGAAACGGCGTGTCATGTTTTCACTCGGATACGGTGTCAAATGAGAAAGGGTTGTCGCATTATGGTGTATGGGTGCAGAGAAAGAAATTAGTTCCAAAGAATAGGCTCAGGTTGACAGCTTGGAATATAGGAACATTGACGAGTAAAACTTGAGAATTGATGGATGTGATGAGTAGGAGGAAGATCAATCTTCTATATTTGTAGGAAACTAAGTTGGTTAGAGAGAGGTCTACAGAAATTAAAGAGTACGAGATATAAATTATGGTATACGAGGAAGGACAAATATAGGAATGGGTTGGGCATCATGGTAGATAGGGATTTAAAGGATAGTGTGACCAAAATTAGGAGAATTAGCAATAGGATGATGGTTTTAAATTTGGTGATTAGAGAAGAGGTGATTAACGTTATTAGTATGTACGCTCCCCAAGTTGGACTGAATGAAAATGTTACACAAGCATTTTGGGAGAAGATGGATGAAGTTGTTCGAAGTATACCAAACTAGGAAAAAATATTTATTGGCGGAGACTTGAATGGACATATAGGGAAGAAAAATAGGACTTTCGAGAAAGAACATGGTAGTTATGTATTTGGAGAGAAGAATGAAATAGGTGAGATGATTTTAGATTTTACTATAACGTATGATTTAGTTATTCTAAATACATGTTTCAAGAAGAATGATGAACACCTTATCACATTTAAGAGTTGATAGAAGAATAGCCATATAGATTTTGTCCTTACTAGAATGAGTAATCATTAAATATGTAAGAACCATAAAGTCATACCCAGAGAGAGTATTGTTACCCAACATAGATTGATGGTAATCGATTTGAAATTTTAAGGGTGGAAACAAGAGTCTAAGATAAGTAGACAAACAATGATACGTTGAAGAGATCTAAGAGGTGAAAAGATAGAGTTTAACAATAAAATTAACAAAAATGAGTTATGGAAGAGATAAGGATATGAACAAAATGTGGAGTAATATGGCGAGTCGTATAAAAGAGATAAAAAAAAGAATTTTAGGAGTTTATTGAGGATGAGGACCATGGTATAAAGAAAGTTGATGGTGGAATGAGGAGGTCCAAAAAGCCGTTTGGGACAAGAAAATAGCCTATAAATAATGAAAAAAATGTCAAAGTAGAGAGAGTATGGAGAAATATAAACATACAAAAACGGAGACGAGGAAAGTAATTAAGGAATCAAAATTTAGAGCGTACGATAATTTGTATCAAAAGTTAGATATAAAAGAGAGAGAAAGAAAGAGAGAGAGAGATATTTAAACTTGCTAGGCGATGTGAACTAAAGACTAGAGATATTGAAAGTGCCATATGCATCAAAAACACTGATAAAAAGGTCTTGTGAAATATGAAAAGATTATGGAACGATGCAAAAATTATTTTTATAATTTATTTAATGAGAACAATGTCGGTAAATCTAGATTAGAGTTACCTAGTTTATCTTCAGATAGGATTTATAGGTTTCATTGAAGAATTAGAGTTTCAGAAATTAGAATAGCAGTAAGGAAGATGAGAATCGGAAAAACAATAAGGCCAGATGAAATTCCTATAGAGGTGTGGAAAAGTTTGGGAGATATTGGGATAAAGTGGTTAACTAGATTTTTCAATGACATTTTGAGGACTAAAAGAATGTCTGACAACTGGAGGAGGAGTATCTTATTGCCCATCTATAAAAATAAAGGAGATGTTTAAAGTCGCACAAACTATTGAGGCATAAAACTTATAAATCATAATATGAAATTTTTAAAAATAGTGATAGAATATAGATTAAGACATGAAACGAATATAGAAGAGAACCAATTTGAATTTATGCCCAGCCGATCAACCACTGAATTTATCTATTTACTCAGGAGATTAATGAAAAAATATAAAGAAATAAAGAAAGGTTTACGTATGGTAATTCTGGACCTGGAAAATGCTTATGATAGGGTACCCATGAAAGTTTTGTGGTGAGTGTTAGAAAAGAAACAAGTGTTCAATGTATACATCGAGTTAATTAAGGATATGTATGAAGGTATAGTCACTAGTGTTCGAACATGATGAGGAGATATTTGTGCATTTCTTATTATTATAGACTTACATCAATGATTATCTTTAAATCTTTATCTCTTCATTCTAGTGATGGATGAACTTACAAAATATATTCAAGATAGAGTACCTTGGAGTATGTTGTTTGAGGATGACATAGTATTAGTTGACAAAAGTAGAATAAGCCTTAATACTAAATTAAAAAGTTAGATAAAAACTTTAGAGACTAAAAGCTTGAAGTTTAGTAGAAACAAGATGAAATACATGCATTACAATTTTAGTAATGCTCGGAGAGATATTGGTGCGGTCCAAATTGGAATAAAGAGATGACAAAGGTTAATCATTTTAGATATTTAGGTTTAATTATCCAGAGCAATGGCGAAATCGAAGAAGATATTACGTATAAAGTCAAGGCAAGTTGGTTAAAATAGAGAAGTGTAGTTGGGGTGATTTTTTATCATAAGATTCCATAGAAATTTAAAGGAAACTTTTATAAAACTACTATAAGACCAATGCTTTTGTATGATTCAGAATGTTAGGTAGTAAAAACGACATATGTCTAGAAAATTGGAGTGACAGAAATGAGGATGCTGTGGTGGATGAGTAGGAAGACGAGAATGAATAAAATTAAAAATGAAACTATTTGAGAAAATTTAAGAATAACACTCATCGAAGAGAAGATTAAAGAAAATCGTTTACGATAGTTTGGACATGTGCATAGAAGATCCGTAAAAGAATCAGTAAGAAAATGTGATGCTTCAAGTGCAGAAGGCTACTAGATGGAGAGGTAGACCTAAGAGAACATTGGACGAAACAATTAGAATTAATTTAATGACATTAAATTGGACTGAATGGGATGACCCTTGATCAATCACTATAGCGTAAATGAGATTCATGTAACTGATCCTATATAAGTGAAACAAATGGTTAGTTGTTATTGTTAGAAGATCTGTACCTTCCATATCTGAAAAAGAAAAAATTAAATTAAAATACGAAAATGAATCAAATCAATAATGGGACAGGATCATTAAAGAGAATCAAATTATGAAGAAATGAAATCAAAATCCCTAAAAGTTTAAAATTCAAAGGAGAGTCAAATTGGTTAAAAAAATTAAACCAACATACACTTGCAATTAAGAGAATTATAAAAAAAAAATAAAAAATACTTGAGAAAATAAATCCAGAAAAACAGTTGATATTATAGAGATATATACAGTAAAACCTTTAGTGGTAGGCTATTAATAGATTCAAAATGCCCAGAGATTTGAGATCTAAAAGAAAGAAAGCATAAATGTCTGCCTTGTGCTCAAATGATGACCGATGGCTACGGCAATGCGATGGCGATGGAGACACGAAGGCTCGGTAATGGCGAGACGATGGCTCTGTGATGGCGTCATTGAACCAATGGTGATGGTGATGGTGATGGTGATGGCGATGGCTCAGAGACAGTAGGTGGAGATTGTGATGCGCGTAGATGCCCGGCGATGGAGTGGTTGAGCGGCGTGATGGCTATGGCGTGCGCGGCAATGGAGCGGCAGAGCGGCTTGATAGCTATGGCGGTAGACGGCGAGAGGGAGTATGCGTGTGAATACCTAAATTGAACTATTATGAAATAATTAGGAACAAAGAGAGAATATGTGATATAAGGAAATAAAATAAAAAAGGAAAAAAAAATGATTTTTATATATAAAAAGAAGTTTTATATTTGATTATATTTGGAGTAATATATTAATTAGGAAAATTGATTTCCTCAATTTGTGATTGCAAATATGTCCCTAAAATGTCTTTGGCAAAATGTGTATGAAACTATCTTGTTTTATCGAATAGATAAATTTTGTTCAGATTTACAAATTGGAAGGAGATATGATAAACTTGAATATCTAGATCCAAATGTTTTAATAGGCGAACATATATGTAGCTATGTTCGTTTGTTACCCGTATACACACGCACACACACACATAGAGAAAGAGTTGATTTTGCTGACAGTGATTAGCGATGGCCAGTGGTGGTAGACTAGGAATGGTGGGGTGGAAGAACCAAAAAGAAAAGAAAAAAGAAAATACATTGAGGCTAAATGGATAATTTTAGGAATATATAATTACAATAAAAAAAAAAAAAAAAAAAAAGGATGATAGGTGAATGGCTCCAATTCGATAGTGTAATTCATAACTTATTTTATTTTAATTTTAAATTGAGTATAAATCCTTCAATTATGTTTTGCCCTGTGTTTTAGTCTCATGATCAATGTTTCCTTATATTTCCAATCAAATGCTTCCAATTAAACTTCACATCGTCGGTTTTCAGCACCATCCTCCGTCCCCATCCACCACAACCACTGTCAGATCTTAGGTCTCCAGTCGTCGAAATTTGACCACTGGCCACCAGAATTTTTTTAGTAACCTTTAATGATTTTTTACTATATTTTTTAGTTATATGTAACAATTTTTTTGGTGTATCTTTTAGTTATATGTAACTACTTTTTAATGTATTTTTATTTTTATATTTTAAGTTTATTTTTAGTTATATATTAGTATATTTTTAGTTATATCCATGTAATTTTTCTGCAATCAACAATTGAAAAATTAGTTGAATGTAACTAAAAAAAGTAAATAAAAAGTATATTCAAAGACGTTACTAAAAATTATTTTAATGCAACCAAAAAAATCTTGTGATCAAAGTTTAGGCAATCAACGACCAGTAGTGGCCGGAATCCAGCAATTGGAGTTTGGTGATTGGTGGCAAGGGGGCAATAGCTGGTGTTGCAGCCATAATTGAAAAATTAGTGTTTTCCTGAATTATAGTAGATGACTCTAATAAATGAGACCGAAACTAAAGTAGTTATTTATTTTGAGAGTTCTTATTAATTTTGTGTCACTATTAGGACCACATACCAACTATTTATTTTTTAAAATGGTGTAATGATATGAAATTAATATAAACTCACATTTTAATTTTAGTCTCATCTATTAGAGTTTATAGAAAAACTAAATTTCAATTAGTGTTATGTCGCAAATCGCCGCCTAATCGTTGTCACCCATCAAGCTTTGGCCGCTGGATTTCGGGCACCACTAGACGTCGGTCACTGAAATTGTGTTCATTTGCAACTATATTTGTGTTTAGTTATATTCAAGTAATTTTTTAGTAACATCTTTTAATATGATTTTTATTTACATTTTTAGTTACATTTCACTAATTTTTCAAATGTGGATAAAAAATTATGTGATTGTAACTAAAAATGTAATTTAAAAAAATACTAAAATATGACTAAAATATCTAACTAAAAAAATGCATTAAAAACTAGTTACTTGTAACTGAAAAATAGTTCCATGTAGCTATACGATAATCTAAAAAAATAGTTCTATGTAACCTAAAAAAAATCAGCGACTGGTGATTGGACTACTGAGGTCTGATGCGAAGGGGGACAAGTGGTCACAAGGTGGTTATCTATACTTAGAGCCATTTGATTGGAGATATAATGAAATATTGACTATGAGATTAAAATACAAATATATTGTTTGTACTATTTATTTGTTAGAGAAATTCTTCTAAATGTCTCAAAAGTGAAAAATACCACTTCGTAGAGAACTATCCAATGAGTTTTTTTTTCGCCTTTGGATATGTCCATCTTGTTAACTCTGTCGTAACAAAGAATCCCATTACAAATGAAAAAAAAAAAAAAAACTTTTAACTTTAGGTCAACACAAAAAAGATAGTGTTAGATGAATAAACAAATCAAGATTTAAAAATATACAACAAAGGTGCTAACGTGACCCTACATTGGCAAAAAAGTCAGATATGTGTTCAAATAATTGATCAAAGAATAAATTCGCGTCCTATATAATGAAAAAATAAAATAGAATGATCCAAAAATAAAATCAAGAATGAATCCATTCAAGGAAGTTGTACCTAATGGTGACGGCCCTTCACTTCCTATAGGGGGATGATACATGGAATCTTACAACTGAAATATAAAAAAATTCAAAGAAAAAACATTGTAAAGCAGCAAGGCATAAAGACCCATTCACTATCAAAACAAATGTACCCAACACGAATAAATTAAAATTGATAATAAAAATGAAAAAAAGGCAGGATTGAATATTTAGAAAGAAATTTGTTCTTGAATCCTTACTATAATCATTCTTGTGCTAAAAAAATACTGCTCCTAAATAACTATTTGATCAATGTTTTAGTCTTTCTTTGGAAATTATTAAATTTACATTGGTGACAAAAAATTGATAAAGTAAGGAAAAAATCATTTTCAGGAAAAACAAAAAATCACACATGTACCTGAATTCACGATGGCGATCTACAATTTAACTATCAATCGAATAACGTAAAATTAAACGCAATAACTTTACTTAATTTAAATTGAAAATTACAGATAATGAAATTACCTCTTGAAGGAGGGAGCGAGAGAGCATCGGTATTCAAAATTGTTGTCCAGGATGGAAATAACTAGTGGTGTGGAAAGAGCAGTTGGCGACATGAGGCCGAGGCCAAGGAGAGAGGAAAGACGTGATTTCCATAAATGGAGAAGGCGTGAAGAAAGTGAATTCAATAGGGTGTGATCGAGAGAGAAGAAAGAGACAATGATTAAATCATGAAAAGAAAATAAGCTATGTATTATAATTATTAGTCTTTCATGTGTAATCAAAATTAAATGATCTCCTTTTTATGGGTTAGTATGTGCTACCCCTATATATAGAGACACAGTTTGGCTGAGATAGTTCTTTGTCTTATATGATATCGAATGGTAAAAAATATTTGGATGCCTTATATCCGTTATATCTTATTATATAGTTATAAATTTTGTTTGAATCTAATAGATCCAAATGTTTTAAGAGGAGAACATATATATAGTTATGTTCATCTTTAATGCATATAGAGAGAGAGACGATTGGGCTGATCGTAATAGTCGACGACCAATGGTGGCAGATTGGGAATGCAGGGGTGGAAGAAGAACCAAAAAAAAAAAAACAGAGAAAAGAAAATAAATTGAGGGTAAATGGATATTTTGTAGGAATATATTAATTACCAAAAAAAAAAAAAAAATATACATTGAGGGTAAGTGGATATTTTATAGAAATATATAATTACAATATTTTATTTTATTTTTTTAAATGAAGTGAACATCTGTACATAACTCCCCCCTTTTTTCTACCCTTTTGTAGACTATTGAAGGTGGATCGGCCACCAATTCATCGTAGTAAAGATGAGAAATTGAATTTTCCTTTTCGCAGGTACAATCCCTCAAGAAATAGGCAATCTTCAACAGTTGGAAGAATTGAGTGTGACAAGTGGGTCTCTCTCCGGCTCAATCCCGTCTTCTATCTTCAATATCTCCTCTCTGTAATTGCTCGATTTCACGAACAACAGCCTGTCCGGCACCCTACCGTCGGGCCCCCACTTTCACTTTCCCGTTCTTGAAAACCCAGGACTTTCAGATAATCTGCTCAGTGGCCCAACTCCGTCGGAGCTATGGCGAAGCACAAGGATTCGAGGCTTATTCTTGTCGAATAATAGATTCACCGGCAGCATATCTCCTGTAGTGGGGAACCTCACTCTGCTCACTCGTCTACTTCTCGCCGCTAACAACTTCACAGGTGACCTCTCTTATCTTTTTAATTTTGACGGAAACTAAAAATTATACCTTTGGCGGGTTTCAATTAAAATTTAAAATTTCAATTTTAGTGCAAAAAAATCAGATTTGGCTGTTAAATTGAAAAAAAAAAACAAACAACTCCAAGGAGTCGGTCTTAAATCAAAAATACAAATTGCATTTCAGATCAAACCAAAACATGTATAAATAGCGGATTCTCTTTCTTTTTTTTTAATGTGAAATATTATAAGTAAATGAAATGAATATGATCAGATTCACTTTACCTTTTCATCTTCTCAGTGTCAATATGGTATCAGACAGAGCTTACTGACTCGCGTCAATAAGTAATGATCCATTGCAAAACAAAGCTTCTGCAAATCCATTTCAAAATCTTCCGTCTGCCGTTGGTCCAGCTGGAGGTGGCAAAATTGACCTTCTCACGGACCATGTATTTGGACTTGTAGTGCTCTTTGAGGGAGTTCCTAAACAAGCTCGCGCACTTGCTCGAGTACTATATGTATGCTATCTGCGCCATCGCTATTGCTGCTCTCTTTTCTCCCTCTTTCTCTTTCTATTCGTAGTGTGTGAACAACCATCGAAGATTTGCGGACTATATGACAAGTTGTCACGACGAAATCAGATTTGACATCGGCGAAATCAGATCCGTTTCCTCTCTCGTTTTTGCTTCCTCTAATCGATTAGCCTCCTCTTATCAATTATTGTTGAAACCCTAGAACTGCCGCCGTGTTCGTCTTCGTCTCCGTCTCCGTCTCCGTCTCCGTCTTCAGCACTGCGGGCAACAAAACACGTAGGGTTTTCATCTAAGTGAGAGAAGCAATCGAGCTGTTTATGATGGTGGTCTGCGAGGTTCATTTCTCAACAATTGCTGCTGGTACAGATAAATTGAAAGGTGTTGAGTCATATAGGCAAGCGTATCTGGTTCACGTGTTTTTGCCACAGAGACAGGCTCACGGTGGCAATGCCGTAGACACGTGTCATAGCGCCCAGTGGCAAGGCGGTATGACACTCAAATTTGAGTGCCTTAATGAATGTCAAATTAGATACAATAAACTACATGATTTGAAAAGCGAAAAATACATTAAATACAAATAATTTGTTTGTTTATGCCACACGAAAAACACAATGCCCATCACCTCATACCATAAATATTGATGAAAAATAAGAAAAAAATCTGGGATTATGAAGTGGATCACAATTGACAAGCATTCTTGCACCTACATCATATCTATTATTTTTAGATTTGATTTGCCTCAAATTCTTAATCTATTCCACACATCAAAAGTATGGAGTACACTTGAGAGGAGATTCAATTCCCTATCCAGAACACATATTTATTAACTCACATACATGCTTGATTCCGTCAAAAGCTAATATTACCATGCTAGAATATATTGCGCAAATTAAAACTAATAGTATACCTAGTGCCAAAACTATTGCCCTTGATGATGAAGACTTAATATGTTATAACCTTGAATGGGCTACCTCGGCCATATGATTCCATCAAAACCTACATTCGATCCAAGAAGAAAGCCTTAAGCATTGAATAAGTTAATGCAATGCTCCTATCTGAAGAAGATCATGTGCAGCTTGAAACTGCATTCAACACCATTGAACAACAATTTACAACAAATCAAGCTTACAACACTTGTCAACTTGAAAGTTCTGGTTCTAGAGGGAGAGGTAGAAGAAATGGTAGAAGAGGGAGAGGTGACATAAATAGTAACAATTGAGGATTTGGTTACAAAGGTTACCGAAACAAACAATAACAAGGCGAATTCAGGGGAAATGAAAGGGCAAAAATCTTCTATTAAATCTATGGCAAGCCTAATCACAATACTTTTGATTGTTGGTATAGACATGTTGAGAGTTAAGAGAGTTCAAAACCTCAGGCTCAAGCACACATTGCTACTGGCCATAATCCTGAAAACATTGGTTTCTTGATTCAGGAGCAAACAACCATTTGACAAATGACACGGCTCGCCTCACCTTAGCACAACCCTATCGAGGTAATGATTATGTCATGATTGGAAATGGTAAAACCTTGGCAATACACAACTCTCGACATGGTAATATTTTAACTCATAAACATCAATTCATTCTTAATAACATTTTTCATGTTCTATCCTTATCATTAAATCTTCTATTTGTACATAAATTCACACATGATAATGATTACTCAATTTTGTTTTTCTCCACAGAGTTCAAAATACTAGGCAACTCAACCAAGCGAGTCCTGTTTGAGAGCCTTTCTAGTCAAGGCCTCTATCCAATTCAGTCCAGCCATCTTGTTTCTATGACTACGGGAGTCTACTTATGTTCCATCTCAACCACAAGGCCTTCCCTCTAGATCTACGATTTAGCCATCCATCCACCAAAGTTTACAATTTTTAAGGCAAGTCTTTGGCGTTTTCTTGCTTTCCTCAAAATTTCGTATGTGTGCCTTGTGCTACGAACTACGATAAGGAGCCACAAACTTATTTTTCCACTTTCTTCATCCAAAATTACCAGTCCTTTTGAACTTGTACATTCTTATGTAAAGGGACCATCTCCACTTATTTCCTTTAAAAGCTTCAAATATTATATCTTGTTCATTGATGATTTCACTAGATTTTCTTGGCTTTATCCTCTCGAACTAAAGTCAAATGCCTGCACGAGTTACTATCATTTTACCGCTATGAAAAAAAATTAGTTCAAAAGTAGTGTACAAAAATTCAGACTTGATAATGGGGGAGAATATTTGAATAATCATTTTGTTGATTTTCTTCTTTCACAAGGTACCATTCATCAAACAACTTGTCCTCATACACCAGAGCAAGATGGTTTAATTGAGAGGAAGCATAGACACCTAATTAAAAGTATTGTTTCACTTCTCCAACAAGCAGTCTCTCACCCAAATATTGGTTAGATGCCCTTTCCACCTTCGACTATCTAATTAATTGACTTCTTAAAGTTTTATTGCATTATAAATCTCCATAACAGTGTCTCTAGGCTCAACATCCTTCTAGCCCTCGATTTCATTATTTCTCCAATCCATTCCATTCTTCCTATTGTTACCAGATCCAAAGTGGGCATTGCAAAACCCAATCCCAAGTATGCTAACAATGTTACATACCTTGACTATGAGAATGAACCTCTTACCTATGCTGAGGCTGCTCATATCCCACAAAGTCACAACACCATACTTCATGAATTTAAGGCCCTTACTAACCAGCAGGAATTTATTCTGGTGCCCCCCTCCTCCTCACGAAAAGCCCATTGGTTGCAAGTGGGTCTACAAGTTGAAAAATATCTTGATGGGACCATAGTAGACACAAAGCCAGGTTGGTTGCTAGAGTATTCCTCTAACAAGAAGAGCTAGATCACATTGAAACATTTAACCTTGTTGCTAAACATCCCACCATCAAGGACCTTCTATCATTGGCTTTACATAAGCATTGGGATATTAAACAACTAGATGTCTCAATGCCTACATGGTGCTCTTGAAGAGGAAGTCTATATGACTCAACCCTTGGGTTTTGAAGATTCCAAGGATCCCACCTATGTTTATAAGCTCCAAAAATTTCTCTACAGGCTTAAACAAGCACCTAAAGCCTGGTTTGCGATGTTAACCAATTTTCTTCATACCTATGCATTTACTATAATCACTAGCGACACATTCCTATTTTTGAAGAAAGTTCAGGACATTCTCATTCTTCTTGTCTATGTTGATGATATTTTGATTACTGACAACAATAACCAGACCATTTATGAGCTGATTTAGGTTATGAATGACACATTTGCTATGAAAGACTTAGACAAATTGTCTTATTTTTTTGGGACTAGAAGTGTTGTATAATGAAACAAGGGTCATCCTTCATCAATATAAGTATTGTATTGATTTTCTTGTCAGGTTTGGCATGATTCATTGCAAACCTCCATCAGTAAGTATATTGCTTATTCTTCTAGTGATGATATACCTCATGAAGACCTCATTAAGTTCCAAAGTATAACTGGGGGACTGCAATATCTAACTATCACAAGACCTAGCATCTCTTTTGCAATCAACAATGTTTGTCAGTACATGCATTCCTCTATTTACAAACATTTTGAAACAATTAAAAGAATCATAAGGTATCTCAAGTTCACTCATACTTTAATTTGTTCTTCAAATCAAACCAAATCCCCTTGAACTTCAAGCTTTTTCAGACTTTGACTAGGCTAGGGATCACATTGATAGAAGAAATACTGGATGGTATTGTGTGTTACTTGGTGCAAACCTAATCTCTTGGTCATCCAAAAAGCAACCTATTGTTTATAGATCTTCCACAAAAGTTGAGTATAAGGCGATGACACAAACTACATCTGAACGTACTTAGATGACTTATCTCCTTAAGAGACAAGTCCTAAGCTCGTCCATTCCTACCCTGTGGTGTGACAATCAATCAGCTTTAGCTCTGGCTACTAATCTTGTATGTCATGCTCGAAGAAAACATATTGAAGTTTATTACCACTCTATAAGAGAAAATAATTCTAAACAAGGCAATTTAGTTTGCCCATTTTCCTTCCCATGATTAGTTAGCTGATATTCTCAATTTCGATCTCTAAGGTCCAACCTCACCATTCAGTCTCCTACAATCAACATGCAATAGGATGATAACAAACGCACCAAATCTAACAAATCCATAACTAATTCAGCTTCTTTTGGAAATCCACCCAACCTAACAAAATATTGTTCTGTTAGATCTGAAATGCAAATTGCATTTCAGATCTAACCAAGACCGGTAAAATTAGCTGGTTTCTCTTATTTTGTATTGTGACATATTATAGATAAATGAAATAATATGATCGGATTAACTTTACCTTTTCATCTTCTCAATTTCAATAATTTGGTCCCTAATAATTTTTTCTTTGTCATTCTCAAAATATCATTGTAATCTCTTGTTATTTTGGTTAAATACGATTTTTTTTTTTTAAATTTAGTGTTAATAAAAAAATTTATTTTTAATAATTAAAATAATCAATATAATTAAAAACTAATAAATATAAATACCCATTTAATCGGAGGTGACACCATATTTTTTTTTCTCTCTCATCTCTTCTCTCTTTTTCTTCATCTGTTTTCTTCTTCTCAGACGCCACCATGCCAGCTCTTGGATCTCCACCAAATCTAGGACTACTTGGTTGGAGTTATAGATCTGGCCAAGTGCAACGTCGTAGAGGAAGAAGAATGATGATGAAGAAGAAAGCTGACAGGATGGGGTTTTGGGGGGGGGGGGGAGGGGTTAACGTTGTTTTTAAATAAAGGGTTGAATTTTTATTTTTTTTAAACATAAGGATGTTAGTAAATTTTTTGAAAAATAGTTGCAAGGGCATTTGTGTCTATTTACACAAAATATTTGGTGAAAAAGCTTGATTGGTATTTAGTAAATAATAGGAAAGGTTTGTAGTTTTCGAAAAAATGACACAGGAGACAACTAGTAAAAACCCTCTATTAATTTCAATCAAGTCACAATCTGAGTTTAAAATCAAATAGATGAGTTAAATTATAATTAAATTAAAAATGATGATTAAGTCATAATTATTGAATTAGCAATTTTCAAAGCACGCTGTAGTTGTTTGGCTATCAAGAATTTCAGAAGTTTAAATTGGAGCAATTATTCATTGCTTCTGACACTGATGTGTGTGGTATCACAATCCGACTCCAATCGTACAACCCTTTTCTGCATGCAGATCCCAACCAATTGCAATAAATATTAACTCGATAAATTGGTCTGAAACACATGCTCAGTGTGTGAGAGCAAAAAGGTGGTTCACTATTTTGTTCTTTCTTATGTCTTCTTTTTCTCTTATGTACCCTTTTCTCTATCTAATTAGGGCCATAATTTTACATAGAGAAACGTTAGTTCAAAAGGGTTAAACGGTACTGGAATTAATGTCGTTGCCCCCAAAGAATGGTCACGTGTTAAGCTCCTAACAAAATCCCATCCATTTTATTCACAACGCAGATGTCGGCGAGAATGACACTTCAACCGCCATTGCTAAAGCTTCCAAATATAAGGTCTCTGCGGTTTACCCATCTTAATGTGTCTCCTATCTTCTCCATCCCTCTTTGTTTTGGCACCATATAGAATTGCTGGTCTTATTGTAATTTTATAAAAATTTTCTTTGAGTTTCAATGGTATCCTCTGATTATGTATCACCCCAGTTGTACTTCTCCACTTTAACCATCATACCTTGACCCAATGAATAATATTTTTCTCGATTTCGCTATTCCATTGAATCTAAATATCGAAAATAATCAACTTTTGGAACCTCCTTATCTCCAATTTTAGCCGCATCATTATCTCTCCGGGAATTACTAAATTGCAATATATGTATTCTGTTTTACTTCTGCTAACTTTCAAACCTTTAGATTCTAATACTTCTCTCTATCTTTCTAATTTAGTATTAAGACTTATTCTACTCTCATCAACTAGTACTATGTTATCCGTAAACAACATACTCTAAGGTACCCCATCTTGGAATATTATTGGTTAATTTGGTAGGTGCCTAACTTAAGCATTTTTCAAATGGAGGTGCCTAACTCCAATTGTCAATTGGAGGTGCCTAATTTCACCAACCTCATATTTCCTTTGAAGCCTATATAAACTCTATTAACCTCCATGCTTTTGAGATCAACCTATCAAAGAAAGAAACCAAGTTGGAAAGGTTTGAGAGAGAGCTTAAAAAGAAAAGCCTGTGTGAGAATTTTTGTGAGAAAATTCTTGGGTGTAATTGGGTTGTGAGGTTGAGTGCTTGTAAACACTTTGTAATTTTCATCCTTTAGTGAAATATCTGCAGCAATTCCGGAGACGTAGGCACAATTGGCCAAACTCTGTTATCAACCTTGTGTGTTAATTTTTTCTGCTCTCATTTTCGTTAATCTGGTTATAGGGAAATTGCTCTTTATTTCCCAACATATTTTGTAAGTTCATTCAATAGTAGAACTAAGAGGTAAAGACTTAAAGATGATAATTGATATAAGCTTATATTAATAGAAAATGTACAAGTATTGCTTCATCCTATTCGAACACTAGTGGCTATACCTTCAGACATATTCTTAATTACCTCAATATACATATTAGATACTTTTTTTTACCCACCCCAAAACTTCTCTTCTCTGGATACCTGATCATAAGTCTTTTTCAGGTCTATAAATACCAAATGTAAATCTTTTTTCTTTTCTTTATATCATTGATCTCTTGAGTGAATGGATCACTTCAATGGTTGATCGGCTGAGTATTAATCCAAATTGTTTCTCTTATGTGCTCGTTTCATGTCTTATTCTATATTCTATCACTCATTCTTAAAGTTTTATAGTATGACTCATAAGTTTTATGCCTTAATAATTCGTACAATTTTGAACATCCCTTTTATTTTTATAGTTGGGCATTGAGATACTCCTCCTCTAATCATCACATATTCTCCTAGTCCTCAAAATATTATTAAAAAGTCTAGTCAACCAATCTATCCCAAGATCTCTCAAATTTTTTCACACTTTTATAAGGATCTCATCTGACTCTACTACTTTACTAATCACCATCTTCCTGAGTGCTATTCTAACTTTCGAAACCCTAATTCTTTTATGAAACATATAAATCATATTTGAAGATAAATTAGACAGCTCTAATCTAGATTCCCCTACTTTATTCTCATTAACTAAATTATAAAAATAAATTTTCCATGGTTGCATATCTTCATCCTAATATCTTTCTCACAAATAAATAATATTAAATTATATACTTGTTTAATATAATGTAAGTTCCACTTCAGTCAGGTGCGCATCTCACGTTTCCCCTTGTGCCTGGGCTTAAGAAGACCGTGGTGCCTTGGTGCACCTGAACCTTTGACAACTATGAACCAGTCCCAAATTGACACTTTGGCAATTCTTGGGACAATTAAATGTGGAAAGATCAATTGACGACCATCCTCAGTGTCTATGGCCGAACAGTGTAATTTTCTTGAAAACAAAAGAGTATAAAGTTCGTAATGATATGAACATGAATTTAGTTTATAGTAATGAATAAAAGATTAATATAAAGCTGCATTTATTTATTTATTTATTTATTTTACTCTTCTAAATTCTAATATGTTAGGCACATTACCTCAAGAGATTGGTGCTCTTCATCTGGAGAAGTTTTTGGCTTATGACAACAACTTCAGTGGCCAGATTCCACTCGAGATCTTCAATATATCAACGATACAATTGCTTTCTTTGGCTAGCAACCAATTCTCGGGGCAACTCTCGTCTAGCCTGGGGCTTGGGCTTCCCAATCTTGAAGAGCTTTATATAGACAATAATAAACTCAATGGATACATCCCAAGCTCCATCTCCAATGCTACTAACCTTATCATACTTGCCTTGGTTAGCAACTCACTCACCGGTCCTATACCAAATAGACTTGGTAATCTGAGAAATCTGCGAAGGCTTCTTCTTGGGGAGAACAACTTAACAAGGGAATCTTCAACTTCCGAATTGAGATTCATTTCTGCTTTAACAAATTGCAGACATCTGGATTTCTTGGAAGTATCACTAAACCAGCTGAATGGATTCCTCCCTGCTTCAGTGGGCAATCTGTTTACTTCTCTTCAAGTTTTCAATGCATTTGATTGCAAAATTAAGGGCGAAATACCTAGTGGGATTGGAAACCTGAGTGGCTAGCAAGTCATTTGCATAGATAGCAACGAGTTTACAGGATCTATTCCAGCATCAATTGGAAGATTGAAGAACCTCGATCGCTTATATCTCGAGTACAACAGATTGCAAGGACAAATCCCAAGTGATTTGTGTCGGTTAAAGAAATTAGGTGACTTGTATGTAAGTCACAATATGCTCAATGGATCAATACCAGCATGCTTGGGTGAGATCGAATCCCTTAGACATCTCTTCTTGGACTCTAACAATTTGTCTTCAACAATACCACATACATTGGGTGATCTAAGAGATCTCTTGAGTCTCAATCTCTCTACTAATCTTTTAAGTGGCTCTCTACCATGGGAAATTGGAAATTTGAGTGTCGTCACAGAAATAGATTTATCTTGGAATCGACTTTCAGGTGTTATCCCAAGCACCATTGGCAGTTCACTATCATTGGTTTCTCTCTCCTTGGCTCATAATGAACTGCAAGGGACCATTCCTCAAGCACTGAGCAACTTGGTAAGCTTGGAAGTATTGAATTTATCGAGGAACAATTTGTCCGGAGAGATTCCCAAGTCCCTAGAGAGTCTCAGGTATCTCCGGTCTTTAGATGTGTCTTTCAATAGGTTGAGAGGAGAAATTCCATCCCAAGGAAATTTTGGAAACTTCACAGCTCACTCATTCACGAACAATGACGCGCTATGTGGCGCAAGCCGATTGGGAGTTCCACCTTGCAGAATCCGACGAGGAAACAAAAAAGAATGGACCTTTTGAAGTATATTTTTCCTCCCATAGGGGCCACAATCCTTTTATTGGCTCTCGTTTTGGGGCTTATCATAAGGCTGCAAAAAAGAAAACAGAAACCAGTGATCGATTCAAATTCATTACACATGCCTTGGATAAGGGTTTCGTACTATGAACTTCAACAAGCAACAGATACCTTCAGTGAATCCAACCTCCTCGGAAATGTAGTTTTGGTTCAGTTTACAAAGGAACACTCTCGAATGGGACAATTATTGCGGCAAAAGTTTTCAATGTGCAACAAGAAAGATCGTTAAAGAGTTTTGAGATTGAATGCAGAATATTGTGCAGTATTCGACATCGAAATCTCATCAGAATCATCAGTAGTTGCGCCAACCTTGATTTCAAGGCCTTGATTCTTGAGTACATGCCATATGGGAATCTTGAGGGGTGGTTGTATTCTCATGAACATAGCTTGGACATTGTACAGAGATTGAATATAATGATAGATGTTGCTTCGGCTTTGGAATACTTACACCATGGATATGGACCACCCATTGTTCATTGTGATTTGAAGCCTAGCAATGTCTTGCTTGATGAAGATATGGTTGCACATGTTGGTGATTTTAGTGTCTCCAAGCTTTTCGGTGAAGGGGAAACCATGGCACAAACCATCACTTTGGCAACTATTGGCTACATGGCACCAGGTGATGTTTCCTTTTCATTGCTTAGAAATGTTTATTTTCTCGAATAAATACAGGGAACACTATTTTTTATTTATTTTTTTGCATTCAGGTCATACATGGTGAAAATATATCTATGTCAAAAATTCATTCTCATATTCTTAATTAGTCAAATATTGTCTCATGCGTGTCATAGGTTTTGGTTTCCAAAATTGGAAGTTGCAGTTATTGAATATTATTTGGAGTATCTTATGATGGTTTTAATAATGAAGTAGTTATTTGTAAAGTTTTGAAATTCAAGTACGTGCCTTTGGTTAACAATAGGTCGGTTTTCCCGGGTTGGGTTTTCAAACACCGACAAACCAACCCAACCAAATCTGGATGGGTTTCGATTTTACCTACTTTTGGGGGGTTCTGTAAATACATGCAACCAACTTCTCTTTAAACCCACTCACAAAAGACCTGAGAAACTAATATAAGTAGATAGTTGTGTTAAGGGTTGAATAATCTTTTATTATGTCATAGGTTTTGCCTATATCAGTTATCTTCCTTAGTTATTTTCATCGTAACTTTGCATTCATTATTTTCAATTATAAACCCTACCCTCTTTCTTTGCCTTCTCCTTTCATTCATGTTATTTAGCGATCTTAACCAGTTGTAAGATTAAATTCCAAGGAAGCCTGATTGTTTATTTTTTCCACCCGCAGCCCTCTGAAAAGATAAAATAAAGACGCTCGGGTTGGGGCAGGGCGGGTTTTACTTGTTTTATTGGGTAATTGCAGCTATTTCTATAGGAGCTCCATATGCAATCATCACTGGCCGAGGTAGAAATTGAAATTTAGGATGGAAGTACAGAAAGGTCTAGTGTCAAAATTCTAAACTAATAATTGATCAATGGAATATATTAAAAAAATAATTCTTGTATGAGTAAGAATCTATATAATCAATTAGGATTGCATTTGAAATTTTGAATCCAAAGACATTTCAATAGTTGACTTAGTTTCGGATAGGATAGAGGGCTTAGATTAGGTTTACATTAGAAGTTAAATATTTGAAAGAAACAAATTTCCACTCAATTATTTTCTTCTACTAGATCTATTATTGGAAATTATGGTGAAAAATTAATTAAATAATTAAACAATTAATTCTTTAATCAATTATTAATTGAAGAATAAATTTAAAGAAGAAACGGTTTTGATTTCTTTGTTACAAAAATATTCCAGATTACATTAGAAGAAAATAAATTACAATCTAGAATAGAAAAATAGGAAGAAGGATTATTGCTATATAATAATAAACAAACAGAAACAAAATACTGACTGTGTAATAACAACAAATAGAAACAAGAATACCAAAATAGATGATCGAGACAATCGTTCGACGATTTGTCCTTAAAGTAGATTTCACATCCACTAGGTGCTTACAGTTGAATGATTGTCTGCCTCCTAGGATACACTGATCAGACTAATACAAGTACCAGCACTAGAAACCAGAAGCCTGACGAACAAGAACAATGCGTAACTTTCTCAAGAACTCTCTCAAAATCAAGAACAACGAAGACAGAAAAGAAGAATGCAATACAACTTATGGATGCCTAATGTTGAGAATGCATGCCCTTTTATGGGGAGCAAAAATCAACCTGAAGAAGGCTGAGATTCAAGGCATTCAATGGATCACAATAATTTTCATCCAGTTACACACCCGAAGAGTCTTCAGATTTTTGTAACTCTCAGCAGTTACACACCTAAAAGGACAACCTTCAAGTTTATAACTTCTCTCAAGTTATAAAACTTGCAATATACTTTAGGTTGTGTTTGGCTTGTAATTTTTCGGATTTGGAACAAAACATATATACTAAGCCCAAGCTAAGAATTCCTTAAGAGTCCCAAGATCCATAAGGCCCAGGACTCGGACCCAGTACCCATGACTTGGATCCGAACAAACTTGTGAACTAGCCTAGGTTTGAAAAAATAACACGGGCATGTACAACCCTTTGCCTATTCCTCACATGCCATAGAAGGATTTAAGCATGGACTTTATTTTTGGCCTACTTTGGATAGTTCGAGGTCTTTATTTGGTGATAGTTATCTTGGATAGATTTTCTAAAATGACTCATTTTATCCCTTGCAACAAGTCGACTGACGCGTCATATGTGGCCAAATTGGTTTTTAGGGAAGTTGTCTAATTACATTGGTTACCTACTTCTATTGTGTCAGATTAGGATGTTAAGTTTTTCAATTACATTTGGAAGACATTTTGGAAGCTTTTTGGTGCCACTCTGAAATTCTTATCAACTTTCCGCTCCCAAATTGATGGGCAACTAAGTTTGTCAATCGCAGTCTAAGTAATTTGTTTTGTTGCCTAGTGGGTGATAGGTTGGGTAATTGGGATTTATTGTTGCCTACTGCAGGGTTTGCTTATAATAATTCGGTCAGTCGCTCCACTAGCAAAAGTCCTTTTGAGATTGTGCATGGGTTGTCCCCCCGCCAACTTGTTGACCTTTATTCATTTGTCCCTGATTCTAGCCCTTCTGAGGCTGCTGAATCATTTGCCCGACATATTGGTGATTTTCATGTTGACGTTAGACGCAAGATAGTTGTGAGTAATGAAAATTACAAGCTTGCTGTTGATGTTCACTGTAAGAATGTAGAATTTAAGGAGGGTGAGTATGTAATGGTTCGAATTCGCCCGAACGATACCTAAAACACCCTTTTAAGAAACTGCATGCTTGAGCTATGGTGCCACAACGTATTCTCCGTAGACTTAGATTTAATGATTATTTATTTGGTTTACCATCTTATAGGCATATTAGTTTTGTTTTTAATGTGGAAAATTTGCTACCTTATCGAGGCACATTTGAGCCTCCTATTGTTTCCATAGGCACTCTTCCTGGGAAATATGTTAATTCACCTGCGCCAACACTGAAGCTGCCCTGCCTGCCCCTATATAGTGATGATCAAATTGAAGAGGTGTTAGAAGACGAGATCATTGGCTCGTCATAAGGTAGATATCAAAGGTATCTTGTCAAATGGAATGGTCAATCACTTGCAGATGCTTCGTGGATTCTAGACAAGTAGTTAAGACGACTTGCACCTGATCTCTTGGAACAGTACCATTCTTATAACTCTTTGGAGGCGAGTTCTTTTTAGCCGGGGAGAATTGATGGGGATCGACCAAGGCAACCGCTTCGAACTTATGTACGGTGGGGACATAAAAGTCATTAGTCTCTTTTCCTGCGGCAATTAATTATTACTAATAAAGTAGCCGTTATTCCTATTTTGACAAGTAGCCGTTATTCTTATTTTGTCAAGTAGTCGTTACATTAACTGTTAGTGTTGTTATTCTAAGCCTATATAATGATGCTTTATTGTAATAGAAAGACACATTTGATTACTTGATTATCGAATTGTTTGAGCAAGATTATCTTCTTTTTATTTATTTTCTTTTTAAGTTTTTTTTTTCACTTAGCCCCCTCACTTATTTATCATTTACATTTATTAAGAAATAAAAAAGTAATAATTTCATAAACAACCTCTTTCATTGTTGGGGTAAGGATTTGTACATATGACCTTTCCTAGATTTTGCAATAGCGGGAGACTCGTGCACTGGGCTGCCTTTTTTTAAGAAATAAAAAAATATCCACCAAGAAGGCATGCATTCGATTCTTGAAATAGTTCTTCGTATTTAAATCGGAAAACAAAATCGGTTTATCATTGTGATTGATGTTTTCATTTATGCATGTGCAGAATATGGAATGGAAGGGAGAATTTCGACAAGAGGAGATATGTACAGTTACGGTGTCATGTTGATGGAAATGTTTACCCGAAAAAAAACGACGGATGAAATGTTTGCCGGAGACATGAGCTTGAGTGGCTGGTTAGAGAAATCTCTACACCCCGGATCAATACTTGATGTTGTGGACAGTGGTTTGATCAGAAATGAAGATGCTAATTTCTTTGCAAAGCAGCAATGTTTATCATCCATATTGACATTGGGAATGGAATGTTCAAATGCTTTGCCTGAAGAAAGACCAAACATGGAGGATGTTGTAATCAGAGTCCAGAAAATTAGAACTATTTACAACTACAAGGTTGTGAAAGTGAGTGAATCATGAAGGTAAGACGTGACTCGAATTTTTTACGTGTAAGAAATGCAGTGGTTATTTTTTTAGTTGAATACACGCATACACACACAAACACACACACACATATATATCACATGCAATGCAAGTTTTGATTTAATATTTCCAGATTATTTGTGAGTGTTTTCTAGCAAAGTGAAGCTTTTTTAAAATGTTCATATTAATCATAGTTTCTGCAAAGGTTGGGATTGTTATTACCTTCCTATATGTTGTCTTTTGATTTCTGATGGATAGAGATATATGGGGTTTGCTTTTATATATTTTTTCTTCCCTTTGCTCACGTATGGGTTCATATCCACTTTCTGTTAGCGCTGGCTAGAGGGGATCTTTTTGACCGCTCTCCAGCATGTATGATGCATCTGGCTGGTACATATATGGCTAGTTACAAAGAAACAGCTTATCCCATTGTGGAAATATATTTGCAGCCATGGGAAACTTTCCGGCCTGATGGGGTTATTATTTTCTCTGACATAATTATCCCCTTAACCTGCATTTGGTGTCCCATTTGACATAGAAGAGGTTGGAAGTCCTGTTATTTAGTTTGACAAAGCATTACATCCAATAGGCTTGGAGAAACTGCATTCTGTAGGAGAGTCCCTTGCCAAAAGAGGTATATCTAATACAGTTATCCTTCACCTTTGAATACTTAAAACTTCTAGATACTTGTGGTTCAGATTTTGTTTTATCCTGTATAGGTGGGGTTTTACATTGTCATTTCTAAAATTTATGTTTTCAGTTTACATCTGCCATTCACTACTTGATTCATCTGTAAAATGTGTTCCCTTATCAGGTTTCTACTTTCTTTTTTGACTCTTTGATTGCATCCTTGTGTTTCTGAAACGCAAATATTAATGGAACTGGTGGGCTTCTTGCATGCAAGAAAGGAACCGGAGTAGATGTGATTGGGTTGGAAATGGGAGAGATGGAAGGAGGCGATATCAGCATACAGGGAAATATGGAGCCTGCATATTTATTTCCTCTTCTTTCTGCTTTGACAGGAGATTCAAAGGTCTGTGATATAAACTACAATTTGTATATCAGGCGGCGTTTGTTTGGTGTTTTTGTTGCCAGAAAACTTGGAATAGAAACTGAAATAAGGGAACAGTTCTGTTCTGTTACCAGATATTTGTTCTAAAATCTGGTAGCAGAGCAGAAATATCTCTTTGTTTTTGCTTGTCATGTTATTGACGTGTTGGTTGGGACCATGCTTACACCTTTATGTACTTAAGGATGGAAAGATAGCCTCG
This sequence comes from Eucommia ulmoides, assembly GCA_016647705.1. Taxonomy (NCBI): domain Eukaryota; kingdom Viridiplantae; phylum Streptophyta; class Magnoliopsida; order Garryales; family Eucommiaceae; genus Eucommia; species Eucommia ulmoides. The sequence continues at coordinate 46,090,097 of CM028332.1, read as the reverse complement.
TTGCTCTATACCATTTGTCTCATTTCCGTAGGAAAATACAGTATTCTGCACATATACTCAGTCTCCCCGTTACTTGTCATGATTTTTCTTTTGGTTTTCATAGGAAAAAAATATTTTGGTTCGGAAATTGATAACCTTGTTTTTGTTCCCTATTTATTCATTTTATGAAAATCAATTACCTTGAATCCTTGACTAGAAGACATGATTTGTTTGTTGCTTACTTTTTGGTGATAGACCCTTCTGCTACTATTATTTCTGTTTTGTTGACAGTAATGACGACTTAAATTTCTTGTACTTTGAATAAGAACTTAATTTTTTTTAGACTTTGAACTGAAGTGTATTTTTTTTTTGTTTTACGTTGAATCTAACGGAATTTATACAAAGATTGAAACGGGTAGGATATGTATCAGATTTTGAACTTTGGAAGACTGAAAGCCCTTGACACATTAGATTTTAATTTTAGAACACAAATGAAGTACTCAAACGAAGCCCGTTTTGAGTGATCTATATATGCATTGATCCTGAAATACAACTTAAAATCAAGAATTGACTAAAATATTAAGATTTGGCACTTGAATCTCTTATCTCATTTTCAGAAAAAAATACTTATTTTATATGAAAATACTTATTTTATCGCATTTTCAGAAAAAATACTTATTTTATCTCATTTTCAGAAAAAAAAGACTTATTTTATATGAAAATACAAATTTGATATTTTTTTTCTCTCTTTCTAGAAAGGAAAATTATCTAATGATCTCAATAAAAGCCGAAATCTACCAAATGATCTATCAACTTTTTAATTGAACGGAATGGTCCATAAGTTACAAAATTGTATTACCAATTAGTCCCAATTTCAAATTTGGAATTAGCTTCAGATGATTTTACCCTTTCGCAATATTGAATATAATACGGAAGTGAATTTTGTGTTGAATATAATATGAATGTGAATTGTGTGTTGATTATAACACGAATGTGATTTTTTTTATGAAAATTTGTATTTTCTTTTCAAATTTTTTACTTTTTTTTTTTCCAGACAAAAACAATATAAAAAAAATAATAATGAAAAAATACAAAACAAAAAAAATAAATAAAAATAATAAACAAGAGTGTGAAAAATAGGGAGAAAATATAAAATAAATAACAAAAAATATTATGTTGCGAGGGTGCTTATATAACTAAATCGTGAAAAAAAAAAAATCATATTGAATTCAACATGATGTGAAAACATGAATATGGATTTCGTGTTAAAAATATTAGGAATGTGAATTTTTCATGAAAAATTGATGAACGTTATATCATTTTGAAGATCTTATTCATATGAATCTGAAAATATAATTAGATTATGAAAAAAATATTATGTTGAATTCAATCTAATATAGAAAACTGCGAAAGGTCCAAAGTAGCATGTTATATATAACATGAATGTGAAAAATGAAAATTATGGAAGTACCATGTTGAATATAACACAAATATAAATTTTTGATTTAAAAATGATGGACGTGATATCTTCCTGAAAATTTTATTCAGACGAATCTGAATATGTAGTTAAATCATGAAAAAAAAAATACATTGTTGAATTCAACACGATGCGTAAAAGTACGAAAGTTACGAATAACATGTTGAATGTAACACCAGTATGAAATTTTGAAAATATCATGTTGAATATAACACGAATCTGGAAACTAATAAAAAAAATGTCGAATGATATATCATCTTGATGATCTTATTATGATGAATTTGAATAAATAATTAGATTGTAAAATAAATAGGAATGTCAACGGTTTGGGTTCGGCTTGGTTTCATACAAAACCAAAACCAAAATTATTTAACATATATAAAACTATAACCAAATCCAAAACTGTCAATTTTTTTAAACGGTTTTAAAACCAGATCATTTAATTTTAACCAAAATCAAAACCAAAACCGCAAACCATTATTTCTTATATATGAACAAAAACATAACTAAAATATAAAATATAAATTCCCAAAACAAAAACCAAACCACAAAATTATTAGTTGTAAACATATCTAACGATAAATAAAATCATAGATAATAGTCACAAATAATACAAATAATCTCTAACTCCTTCTCATACATGAATCGAGGAGGCAAATTGAGGAGCAATTGAGGGTTGAGAAATGACAGTTGAGAGATGAGAGGAAGAGAAAAGGAAGATGAAGATGAAGAGAAGAGCTGAAGAGTGAAGAGGAAATCTCAGAACTGATGGATCGAATAAAATAAACTCTAGTAGCCGCTCTCGCCTATAGGCATATATATAATATATCGGTTACATGATTACATGTTCCGATTATACGGTTCGGTTACGTGGTTACTATCTAAAAACCCAAACCAAAATCGTTTCGGTTGCTAAATTTAAAATCAAAACCAAAATCATTTAGTCGATTTTAACCTGAACCATTCAGTTTGATTTCTCTCGGTTACTGTAGACGCATTTTTGACCGCCTCGCAAAAAAATTATACTTTATTTTATAGTTACTTTTTTTTTTTTTATATTTTATTTATTTTGTTTTGATTGTACCGTATTTATGCGGTTTAATACTGCTAAATTAAGTTTTATTAATCTCTTAAGTAAATTAAATATTAGTAATTGATTTTTATTTTTTTGGTTTTGTAGATTTTTCGAAGTGGAATAAAAACGCGTTAATTCGGAACAAAATGGACAAGAAACAGACGAGAACGAGAGAGTTCTGGACCGAACGGGGGTAGTGGGGTGCACGAAGGTCGCACGTGCGACCAAAAACTGGTTGCACGTGCGACCAGCTGGCCGCACATGCAGCCAGCAAAAGAAAGGGGGCAAAAAGCCCCCCTTTTGGGTGCACCAAGTTTTGGTGCACCCAAAAGGGGGTGGGTGCACCAAATTTCGGTGCACCCACCCCCTTTTTTAAATAATTCCTTACCTTTTTCGCGTCGGCAAAGTTTCAGAAATCTCCTATAAATAGAAGAGGGCTCAAACAACTCAGGGGAGAGGATTTTGAGGGAAAGAAATTTTTTGAGAGAAATTTTTGTAAGGGAGAGGGGAAATCTGGAGAAAAATTTTGAAGAAAATAATATTATTTTCATTTTATTGTAATTTTGAAGAAGAAAAATCTCCAAGAAGGTGGTAAATTTTCATCTGTTGTAAATCTTACTCTTATTTTTTTAGTTGCTATTATACTAATTTTTTTTTTTTGTAAATTAGATTTTTTTTTTCTTCTTCCTTTATTATTTATTTATTTATTACTTTTTTTTATTATTATTTTTTATTTATTTATTTTTATTTATTTATTTATTTATTTTATTTTTTTGAGTAAATAATACGAGGTGGAAAATTCCCAACCTTCAATTTGAATGGCTAAAATTTAGAAGGGAATTACTCTCCTCGATGCGTGTGTGCGGGTGTTTTATTTAATTTGTATTAAATATAATGTGCTAAGAATACGAGGTGAAAAATTCCCAACTTTCAATTTGAATGGCTAAATTTAGAAGGGAATTACTCTCCTCGATGCGTGTGTGCGGGTGTTTTATTTAATTTGTATTAAATATAATGTACTAACAATATGAGGTGGAAAATTCCCAACCTTCAATTTGAACGGCATAAATTTAGAAGGGAATTACTCTCCTCGATGCGTGTGTGCGGGTGTTTTATTTAATTTGTATTAAATATAATGTACTAACAATATGAGGTGGAAAATTCCCAACCTTCAATTTGAACGGCATAAATTTAGAAGGGAATTACTCTCTTCGATGCGTGTGTGCGGGTGTTTTATTTAATTTATATTAAATATAATGTGCTAACAATACGAGGTGGAAAATTCCCAACCTTCAATTTGAATGGCTAAATTTAGAAGGGAATTACTCTCCTCGATGCGTGTGTGCGGGTGTTTATTTAATTTATATTAAATATAATATGCTAACAATACGAGGTGGAAAATTCCCAACCTTCAATCAGAACGGTATAGGTTTAGAAGGGAGATCACTTCCCTCAATGTGTGTGTATGTGTATATGTGTATATAAGGAGAATTTAAAAATAAAATAAAAACATTCGGATTTAAATTCTAATTGGACTTAATCGGATAAGGTACCGTCTTTGGACGGGCGTCTTGGGGTGCTTGACACCTTCCCCGAGCGTAACTGACCCCCGAACTCTTTAAACGAATCTCTGGTTAGACCATGTTATTTTTGGAGTCAAATTTTACTTAAGCTATTTTTTTAAAATTATTTTCAAAAAATAAAAATATGGTGACCTAGCACATCATTTAAACCCAATGCTAGGTGGCGACTCCTTTTTCTAAAACAGGCTTAAGTATATTTTAATGAGAAAATCGACGTTTTTAAAAACCCTTCTCATTTTACCAGCGCTAAGTATATAAACATATATCTATATTTTTCTGGTTTTCTCTGGAAAATCGGGGCGCGTTCAGCTGGCGACTCCGCTGGGGAAGGCTGAGGGTCGAGCCCAATATGTCTGAATAAGTCCAATTAATCTAAAGTCCGAATGTTAAATTTTATTTTATTTTTTCCCTCAATTCAGTAAATAAGTTGTGATTATTTATTTATTTATTTATTTTTTTTATATAATTTATTTTTATTTTATATATATATATATTTTCCTTATTTCCTCTCAGGCCCTTATATCGTTGTAAATCCTCTGACAAAAACAAAACTGTCTTGTATCCATATTATCCCCTCAGGATTCTATGATACAAGACGAGAAAGGGTTTTTTGTATTTGATGGATTTATGACGTCTGGGGAAGTCCTAAAAAAAAAAAAAAAAAAAGTTCAAAGTTTTCAATATCGGTAGGGAACGACAAAAAAAAAATAAAAAATAAAAAATAAAAAATAAATAAAAAATATTTTTTTTTTTTTTTTAATTAGTCATTACCGAAATTGAAATCTTCAAATTAGAAAGGGCTTTAAGGCCACCTAAGACCCACGTGAACTAAAAAAATGATTTTTTTTTATAGGTGAAAAAGAAAAAGACAAGACAAAGAAATTGGTCCCAGAAAAGCAAATCCAGTTCCCCCCTTTCGAAGTCCGATCTTTACACGCAGTCAAGCACAGACTCATTCCAGGATGACATCAGAAAGCAATCCTGAATCTCCCCGAACGACCCAGATAGCTCAGATGCAGGAAACTATTAACAGGTTGATGGAAAGGATCAACGAACTTAGCCGACCTCAGGAGGTGCCTATTCCTCCGTCCAACGGGACTCCTGTGACTGAATCCCCAAATGGAAACCCTGCAAGTATTAGGATGGTGAACTCAGGGCCGAATCCGAACCACGTCGGCCCGAACTTTGCAGTACCGGTCTACTATGGACCTCAGATGGGCCCTCATCCTTTCGCCTATGGAGCTCCGACATATCCCATCCAGGGGCATGTCTATCAGGCCTCGCCAGAGGGCTCGGCCCCTGCCGCCCCGCAGATCCTCATTCACCCGGAGAGGGTCGTTGCTCCACCAAACAATTCAAATGATAGCCAACCGGCCCCGGCCATTGAAACTGAAAACAAAGAAGAGAATGGCCCTCCACCGGCTTGGCTTCTGAAAATGGAGAAATTGGAAAAAACTATGGAAGAATGGCAAAAGGAGAAGCCGTCCAGGAAAGCGACGTACAAGGAGTTGTCAGCACCACCCGGGATTGTGTACCCGGAAAATTTCGTGGTTCCAGAATTCACAAAATATGATGGCACTGGCCCTCCAGAATGGCATGTCAGCATTTACAAAGAGGAGTTAGGAATTCATGTTCGGAACGAAGACCTTTGCCTAAAGATGTTTTGGAGATCGTTGAAAGGATCGGCTCTCAACTGGTACATGACCCTGGAGCTATCACAGATTAAAACATTTGAAGATCTGGTAGAGGCCTTCTGTGAGCAATATGTGTACAATAGGGATGCCGCGCCAGACCGCAATACCCTCTACCAGATACTGAAAAATAAAGACGAAAGTTTCCGGAGGTATACTGCTCGTTGGAGGGAAGAGGCTGCCAAAGTTGTCCCTAAACTGAGCGAGGAGGCTCAGTTAGAGATATTCAAGTCAATTCAGTCACCGCCGTTCTATCGAGATCTCTCGAGCATAGCAGTGGTTTCTTTCGGCGATGCGATCAAACAGGCCGAGGTGACGGAAGAAGGAATAAGGAGCGGAAAAATTGAAGGGGCCCAATCCAATCTGACGAAAAGGTCAGCCCCGCCAAAGATGAAAGAAAATGAAGTAGCTGTTGTCGTTTTCCCTCGGCAAACCCATTACCAGAACTACCCCCAAACTTCTCGTCCCCAGAACTATCCGAACCAGAACAACCAATATCACAACTACCCTCCTCAAAATTGCCAAAACCAAAATTATCCTCAAAACCAACCCTATTCCCAAAGCCGCCCCCGCTATTACCAAAATGTACCTCCCCCTTATCAAAATCACATTCCCCAATATTACCCTCAAGCCTACCCAACACCCTCTTACCATACCTATCAACCACGCCCGAACACCCCACCTCAAATTCCTAACCGCACTCCAAGGTCAGGAACCCAATACCACCAAGACCTTCTACCTCATGCTACTGGGGAAAATTTCCAGAACGACAACAGAGAGCTACAAGACCTTCCGGTTTCGATCACCGAGTTGTACCGGAATTGTTTGAAGTAGGGGATGCTGACGCCCCTTCCATTCTACGAAGTTAAACCTGGGAGTAAAGCAGCTTCTTCAAATGCTTTCTGTGAATACCACTCTGGAACCAGAGGACATGCGGCTGAGCAATGCTTTCAGCTAAAAGACAAAATCCAGGAGTTTATACGAACCGGAGCTATCACTTTTCCTAAAAAACCTGAGGCCGGTACGCCAAATTGTCAGCAAAATCCGTTGCCTGAACACGCTTCCTCAGGAAGTGGCGTCAATCTAATTTTCACAGAGGAGGTCGAAGAAGAAGTTGATGTGATCGATATCGGTGGTGTTTATTTACACCCGGAGGTTCTCTATGGAGGGTTCGAATTACATCTAGAAAGGGTAGCCCAAAAACTAGAGAAATCTCTAGTTTTGTCTTTCTCAATCCAAAAGATGGTGGAAAATCTCAATAAGGTTCCGTGGAATTATGAGATCGTCGCTAAAACAGGAGAAGGAGAAGAATTGCCAATCTCCGTAGGAGAAATCGGTGGAATCACTCGGTCTGGAAGGGTGTATACGCCACAGGATTTGATCAGGATTCCTGTGAGGGAACCAAGAGGGGCCCTGAAAAAGCCAGTGTCAGAACCGGAGGCTCACGACTTTCTAAAGGCAATGAAGAATTCAGAATACAAGATAGTGGAGCAACTCAGCAAAGCACCGGCGCAAATCTCGATGCTCTCACTACTTCTATCCTCAGAAGTACATAGACAGGCACTGCTGAAAGTCCTAAATGAAGCCCACTTGCCTAGCACGATCTCTCCGGAGAAGTTTGTCACTCTGGTCGAGCAGGTCCTAGGATCTAACACCATCACTTTCACAGATGACGAGATGGACGATGATGGAACAGGTCACAACAAGCCTTTGAATATCACGATCGAAAGCCATGGAATGTTCATAGCTCGGGTGCTGATTGACAATGGATCGGCACTAAATATATGTCCTTTGTCGACCCTGGAAGAAATGGGGATAGATCTATCACAAGTTCGATCGTCTAAGACGGTTATCCGAGCATTCGATGGGGCTAAGAGAGATAGCGTTGGAGAGATTGACCTGCCAATTGAAATTGGTCCAATACAGTTCAATGCGAAGTTCCAAGTGCTCGACATACCTGCTTCGTACAACCTGTTGTTGGGGAGGCCATGGATCCATAACGCTGGGGCAGTGCCTTCATCTCTACATCAGAAGATCAAGTTTATCATTAATGACACACTGTACGTGATCAGGGCTGATTCAGATATCATACCTTTCCATCAAGCGATAAGTCGGCATGTCCCGTTAACAGATGACGGAAAGGAGAAGGAGAAAATTGAAGCCTCCTATCACGTGTTCGACGTTGCGAATGCTACCTTTGTGAAGGAAGGAGGGCACGAGATGACACCATCACTGTCTAACACTGTGGCCTTCGTTGCTAAAGAAATGAAGTCTCGGGGTTGCATTCCCGGGAAAGGTTTGGGCAAGAATCTAGACGGAATTACAGAACCGATAGAAGTCAAGGAGAAGAAGGGGAGATTCGGATTGGGATACGAGCCGACAAAAGCAGACAGAGCGAAGTTCTTCCGGAAGAAGAGGGATGGATCCCCAGACAACCAGACAATGAAAATTCTGCATATCCGGGTCACTTTCCCCTATCCAGCAGAAACCCTCAACAAAGGGAAGGAGACCGCAGGATTCAAGTTGTACCCTGAGAGAGTAATGATCAAGGAAGCTGTGAATGTAATCATGAGAGACGAGGCAGGGCCAAGTCATGGGTCTGGTATTCGAACCAAGGGAAAAGAAAAGCTGCAGAATTGGGATTCTTGTTCTCTCCCAATTCGCCAGGCGTTTCGGTAAACTTAGGGAGATTTTCTGTTGGTTATCCCTCCATCCACCTTGCCTTCTAGATGGAAAGGGATTTTGCTTTGTAATGGTTTTTATATTTAATGAATGCAATTCTGTTTTATTCGACATATGGTTTAAATGTTTAAATTTTATGCTTTCAGGATGTCTAAAACACCAGTGTATGATGCATGCGATATAACTGAGTCAGAGTGCGATAAGTATGATTTCAATGCAGAACCAGACCATAACCCGATGGGAGTGGAAGCAAAAGATGACTCTTGCCAGCCAGACGATGGTGAGATCTGAAAAGCTTTCACGGAGTTCGAGAACAAGCCGATTCCCAGTAAAGATTGGATTAGCTCTCATGACTCTGGAAAAGAAAGAGTTGACAACGCTCTTAATTTTCTACCAAGATATCTTTGCCTGGTCCTACGATGACATGGTAGGACTGGACAAGAGTATCGTGGCCCATAAGCTGCCGCTAAAACCGGGGAGTGTACCAGTCAAACAAAAGTTGAGGAAACTAAGGCCCGCTGTCAGCCTCAAGGTCAAGGAGGAGATCGTGAAGCAATTCAATGCCCGAATTATTGAAGTCTGTAACTACAGTGAATGGCTCTCAAATGTCGTTCCCGTGCCAAAGTCCTCAGGAAAAATCAGAGTCTGCGTGGACTATCGTGATCTCAACCGGGCGAGTCCAAAAGATGATTTTTCACTGCCAAACATTCACATCATCATCGACAATACTGCGGGACGAAAGCTCTATTCTTTCGCCGATGGGTTCTCTGGCTATAATCAGATTCTGATGGATGAGAAAGATCGAGAAAAGACAGCCTTCACTACCCCATGGGGAGTCTTTTGCTATAGGGCAATACCTTTCGGTCTCAAAAACGCCGGGGCAACATACCAAAGAGCAATGACGACCCTCTTTCATGATATGATGCACAAGGAGATGGAGGTATATGTTGATGACATGATCGTTAAATCACAGGAGAACGAGGATCATCTCTGCCATTTGAAAAAGGTGTTTGACAGACTTCGAAAGTACCAGCTCAAGCTCAATCCAGCAAAATGCGCGTTTGGGGTGGCTTCCGGAAAACTTCTTGGTTTCATGGTAAATCGCCATGGAATCGAGATTGATCCTGCAAAGACAAAGGCCATTCGTGAGATGCCGCCGCCGAGAAATGAGAAAGAAATCCGAGGTTTTCTGGGGCGATTAAATTTCATAGCCCGATTCATCTTCCAACTCACTGCCACTTGTGAGCCAATCTTCAAGCTACTTCGAAAAGAAAGTGACGGGCGATGGAATACAGATTGCCAGAATGCCTTGGAGAAAATTAAAGTCTATCTAACGAACCCTCCCGTTCTAGTGCCGCCTCGGGAGAAGGTTCCATTATTACTATATTTGTCAGTTCTCGACTCCTCCATGGGAGGTATTCTTGGGCAACTCGATAAATCTGGAAAGAAGGAGCAAGCCATCTACTACCTCAGCAAGCGCTTCACGAAGTATGAGGAAAATTATACCTTGCTGGAGAGAACCTGTTGTACATTGGCTTGGTCCGCTCAAAGACTGCGCCATTATATGCTCCCACTGACTACCTACTTGATAGCCAGGATGGATCCCTTAAAATACATCTTCGAGAAGCCGATTCTGTCAGGAAAAGTTGCAAAATGGCAGATGCTGCTGACGGAGTTCGATATCATCTACAAGACCCAAAAGTCAGTGAAGGGTCAGGCGATAGCAGATCAGTTGGCTAGTTGTCCAGCTCAAATGGAAAACCAGCCTCTTGAGACGCTATTCCCTGACGAGTCGATTCATGCGGTGGATGAAGAAAATGAGGAAACAGTCTGGAAAATGTATTTTGATGGAGCAGTGAACTCTCGAGGGGCTGGAATCGGAGCCGTTCTGGTTTCTCCAGGCAAACAGCATTATCCAGTGGCTTCCAAGTTGAAGTTCCAAAGCACAAATAATCGAGCTGAGTACGAAGCCTGTATTCTGGGACTCCAGCTGGCTGTCGATATGAAAATCAAAGAATTGCTAGTGTTCGGAGATTCTGAGCTGATAATCAATCAGGTGACGGATAAATATGCCACGAGAGATCCGACCTTGATAGCCTATAACAATCACCTCCTGGAGTTGTGCGAGCAATTTACAATAATAGAATTTGAAAGCATACCGAGGCTAAAAAATGACTTTGCCGATGCCTTAGCTACCTTGGCATCTATGATATCTATCACTCGAAAGGATGATGATATCTTTCCGGTGGTGATCCGAGTTCAACGCCGACCGGCCCACTGCTGCCAGCTTGAATCTGAGCCAGCCAAAGACCCGTGGTACCATGACATAAAGAACTTTCTGAAAAATCAGGAGTATCCGGAAGGGGCATCAAATGTTGATCGGAAAACTCTCCGGAGGTTAGCAGGCCAATTCTTCCTAAGCGGGGAGACACTGTACAAACGCTCCCCTGACATGGGCCTGTTGAGATGTGTTGGAGTCGAAGAGGCCATCCAGTTGATGAAAGAGGTCCATGGTGGCATATGTGGACCTCACATGAGCGGCTTCATGCTTGCCAAGAAGATCCTGAGGACCGGTCATTTTTGGCTAACGATGGAAAGCGACTGCGTGCAGTTTGTTCGAAGATGCCATAAGTGTCAGATTCATGGTGATCAAATCCATGTCCCACCTTCGCACCTTCATTACTTGGCGGCCCCATGGCCCTTCTCAATGTGGGGTATGGACGTTATTGGGGAAGTTACCCCTAAGGCGCCGAGTGGTCATCGCTTTATTCTGGTGGCAATTGATTATTTTTCCAAGTGGGTAGAAGCCGTTTCTTTAACCCGAGTGACTCAAAAGATAGTAGCTCGATTCATCAAAGAAAATATTGTGTCAAGATATGGTTTGCCGCAAACATTGATAACTGACAATGCTAAAAACCTGAAGGGTTCAGAAATACAGAAAATATGTCAGCAGTTCAAGATCGAGCACAAAAACTCAGCGCCTTACCGTCCAAAAATGAATGGAGCAGTGGAAGCCGCCAACAAAAATATAAAGAAAATTCTCCGGAAGATGATTGACAATTATAAGGAGTGGGATGATATGCTGCCATATGCTTTGATGGCTTACCGAACCTCGGTTCGGACCTCGACAGGGGCAACCCCCTATTCTCTGGTTTATGGAACAGAAGCGGTGATACCAGCCGAGGTAGAAATTCCATCTCTACGAGTGCTCATAGAGGCCGAGCTTGATGAAACTGAATGGGTACAACAACGGTTGGACCAACTTTGTTTAATCGATGAAAAGCGGCTGACAGCGATATGCCACGGACAGTGTTACAGACAGAGGATTACTAGAGCTCATGATAAACGGGTATACCCTAGAGTCTTCAAGGTCGGTGAGTTAGTTTTGAAGAAAATCTTTCCTTTTCAAGATGAAGCTAAGGGTAAGTTCGCGCCAAATTGGGAAGGTCCTTTTGTTGTTCATAAGGCTTTGAGCGGTGGAGTGTTGATTCTCCAAGAAATGGATGGTGATGTATTTCCCGAGCCCCTAAACTCGGATTCTGTAAAGAAATACTTTGCCTAATAAATGTCCTTATTTTCTAAGTAAGTTTATTTCAATTTGTGATTATATATAAAAAAAAAAAAAAAAAAAAAAGAAGAAGAAAAATACGGCTCGAACATGGTGAAAACTCGAAAGGGCGCTATGAGAAAAATGTAGAGACCGTGTCGCAAAAAAAAAAAAGAGGAAGAAGAAGAAGAACAGTTAGATCACTCCTAGGGGCATTTTTGGAATTCCCACTACGGTTGACTTCCATTGACCGTAAGACTTTTCTGTGTTCGGAACTTGATGGATTTGAGCAAGAGTTGGAATCTGTGAAAAGGAACATCGAATATGGCTCAAATTTGCATTGAAATCATACTTGTCAGACAATCCGGCTTGAAATCTCGTAGTCAACATATCTGGTGATAAAGATACCTGTTTGGGGTAAGGTTTTACACGTTTTCCCATATTTGGTTAAATCAGTTTTGCAGGATTTGAAAAATACAAAGCAAGTAGGAGTATGCGATTCTCCTAAGCACTGAGGATGCCTAGTAGAAAAGAGAAAGTGAGAATCGGCGGGTGTAGAGAAATAAAGGCTGATAGGGATGTTGTCCAAAAAAAAAAAAACCAGACCCTACCAACAACCCGGAGAAAACCTCCAGAAAGTACATCTCTAAGATTGACGAAAGGACGAGACGGAAAAATCTCCCGATACTGTCCCATGACCCGAGAAAGTCAAGCGCCATCAAATGAGGGATTGCGACGGAAAAGAGGGGACGGAATTGCGAGTCGTAAAGAGTGACAAGTTTTTCAAACTAAATTTTCGTGTTACATGTGTTTTTTTGTTAAATTACAGGGTTTTCAAAGGACATGGAAGCATGGATTTCTCTCTCACAAAGACTTCTTACCTTCCGGTTCAAATTAGAAACTTTTTATTGCTGAAAGTTTCAAAGCTCTAAATGAGCGTCCAGGTATGCGTTTTTCTCTGAAAAGGGCGAAAAGTGAACTACGCCAAACTTGATCCTCGGCATAATACTAAGGTACGCAGGCAATCTATAAATGTTCGGTCATCTGAGAGTTCGGCTGGGGCACATTTATATCTTTGCTCTCTCATTCTGGCTCAGTCACAAGTTGGGGCATATTTTATACTCTTGAACTTTCTTTAAGCCCCTGGCCAAGAGGGCTGGGGCATGAATAATTTTTATTACTCTAAGCGATCCTCTAAACGGACACGTGTTCGTCATGAGTATCGTCATGAGTCATTTTTTATTACTCTAAACAATTCTCTAAATGGACACATGTTCGTCATGAGTACCATCATGAATCATTTTATTACTCTAAACGATCCTCTAAACAGACACGCGTTTGTCATGAGTATCGTCATGAGTCATTTTTTATTATTCTAAACGATCGTCTAAACAGACACGTGTTCGTCATGAGTATCGTCATGAGTCATTTTTATTACTCTAAACAATCCTCTAAACGGACACGTGTTCGTCATGAGTATCGTTAGGAGTCATTTTTTTACTCTAAACAATCCTCTAAACAGGCATGTGTTCGTCATGAGTATCGTCAGGAGTCATTTTTTTACTTTAAACAATCCTCTAAACAGACACATGTTCGTCATGAGTATCGTCAGGAGTCATTTTTTTACTCTAAACAATCCTCTAAACAGACACATGTTCGTCATGAGTATCGTCAGGAGTCATTTTTTTTATTACTCTAAACAATCCTCTAAACGGACATTTGTTTATCATGAACATCGTCATGAGTCATTCTCTTATTTTTTGGACACTTGTTCGTCATGAGTCATTTTATTTTATTTATTCTATTATTAGAAAATAAACTAAAAAATAAATAAAATAAAAATGGGACGATCAAAATGACGTGGTCTTTTATCTTTGTCAAGCAAGTGAACTTGCATGACAAAGAGGGGCAGCTGTAGATACGGCATTTTTGACCGCCTCGCAAAAAAATTATACTTTATTTTATAGTTATTTTTTTTTATATTTTATTTATTTTGTTTTGATTGTACCGTATTTATGCGGTTTAATACTGCTAAATTAAGTTTTATTAATCTCTTAAATAAATTAAATATTAGTAATTGATTTTTATTTTTTTGGTTTTGTAGATTTTTCGAAGTGGAATAAAAACGCGTTAATTCGGAACAAAATTGACAAGAAACAGACGAGAACGAGAGAGACCTGGACCGAACGGGGGTGGTGGGGTGCACGAAGGTCGCACGTGTGCGGCCAGCAAAAGAAAGGGGGCAAAAAGCCCCCCTTTTGGGTGCACCAAGTTTTGGTGCACCCAAAAGGGGGTGGGTGCACCAAATTTCGGTTCACCCACCCCCTTTTTTAAATAATTCCTTACCTTTTTCGCGTCGGCAAAGTTTCAGAAATCTCCTATAAATAGAAGAGGGCTCAGACAACTCAGGGGAGAGGATTTTGAGGGGAAGAAATTTTTTGAGAGAAATTTTTGTAAGGGAGAGGGAAAATCTGGAGAAAAATTTTGAAGAAAATAATATTATTTTCATTTTATTGTAATTTTGAAGAAGAAAAATCTCCAAGAAGGTGGTAAATTTTCATCTGTTGTAAATCTTACTCTTATTTTTTTAGTTGTTATTATACTAATTTTTTTTTTTTTGTAAATTAGATTTTTTTTTCTTCTTCCTTTATTATTTATTTATTTATTACTTTTTTTTTTTTTGAGTAAATAATACGAGGTGAAAAATTCCAACCTTCAATTTGAATGGCTAAAATTTAGAAGGGAATTACTCCCCTCGATGCGTGTGTGCGGGTGTTTTATTTAATTTGTATTAAATATAATGTGCTAACAATACGAGGTGGAAAATTCCCAAACCTTCAATTTGAATGGCTAAAATTTAGAAGGGAATTACTCCCCTCGATGCGTGTGTGCGGGTGTTTTATTTAATTTGTATTAAATATAATGTGCTAACAATACGAGGTGAAAAATTCACAAACCTTCAATTTGAATGGCTAAAATTTAGAAGAGAATTACTCTCCTCGATGCGTGTGTGCGAGTGTTTTATTTAATTTGTATTAAATATAATGTGCTAACAATACGAGGTGGAAAATTCCCAACCTTCAATTTGAATGGCTAAAATTTAGAAGGGAATTACTCTCCTCGATGCGTGTGTGTGGGTGTTTTATTTAATTTGTATTAAATATAATGTGCTAAGAATACGAGGTGGAAAATTCCCAACTTTCAATTTGAATGGCTAAATTTAGAAGGGAATTACTCTCCTCGATGCGTGTGTGCGGGTGTTTTATTTAATTTGTATTAAATATAATGTACTAACAATATGAGGTGGAAAATTCCTAACCTTCAATTTGAACGGCATAAATTTAGAAGGGAATTACTCTCCTCGATGCGTGTGTGCGGGTGTTTTATTTAATTTGTATTAAATATAATGTACTAATAATATGAGGTGGAAAATTCCCAACCTTCAATTTGAACGGCATAAATTTAGAAAGGAATTACTCTCCTCGATGCGTATGTGCGGGTGTTTTATTTAATTTATATTAAATATAATGTGCTAACAATACGAGGTGGAAAATTCCCAACCTTCAATTTGAATGGCTAAATTTAGAAGGGAATTACTCTCCTCGATGCGTGTGTGCGGGTGTTTTATTTAATTTATATTAAATATAATATGCTAACAATACGAGGTGGAAAATTCCCAACCTTCAATCAGAACGGTCTAGGTTTAGAAGGGAGATCACTTCCCTCAATGTGTGTGTATGTGTATATGTGTATATAAGGAGGATTTAAAAATAAAATAAAAACATTCGGATTTAAATTCTAATTGGACTTAATCGGATAAGATACCGTCTTTGGACGGGCGTCTTGGGGTGCTTGACACCTTCCCCGAGCGTAACTGACCCCCGAACTCTTTAAACGAATCTCTGGTTAGACCATGTTATTTTTGGAGTCAAATTTTACTTAAGCCATTTTTTTAAAATTATTTTCAAAAAAGAAAAATATGGTGACCTAGCATATCATTTAAACCCAATGCTAGGTGGCGACTCCTTTTTCTAAAACAGGTTTAAGTATATTTTAATGAGAAAATCGACGTTTTTAAAAACCCTTCTCATTTTACCAGCGCCAAGTATATAAACATATATCTATATTTTTCTGGTTTTCTCTGGAAAATCAGGGCGCGTTCAGTTACCTGTTGGTTCATTTTTTTCCCATCCCTAGAAATAAAAGTGTACACAATAGTTATTTTGATTTTACCAAAATGATTAACTATTTTTTAGGAAGTTATATATCAAGTAAGTAGTTGGAGACGTAAATTTGACCGAATAATTACAAAAGACCATCTGGTAACCAACTAAAAAAAGGTTAAGCAGTAGTCTTCCCAAATTATGAGGATCCCTAGGTAATTGCCCCTTCTACAAATCATGATGCTTATCTATGTTTCAAAAGGTGAAGAATTCAGAATTTTAACCAATTTAACAGGAAAAGTTTGTATAATTAAAAAAAAAATCATGTTGAACGTATCACGAATATGAAAACTAATGAAAAACAATATTGAATGAGATATCATTTTAAAGATCGTATTAAGACGAATTTGAATATATAATTAGATTGTGAAAAAAATGTGTAAACAATAGTTATTTTAATTTTAATAAAATGATTTTTAATAATTATTTTTTAGGAAGTTATATATCAAATAAGTAGTTGGAGAGACAAATTTAACTGAATATTTACAAAAGACTATTTGGTAACCGACTAAAAAAAAGGTTTAATCAATAGTTTTCCCAAATTATCAACATCCCTAGTTAATTGCCCCTTCTAAAAATCTATGTATGGTTATCTGTGTTTCAAAAGGTGAAGACTTCAAAATTTTAACCAATTTAACAGGAAACGTTTGTATTAAAATTAATTTCTTTCAAAAAATTTAAAATATTAGTTCAAGATAGTTGGTGTGAGCTCCTAAAATTTGTACTAAATTAATAAAAACTCTCAAAGCTAAATAAGTATTTTAGTTCGGTCTCATCTATTAGAATTCATTGAAACACTAGTATTCCAATTAGGTTTTGTGTCACCAACCATCTCCTGTTCCTGGCCACCTGACTAGCTGTGAGATCCTGGCCACTGTCAATTACCAAACTTTTAATTTCCGGTGGACGGATTTTTTTTAGTTACATTCAATTAATTTTTTTAGTTATATTTAACTAATTTTTCGGTTGCCAACAGTGGATAAATTACTTTAATGTAACTAAAAAAATATACTAACAATTATATTAACATATACCTAAAAATACACTTGAAATATGTAACAAAATAGAAACTAAGAAAATAGTTACATCCATATTTGTTATAATTATAACTCCCATATGTTATAATACTTTATGAGATGAATTACTTCATTTTATAAAGATACATTTTGTTAGAGTATTCCAAATATACAAAATGAATGTTTCCTTTTTTATAATTGGAATTATGTCATTATCTTAATTATTTTAGTATTAATATTATTTCCTTATTTTATATTATGTTTCATTTTGTAATTCATCTCTCCCCTGTATAAATAGTGGAGGTTATTATTAATAAAAATAATACAAGTCATTTATGTATTTTACACATTTTATCCTAACGAATTAAAATTTAGTTGAAAATCTTCATATTTGTTGTACTTATAGTCACTAATGTTATGATATAATATCGGCAAAGTTACTATATTTAGTAATCATATTATAGTAGTAAGTAACAACACTAGATTAATTGAGATAATATTATAATGTGGTATTTTTCATATTTGTTATAGTTATAAAATATAGTGACATATGTCATACTACTTTATCATCACAGCTACTACATTTGGTAAAGATATTAAAAATAAATACACTACTTTATTATCAGAAATACTATATTTGATAAATGTATTAAAATTTATAGTAACAAGTTAAAATTCTGTTGGACATCATATTTGTTGTTATTATAACTCAAAGTGACTAATATTATAATATGATAACAATAAAATTACAATATTTAGGGACATTATATAACAAAACTCAATACTTTTAAAAACAGAATTACTATCAAATACAATTTAGAATAAGGATTAATTATAACCAACTCCATATTTATAAAATAAATTTATGTAGTTCATAGGCCCAATAATTTTTTAAGAAAACGCTATTTATAAAAAAAGTAAATAAAATCATTATCTAATTTTGATATTTGAAAACTTTCATTTTTATTAATAAACAAATAAACTCCAATTTATCTAAATAGTATCTAATTTCCTTTGTAGTTATATTATTTCTCTCTTTCTCTATATGTTTGCTCCTCCCCACCATCAACTACAACTATCACCAGTTACAACTTCATACCACTGGCAATCTCTATTCCACCACAACAATCACCACAATACCACATCGTGAACTCTCTCTCTCTCTCTCTCTCTCTCTCCAACACACGACCAACACCACTAGTTTTGTTTGTGACTGGTCAAGATCTAGATGACTACAACTAGATCATGGTGCTGGCTCAAATCTGGCAGGCTACGACCATATTTGATCTCGATATGGCCATAGTTGGCCAGTTTGAGACTCGTAACCACCCAATTCTAGTAATGGCGGCCCAAATTTGGTCGTAATCGCCTAGATTTTTACTAGATTTTTTAATAAAAATAATTCTGGTTTATTTTGTTATTGGCAATTGTTTGGGTCTAGGTCGGAATAAAATTTTGTATTTTTTGTATTTTTAACTGTAAAATTTTTAATATTTGTGATTGGTTTTTATTATTTGTTGCAGAACTAGTGTTGGTAGTGGTAATATTGAATATTTGTTGTAGTGGTAGCATTGATATTGAATATTTATTGTAGTGACAATTGTGATAGCGAATATTTGCTGTGATAATAGTATTGATAGCGAATATTTATTGTAATAGTGATGATAGTAAATTTTTATGATATTATAATTTCAAGTAAGAAGTTGTAATTTATTAAGATGATGTAACAATGTTACATGAATTGTATTTGTAATAATTATATTTCATAGTGAGATTTTTTTTTTTTTAGAAAATGTTATATATAAGGATCTAGTTGTAATATTGTAACTTATAAGGTGATTAAAAATTTAGAAATTCTAGTGGTAATTATAAAATTATTCTTTGGCTCAATATATTGCCCCAATTCCATATTAAAAAAAATGCGTTTTGGAGGTTAATAACTTTTTTTTTTCGTATACATAGATAAAATGAGTTCTTTATAATATAATTATAGTTTAAATAAATAATTTCTAAAAACTGGTATACAGAAACATATTTACCAAACAGTTATAAAACGCAGAAGGGATCTGCGTTTTTCTTAAAAACATAGATCTCTTATGTGTTTTTTATAAAAAAAGAAGAAGATAAAAACACATAAAGAAAATATGTTTATACAATTTTTTTAATTTTTATTTTTTATAAAAACGCAAAAGTGGTTTGCGTTTCCTGCTAGAAACGCAAGCCACCTATGCGTTTCTCACAAGAAACGCATGAGCCATGTGTGTTTCTTGTGAGAAACACAGAGGCCTTGTCTCTGCATGTGCAAAGACAAGGCCACAAGGCCATTTTTTTTTTTTTTTTTTAAATGGCCTTATCTCTGTATGGGGGAATTATACATATATACACCCACAAGTACTAGGGCTGTTAAGTGACTTGAATTCAATTGAAAGTATTTTTAATTTTAATTTTTAAAAATATTTCTTGAATTCAAGTAAAAATATTTTCAATTGAATTGAATTCAATTGAAATTAAATTCAATTTCATTTAAAAATATTTCAATTGAATTTTTAAAAATATTTCAATTGAATTGTAACCTGATTTTAAAAAAGTTTTCTTTATAAAAAAAAAAAAGAGAGTAAAAACTAGAAGACAAAAAAAGTCTTATTTTTATTAAACAATAAAAGAAATAATGGTCAAACTTTAGGGGTATAAAGTGTCAAAAATGCTTTAAAAATTCAACACACTTCTCTCTTTCCTCTCTTGCTTGAAGTTTGGGACCAAACTTGCCCTAAAAAAAAATAAATAAATAAAAAATAAAAAAAATAAAAAATAAAAAAAAATACTCATGGCCTTGTCTCTGCATGCATGCATGCAGTGACAAGGCTTTTTTTTTTTTTTTTTTTTTTTTAAAAAAACTCAGTGCAAAGACAAGGCTTGTGCATTTCTCACAAGAAATGCACATGGCTCATGCGTTTCTTGTGAGAAACGCATAGGTGGTTTGCGTTTCTCGCAGGAAATGCAAACCGCTTATGCGTTTTTATAAAAAAATAAAAATCGTATAAACGCATTTCCTTTATGTTTTTTTATCTTCATTTTTTTTTGATAAAAAACGCAGAAGTGATCTGTGTTTTTAAGAAACACGCAGATCCCTTCTGCGTTTTATAAGTGTTTGGTAAATATGTTTTTGTATACCAGTTTTCAAAAATTATTTATTTGAACTATAATTATATTGTAAATAACTCTAGTAATACAAATATAGTTTTATATTTGTACATTTGATATTTATTTCTAATGAATCATATTTTAATTAAAATTTAATTTAAATCAGAATAATTTTTCAAATGTGGATTAAAATGAATGATCTAATAATTTATTTATAAATCTGATAGTCTAACTAATTAACAAATAAAATATGAATTTATTTAGCCCCTGTTTGGTAGCTACTCTCATCCCAAAAATTCTCATCTCATTCCTAGATTTTTTTATTGGGCATAGAGTTTGGTAACATCACTCATTTTTTTGTTTCCATTCCCATCCCATTTTAAAATGAGATTTCTACCCATTTTCTCTATAAGCTTGAGAAACAAAAAAAATTCAATCTCAAATTTCTATTTCCCATCCCATTCTTACAAATGGGACATGCCTGACATTTTTCCATTTCTTAATGAAATTCAGACATCAAACTCTATTGCCTGCATGAGATTTTTTTTTTTTCTTTTCTTCCATTTCTTTGTGATCGTCTTCGTTCCTCTGTTCTTCTTCATTTCGCAATTGTCCTCCATGTCCAGCCATTGTCGTCGTCCTCCGCCGTCTTCCTCTGTTTCGTCATCCTTCTCCATCCTTCTTCTTCAACCGTGTTTGTTGCCATCGTCTTCGCCTCGTCGCGTCCTCATCTTCGTCACTTGCTAGGGTTTCGATTTCGAAATCAAAATTGAAACTCGAAATTGATTTTGAAATCGAATCGAAATAGGGTTTCGATTTCGATTTCGAAATCGAAATCTAAATAGGATTTTGATCTCCTGTAGACGCTAATCGAATCGAAATTTGGATTGGAAGACCAACGAGGAGTTCAAAACTCATGGGTAATCCTTCGATTGAAGCTGCAACTATTTTAAGCGAAGATTCTACACTCAAAGCTAGTATTTTTGTTTTGTGGATTTGTGAAATGAAAAACTGTATTTGTGGATTTTGGAATTGATCAATACAAGGGTTAGCTACATTGGTGTTTTTTATGTGGAGATTCTACACTTGTTCTGTTGTTTTTTTTTTTTTCATTTTTCTATTGATTATTTTTTTTTTTTTTTTTTTTTTTCCTTCTATTGATTTTTTGTTGAAGAAACAATTCTAGAATAATTTGTTACCAAACGCGATTATGTTCCCAGATTGAAATATAATTATGTTGTTACCAAACACAATTCTACTTCCAAGAAGGAAACATAATTATCATCTTATCCCATCCTATTCCCACTCCACTGCATGGGATGAGCACGAAACTGTTACCAAACGGGGCCTTAACTTTTATCAAATAGAGACAGGAACTAATTAATTGTAATATATAACTTATTACTTATTATATAATTTATGTAATAAAACTGATAGTCTAACTAATTAACAAATCGAATGTGAATTTATTTAACTTTTATCAAATAGAGACAAGAACTAATTAATTGTAACATATAACTTATTACTTATTATATAATTTATATAATAAAACTTTTTGATCTAAATTTGATTGAAATATTATATTTAGTACGATTTCGACTTTGAGACATGCTCCAATAATCTTTAGTATAATAACTCGATTAATGGGTGGATCAAGTATAGATTTAGTTCACAAGTCCCAACAAGAGTTTAGATCCAATTAATTATAGGGTTAATTGCCCTTTTCTCCCTTGTGGTTCTACCAAATTGTATTTTAAATCATGTGGTATTTTCTTAAGCACCTCTTGAAGAAATCAAATATTAAATTCTAGAGATTTATGCAACAGAGTAAAAAAATTTAAATCCATTTAATAAATAAGGTTCCTTAAGATAAGATATGTCCACATCAACGTAATAAATAAGTAACAGTAAAATTAAATCTTATTTAATATTTATACCTCCTTAATTGCTTCAGACTTTAAGCTGGTTGATCCCGAGGCATAATTTGAGATGGCACCGAAATTGTTCTCTTAGAAGAAACACAATTGTATTTTTTTTTTCCTAATAGTATCCGCACAAGAAACTCCGTAAAGGATAGTGTGTACAAAATATCTAAGAATCAAATTGTAATTGCGAAGATCTAAAGTAGATTTGAATTGATTGTAAGTGGTAGTAAGAATCAAAGCACTAAAACATTCAAAGGGAAAGGGGGTGGAAAAGGTTTCAACCTTGAGGCGGCCATATTGTGGCTTATCCTTATAAATACTTTCAGGTGTTCAGACCCCTGGAGTCCTTTTTTTTAATTGTACTTTAGTCCCTGAACTTTTAAACAATTTAGTATTATTACCTATTTCTTTTACAAGATCATCAAAACTTTCATTCTTCATTTTTCTGTGAGCATTAGGTTCATACGAAAGATGGATCTGAAATTAATTAATTAACCAATTAAAATTAGAATAATTCCTATTTTGGTATTGTGAAAAAATAATAATTTCTCTATGATATCTCCTCTGACTGCTAGTCATGTCTACTCACATACTACAACCATATCCAGTTAATATGAATTTTATCATGAGAATCCCCTAAGTTGTAATTTTTGTACTATACGATCTTTCTATTTTGTGTTACCGAATTAATTAGCAGTGTATGGATAAACTTAAAAACCCATAATCCACTAATATTTATATCAATTGATAATATAATTTTATGTGGCACCAACTAGAATCTCCTCCTAATTGTCACACTGATCTGGCCAGAGTCTATGTTGAATTATATTAAATCTAGTCACATAGGACACGTCTCTATTTTTTTTAGAGTGTCCTATGTGATCAACCATACTTTAAAAAAATGGATAATGTATAAATCAACATTAAATCTAGTCACATAGAACGCTTCATGTGATACTAAGTGTAAGACCCTGATTTTTTTTCCATATGCACAATTTAAGTCGTATTTTAGCACATTTAAAAATAACAGGGTAGATTGTGTCATTTATTGTTTAATTCCAAATCTTAGGGGTTAATTCGCAATTTTAAAAAATATTAATTTTAGATTTTGGGTTTAACTAAGAACTTAAAGGAAATTGAGGGGGGGTTATTGTAATTTTTTTAAATAAATTTTTTTAATCCTTCCTTCTCGACAAAGGAAATCAAACGACCTATCTATATATACATACACTTGGAAGAAAATAAGCGAGGGAAGAGACACGTGGAAATAGCATTGAATACATATATATACACATATACACACACGCCTGAACACAGGAGAAAAATAGAAAAAGAAAACGGGAAAAGAAGCAGAAACATGGAAGAGAGAAAGAAGAGAGAGAGAGGAAGATCGACCGGCAGTAGGTTCGGACGTCCAATGAGTGTTTGGTGGTTGGAGATCGTGTGGGTTGGTGTGCTTGGTCGACGGAGAGCTTCGTGAGGGTGTCGTCGTCAAATTTCAGAAGAGAGGGTGGTGGTTCGGCGAAGGTGGTGGGTGATCGTCACCGATCGTCCGGTGAGTATTCGGTCGGCCGTTCAGGTACGAGTGTGTGTGTTTCGTGATCGTTGCAGTCTCCGGGGTGCTCTTTTCATCCGGTGGGAGTGATTGTTGTGGGGGAGGTCGCCGGAGTTGGTTAGGTGAGAGAGAGGTTCAGTCGGTGGAGAGTTTATCCGGTTAGTGAGGTGGGCGTTTGGTCGGTCCGTCCAGTTCATCGGCGGAGTGATAAGACGTGTGTGTGTGTGGGGGTGATCATAGACTGAATGTGTGTGTCGTCGGTACTGTGCTATCGTCGCCCGGTGTATGCGTGTGCTGCTGATCAGCGAAGATGACCGTGTGTGTGTGTGTGTGCGCGTAAATCGCTGGAGGTGAGCGGCGTCGCTGGCGGCGAGAACCCAAAAAAAAAAAAAGAAAAAAAAGAAAGGAAACAGAACTGGTAGCTCACCGCCGATGCGGTAGGGTTAGGCGCTGAACAGAAATAGAAGCAAAGAAGGAAAGAAGAAGAAAAGAAAAAAAAAAAAAAAAAAAAAAAAAAAAAAAAGAGAAAAGAGAAAAGAAAAGAAAAAAAAAAGGGGGGGGGGGGGGGGGGAAATTGCAGAAACCACCCCAGGAAAAATCCCAAATTCCCATCTCGTGGGCGCCAAGCGTTTTGGAAATAGGTGAAACCTCAATCGATTATTAATTCTCGTTAAATTAAATTTTAGTTAGTGTTACAAATCCTAAAATCATAATAATTTCGTGACGATTAATTAATTTTAGGTACATGGTACATAAAATTAGTAACAATTCGGAATATAGGATCCGCATTGCATGATTAGGATATTTTAGATAAGATATTAATTTAGAATCTGCCACTATTAGGTTCCTAGGCATTGGCGTCCAGATAAAGTGCAGTTAGTGTCAGTTTTGCAAAACGGATATCGAGGTGAGTGTACTGTCTTCTTGCCAAACTATTTTTCTATGAATATACGTGATGAAACATGTGATTATTTAAACGGTATGAATTTATAAATGATATAGATCAAGCAGTATATGAGGAAGTGGGTAAATTAGATTTTTCGAAAGATTTCGATGGTTTTCGGAAAGAAGTTAAAAATAATTTTTTGATTTGTTTCGGTGAAATCAGACAGTGTTTTTCTAAAGGAAAATAGAAAATATCTGTTTTTCTAAAAAAAATGCCGGGTTTTCTATAAATAAAATGGTGGAAAAATGATTTTGATAAAATTAGACGTTTTCTTTAAAAGAAGATATGAAATATGATTTTTGGATGCAAATGTTGGTGTGGAGGAAAAGAGATAGACGTGGTAATATGATGATGTTGAGTAGACGATATTTATTGAGTTGTGATTCAATGATGCTGTATCTGATTTTAACAATGCCATAGTTGTTTCTCCCCGTAAGGGGTGTGGATTCTGTTTCTCCCCGTAAGGGGTGTGAATTATGTTTCTCCCCGTAAGGGGTGTGGATTATATTTCTCCCCAAAAAAGGGTGTGGATATTTCATAGGAAGGCATTTCTACGGATGTTACGGTACCGTTGCAACTCCCGATCGTGAGGTTAAAATGATCACTAGGACTGGCCAGTGTGTGTGTGTTGGAGGTGTGTGTTTGAGATTGGTGCTTGAAATGTGGTGTTTTACGTATATGGGTTGATATGATATTATTTATTATGATGATTGGTAGGATTTTATATTAGATGGAACTTATCTATATCGCTTTATTGCCATTGCTTATATACTTGTGCTTGATCCATACTAGATTGTGGAAATATTTAGAAAGTATTAATATTTTAGAAATGTTTTACTAAGAAGGCAGTACACTCGCAGGTACAATGGCTAGGAGTCGGTCCCCTACTGGCACTAAGTAGAGCTATGTGATAGAGTCATGTGGACGTTTGAGAGAAGCTATCAAAGGCGAACCTAAGAAGGTTCATGGATAAATACTTTTAGTTAGAAAAACTTCGGGCTGGGTTCGCCCCCATAATAGATGTATGTATTATATAGTGGGTGTATATTGTCATTTCTATTAGGTTATAAATAATTTTGGGTGATGTCATGCTGTAGTCATGCCAGTCCCGGGATGATGGGTGTCCGGACGGGTTGTGACACTAAGTGCCTCAAGTCTGAAGTTCGTAAGTACAATCACAACTCTGATATCCTATTTTGACATTGAGAAAAGCTATCATGTGTGACATCTAGTATGATCACGTTCAAGGCTCTTATTACTCTAGTGCGTCTCTTTGTGGTTGTTCTATTAACTCATACTATTCATTGAGACTCGTTATTCTCATAAGATAAAATACCCCACAAGGTAGTCTAGATTGTTAAAAGCCCATTTTAACAATCGAATACAGACTAGAAACATTTAAGATGCAAGTTACCAAAATGTCTATGTTCTCAACCTTTTAATCACCATAAATAGCTAAATATATTGTCAACTTTTTATTTAGGATACTACAAAAAAATTATATAATTCAAGAATGATATCCGAAATACCTTTTATTAATACTACTTGAGATCATAATTTTATAGACAAAGCCGCTGAATGATAAAATACAAGATTGACTATATGGATTACATCAAACAATCTTCCACTGGCCTATGGCGAATTGTTGTAATATTTCATTTGCATCTTCTCAAATGTTGATACTATTGTAATGTTATTGGGTTAATGAGTAGATCTTATACATTATCCATTTTGTTTACGCTCTTAATGTTGATATTATTCTAATGATATCTCAAATCAAATAGAAGCGTCGTTCTATGTGTTTGGATGTATGATGAGATATGATTTTTCTTTATTGAGCTATTGCACCATTGTTGTCATTATACAAATGTATCATTAAGTCAAAGGTTGGAACCACAACAAGTTCAATAAAGAACTTCTTAATTTAGACACCTTGCTTAGATGTATAAGACGAGTCAATGTACTTGGTCTTAGTAGTAAAATCTGTAGGGTTAGAATTCTTACAACTCTTCTAGCTAATTACCCCTCTATCTAGGATAAATATATATCCCAAAGTTTACGTCTTGTCATTCACATCGGATTAAAAGTATGAATCAGTGTAACCATCAACCCTTAATTTGCTTTCTCCATAGACCCTAAATTTTTCCTTTGTCCTTCTAAAGTACCTTTAAGGATAGATTTCTTGGTCATATTGTATTTCAAACTTGGAACTGCTAGATTTTTTATTGGTCAATCCAATAGAATAACTGATATCAGGTATGTTGCATAGCATCGCATTATATGAGGCTTCCAATGGCCGAGGCTTATAGAGTCCTACTCGTCGTATCCTTATCCTCAGAAGAGTGGGGACTCATTATGCTGGAGAGACGAATTCTATGTGGGATCGGTAGAAATCCATTCTTGGAATTTGTCTTGCTGAATTGCTCTAATACCTTGTTTATGTACCCGAATTAGGATAATCCAAGCATCCTCTTAGATCTATATAGATAAACCTTTATACCCTGTATATAAGATGTTTCACCCTAATTCGTCATAAAGAAAGTTTGAGAAAGACACACTTTAGCAGATGACAATATCCCCTTATCATTTCCAATTATGAGGATGTTGTTCACATATACTACTAGGAAACTAACTTCCTTTCCATCTATTTTCTTGTATCCGCATTGATCATCCATATTTTGGAGGTAACTAAAAGATTAGTTTGCCTTGTTGAAACAAGTGTTCCAACTTATAGAAGATTACTTAAGCCTGTAGATGGACTTTTGCAAACTGCATACCTTTTGGCTTTCTCATTCAACTATAAAGTCCTGCAACTGATAGTAGTTTGGACAAGGTCCCTGCTTGCCTATATCTACTCCCTCGAGCTCCTTAAAAAATTTGTAATCCATTGTTCTATAATTTTATTCTCCGGTGAAGATCACATTCTACTCTCTCTCACATTCCTCTAACTTAAACCAACGCCTTGGTTTAACCTACAATTCACTTCCTTATAGTTCAATTCAAGTTTTAACTTTGAGTTGCTATACTTAGAGCTTATATCAGTCACCTATAATTGACTCACTAGATGCTTATAGAAGTGTGTATAGTAAATAAGACGCAATTAAGTCCAAGTAGAAAATAATCACATAAAAATATGATATAGTATGTTCACCTGAGAAATATAATCAATTAATCAACCAGATTTTTATTAAAGATATTGACAAATTAGCAAAATATTTAGATTTATTGATTTTTAGGATTTAATTTTTTTTATTTTTATTTTTTTGTTTTTAATAAAGTATTAGAGGGCAATGAATTTTAGTAAAAAACAACAATTTAGCTTACCTCTTAATAGCAATGGTGCGTAGGGGGATTTAAGACATTGTAGAGTAACTTAATCTTATTGACGGAGCGAATTTTTCCCGTGTCCAATATATCTTATCTAACGAATTTGAAATATTGATTTTTAAAACCCTTATGATCTTTTATAATTATTCTTTAGGTTTCCAAAACGATAGAATTCAATAGATAATAATTTATTCAACGTTTTAAGTATAAGATGAAATCTCAATTTTTAATAGGTAAGCAATTAATTTAAAGGTATCTAGAAACAAGGATATAATTTATATAATTCAATTCTAAATATATGAAAAGTAAGTATAGTAAGAAAGATTCACAACATTTATGAATAATACACCCAAATAAAGTATAGAACAAACTCACCAATAATTCTTAGGATTTGAGAGATTTTAGGAGTAGCCTAGTGGTAAGGCCTACTCTTCCTTAGACTGGTGGTCTAGGGTTCAAATCTCATCGGTTTTGTTTGTGGAAATAAGAACATTTAAAAAAAATAAATTCCTAGGATTTGACTTTGTTTGAAAAACTGGAATAGATTAACCAATTTCTTTGAATAAGCACAAACGATGCAGAGAATCGAATGTATACACTATTGAGGTCCTATCTCATTTTTCTCTAGTCCTATCTCATTTTTCTCTCTTTGATTCATTCTCTCTTTGTTTTTGTGGTATTTCGCATACTATATCACTCACTGAAGGATAAAAGTATTAACACACATTTTTCTATTATCTAAGTATAATTGTGTGTTAGTTTTCTTAATTTTTTTTTTTAAAGTGTACAACTTGAAGGTATTTATAGGCTTGAACAATATTGTCGTTGAACTTATTTGGGCTATATATTTTGAATTAGAAGGGGAAGATATAAACTTGAGAAAAAAGAAGTATCTAATTCATAATAACACAATACAAATCACGTCTCTTTACAATACAAGTAACTCTATCTATATATACACAATTGAAACTCATTAAGTCTTCAGGAATAAATGATATAGAAGAAAATAAGGGACTCGCATGGCAATGCAGCTAGAGTGAGGTGGAAATAGAGGCAATGGTAGACATTTGAATAGGCAAGTGGGTAAGATAATTAACAAGGATAATTAAGGTAATAAGTGGGGGAGAGAGAGAGAGAGTGGGATGGGAGGTGGTTGAAGGTGTGAAAAGAAGATGAAGACTAAGATATCTAATTAATTAGATATCGTTATCATAATTAATTAGATATATTTATCATGCCCCCGCAAGATGGAGCACCATGAGGTGATTCGAATCTTGTTTGCCAATTGTTGGAAGTGCGAGAAGGAAAGAGGTTTGGTGAGCACATCAGCTAGTTGATCAGTATAGGAAACATGAGCAACGCAAAGAGAGCCCCCTTAAACTTGTTCCCGAATGAAGTGATAATCAAGAGCAACATGTTTCATGCGAGAATGAAAAATCAGGTTTGAGCATAGATTTGTTGCACTAACGTTGTCACAGTAGATAACTGGTTGTTGAGGTAGAGACACATGAACATCGGTGAGTAGAGAACAAATCCAGTAAATTTCAGCAGCGGTGGTAGCAACGGCTCAGTACTCAACTTCGATAGAATAGTGGATCACCGTCCTTTGTTTCTTTGAACTCCATGAGATTAGATTGCGACTAATGTAGATAAGATAAACGCTTGTGGAGATAAAGTCATCCTTGTTTCCTACCTAGTCTGTTTCTGAAAATGCATAAAGTGATAGTGGTGAATTACGGTAGAGAATAGCACCATGAGCAATAGTACTATTGAGATACCGTAGTAAACGCTTTGTTGCATTCCAATGATCAGTCTTGCGGTAGTGCATGAATTGAGATAGCTTTTTGACCGTTTAAGCAATGTCCGGTCATGTTAGTGATAAATATTGGAGATTGCCAACAATAGCTCTGTATTCGGTTGGATTAGATAGGGATGATCCAGAGTGTAGAGTAAGAGTTAGAGTAGTGACAAGTGGCGCAGACACCGGCTTGGCATCAGTCTTGTGAGTACGAGTAAGGAGATCTATATATATTGCCGCTGAGAAAAAAAGATGCCCTACAGATGTGGAATGACTTCAACTCCAAGAAAATATAAAAGTGGACCAAGATCCTTGAGGAAAAATCTGTTGGAGAGAAGATGAATGAACTTTTGTACTACGGCATCATTGTTGCCTATGATAATGATGTCATCAATGTAGACCAAAAGATATATCATGATGCCTGAAGTATTGTAGACAAATAGTAATGTGTCTGTATGAGAGTTATTAAAGTCTAAGGTGATGAGAAACTGACGAAGCCTATAGTACCATGCATGGTGGGCTTATTTGAGACCATATATTGCTTTACATAGTTTACAGAGATGATGAGGATGATATTTGTTAATGAATCCTTGTAGTTGCGCCATAAAGACGTCCTCAGAAAGAGAGCCTTAGAGAAAGGCATTGCTTGACATCAAGTTCTCACAGTACCAACCACTAGTGACGACAAGAGAGAGAACAAGTCATACTGTTGTTGGTTTGACAACAAGATTGAATGTGTCATGGGTTGATTGTTAATATATATATATAAAGAAAGTAAGAATATTACCTTTGTCGAAGAAGAGAAAAAACCGGGGAATAAGTAAAAGAGAAAGAAGACAAGTATATGAAGTAATAAAAAAAAGTCGGTATTTTAGAATATAACCCTTCCACCGACTTAGTCAATTCCCTTCTATTCTTCTTCTTCCCCCCAACCCCCTCCCCCCTCCCTCCACCAAAAAAAATAAAAATAAAAATTTAGTGGCTAATGTAGGTAATGACATGTTTTGTTGTTGGTGATCTTGCTTAATTGCATTAAAAAAATACATATACTCCCCAATGGAATCTTTAAATTTTATTTAAGCTCACAAGTTAAATTAACATTTCAAAAATTAGCAATTGGTCCCCAAATTTCATACAACTATTTTTTAAATATCATAAAAATCCCTAAATTTTTTAATGTAAAATTTAAATAGCACAATGAACCCCATTATTTTTTCTAAATGTTTTAAAATGTAATTAAAAATATGCATGCGGAAAAATTAGACTTTACAATCCTACAAACGTAAAGAAATTTCATCATGAAATTTTGGTTACCTTAAACGAATAAATACGATATATATATATATATATATATATATATATATATATATATATATATATATATATATATATTCCTCATTTCTTCTTCTTTTTCCCACGTCACCTCTTCCACGGAATGACTGCGCCATAGCACTTTCACCAACGAAATTGTTTTCGTCCGCAATACATGATCTTTATGGTTTAGAATCTGTACTGGCTCCTCAATATATGACAAATATTCATTCAATTCGATTGGCTAAGAAGTCAACACATGTGAAAGATCTGGCAAATATTTCCTGAGCATCGAAACGTGAAAAACATCGTATATCTAGACAATTCTGGTGGCAGAGTTAGCCGATAGGCCATTGCATCGACCCTTTCTACAATCTTGTATAGACCAATGTACCCCAGACTTAGTTTTCCATTCTTCCCAAATCTCATGATACATTTCCACAGAGATATAAGCAAAAACACGTAATCACCCACTTCAAATTTCAACTCTCGTCTACGCTTGTCAGCATAACTCTTTTATCGACTTTAAGTAATCTTCATTTTTTTAAATCATTTTCACATTTTTCGCTATTATTTGAGCTATGTCAGATATCAATAATTTTTGTTCTCCAACTTCAGTCCAATAGACTGGAGTTCTGTATCTTCTACCATATAAGGCTTCATACGGTGCCATTTCAATTGCCAAATGGTAGCTATTCTCATAAGCAAATTCCATTCACGTCAAATGATCATCCTAGCTACCAAAAAATTCTAGAACGCAACCTCTCAACATATCCTCCAATGTTTGAATTGTACATTTGGATTTGCCGTTTGTCTGAGAATGGAAAGTTGTACTAAATTTTAACTTAGTACCAAGAGCTGTTTGAAGACTTGGCCAGAATTTTGACATAAATTTCAGATTTCTATCCGACACTATGGAAACCGGCGCACCATGCAAACTGACAATCTTATTAATACACAATTTTTCATACTTCTCCATGGAGTATGTTATTTTCACGACTAGAAAATTAGCAGACTTGGTAAGTCTATCAACAATCACCCAAATGGAATTATGCCCCTTTTGAGTACGAGACAATCCCGAAACAAAATCTATTGTGATATGTTCCTACTTCCACTCCGGGATAGGCAAATGTTGCAATAATCCACATAGACACTAGTGCTTGATCTTGACTTGCTGATAGACAAGACACATGGCAACAAATTCTATAATTCTCGTTTCATTCCATTCCACCAATTGTGCTCTCGCAAGTCTCGATACATTTTTGGTACTATCTGAATGCATTGCATATGCTGAGCTGTGCTTTTCCTCCAAGATATCTTTTTTCAAATCGACATTGTTAGGCACACACAGTTTATTCTCAACCATTAATGTTTCATCATTATTTCTGACGCAATAGTCGGTTCTCTGACCATTTTTCATTTTCTCTTTGATCTTTCCCTATTGGGCATCCGACTTTTGTGCTTTTATATTACGGTCGATTAACGTCAGTCTCAAGGTCAAAGTCGCAAGCAATGATTCTATCTTACCAACTACCAACTAGACTCGTAGAGATCTTAGCTCGGCATATAGGTTAGTATGAACAACTTGAAGGTGTGCAACCGAATGCATCTGCTACAACTTGGCATATAGGTTAGTTTAATCTATAGAAAAATATTAAACACCTGTTAATATTTATTAGTCAACGGAATACAAAAACATTATCATTTGAAAAAAATTTACAATTTTTTAAAAATTAATTTACTTTTCACAAATATTTTATATATAATCTAACTAATATATTTGATGATTAACATAATTAAATTAAAATCTCTTAATTTATGATATAAAAGATTACTTAATCATATATAGATGGTTGAGAAATTTGAGGGAGCTGTAATTGGTCGGACGAAAGGTGGTGTTGCGTCCTTGATGATTCATTCTCTTTCCAGGTTTGAAAAACGGATCTGATCCTACTGCCATTTTTTACTACTTTTCTGTGAGATGCTTTGATCTATACTATCTATATTAAGGGATAACATGGGTTGATTATTAATATATATATATATATATATATATATATATATATATATATATATATGTTGGCCCAGTGAGCTACCCAAGAGGGGGTAAATCGGGTAGTATTAAAAATATCATAATATAACAATTAAAAAATCAAACAATTAATTTTATCCTAAAATTAATTATTATCTTTTATAGCAGCGGATTATATGTTATTAACTAGGTGCACAACTAAATAGCAAAATATGAACAATGTAAATATTGCAACACACAGAAATTTATACAGGTTCACCAAGCTACTCTTGGCTAATCCAGTCCCCCGAGTTCTACGGAGAGTCGCACCTACTAATCTAAATATTCCTTTAAAGGTAGAAACCAAACCCTCACAATGATTCTTTTCACAGGCTCAAAATCAACATTTACAAAAAAAAATTTCACAAGCTCAGGAATAACCTTTACTTTTTACAGGCTCAAGAATAACCTAATTCTTTTTGTACCTTAGGCTAAATCAAAACCTCATAAACACTCCAAATATCCTTTTACCCGGTAAGGATTGAACTGTTACAAAATTGTTCACAAGTCAATTCAATCATGGAAGAATTACTACCTCAATCTCTTTACAGGAAGAGACTAAAACTAGCTACCCTTTAATTAAATACTCTCGATAGTATTTAATTTGTCACTCAACTCATCAATTACAAATTGATAAGCGATTTTTTCCACTCAGAGCTTCTATCACCCCAGATAAATTAGAAATCAATTAATATTCCAAAACTAGTGATATAAAAGTGAGATATTCAAAATCTAATTTTAAACAAAAATTGGGTAGCAAGCAGTTAAGCACGTAATTAGATTTTCTCAAAAAATTGTTTCAAAAATATTTTTCAATAAAAAATTTGGAAAATAATTTCAAAGATCAAATTCCAAATAAATAATAATAAGATCAATTAATAATCAATAACAAGTAATTTGGAATGATCTCATCAGGATTCCACCCAGTAAATAACGATTAGCAATGCAACTTCAAATCGGTGATCAATAATAATTTTCTTCAATATCTCAAGAATGATTTTCAAGACAATTCTCACAAAACTCTAGGTATGATAAATCTTAGAAAGCACGAGAGCTAATAGCTCAGAATGATTGCTATCTCATCTTATTTTGAAGTGAAAAACGCAGGTCTACTTATAAGAGAATAAAACAAGCCTTCTAATGGCTAGTTCCTACTTGTCATGATAACTAATTGCACATATAGACCCAATATTTCATAATGATTCATTTCAGGTATAATTTACTTAAAAATATCTTTTAAAATATTCAATAAAGTCCTTCAAACTTTTTCTCAAACTCAATTAGATAGGATCGAAAGAATTTCATGTAACAAATTAAGAAACATTAAAAATGATTGAACCATATCTATAGGGATATTTAAATATCATTTAAATAACTTAAAACATATCAGATCCCTAATATATCTCGTGAATCTTAACCATAAAACGACTAATAATGGCTACTATTCGAATCAGAACACGAAATCCCATAAATCTTGAAACAGACTGATCAGTCGACCGACCAACACCAAGCTGTCAACCGCTCGATTTAGGAGGTAGCCAAGCCAAAAATCTTTTGCCTATTGATCGATTGCTCATCTATCATCTGTCAATCAGATGATTCAGAGAGTTTCTCAAGTCGACCTATCTGTCAACCTAGAGATTCAGAGAGTTCATTCTTTGGCCACAGGTTGACCTACTTGTCGATCGATAGATACAGAAAGTTCATTTATTAAGCACCTGTCGACTTATAAGTCAATCTACTAATGATGCAACACCTCTCAATTCGATTCAAATCCATTTTCATTGACGTTTTCATCCCTTTAATCGATTTATTTTCTCGGTTAGCTCCACTAACTTCTTAAATTCTATTTTAATCAATTATCTTTATTATTTTTACAATAACACATAGGAGCAAATAATTTCACTAATTAGGATCCTAAAAACACACATAAATTTGAGAAAACATTTTGCGTCATGTGTGATCCTAGTCGAAATATTAAGAGTTGAAATTTAACCTGAGTTGTTTTTCCTAGATTTTTCAAATTCTTCAAACTCTTAATCCTTCATCATATTTTCCATCATCTTTTAACATCCATTCATTACTTGTCATCATATCTTCATCATTGGAACTAATAAACAGAAATACTCATTTAAACCTTTAGTTCCACAAAAAATATCAACATTTAATTGTTCATCAAAATCTTTGGATCAATAATATATATATATATATATATATATATATATATATATATAAAGAAATAAAGAATATTACATTTGCCGAAGAAGAGAAAAAAAACCCCGAAGAAGTAAAAGAGAGAGAAGGCAAGTATATGAAGTATTGAAAAAAAATGTAGGTATTTTAGAATATAACCCTTCTACCAACTTAGTCATTTCCCTTCTCTCTCTCCCCCCCCCCCCCCCCCTCTCTCTCTCTTTTTTAAATTTTGGTGGCCAATGTAGGTAATGACACGTTTTGTTGTTGATGATCTTGCTTAATTGCATGACAAAAATACATATACTCCCCACTAGAATTTTTAAATTTTATTTAAGCCCACAAGTTAAATTAACATATCAAAAAATAGCAATTGGTCCCCAAATTTAATACAACTATTTTTTTTTTTAAATATCATAATAATCCTTAAAAATTTTAAGGTAAAATTTAAATAGTACGATGAACACTATTATTTTTTTTCTAAATATTTTAAAAAACAACTAAAATTATGCATGTGTGAAAATCAGGCTTTACACTGCTAACAAGATTTAACCCACTTAGATTGGGTACCATATAAGGACTATTTGAGGTGCTCCTTGCGGGTTAATCTGAAAGTATCAATAAATAAAGACAAATGGTTCCTAGAGAGTGATTGTTTTCGGCACTTGATGTATTTTAAAATTAAATTTGTGCCTTTGACACCTAAAGATGGAGGTTATGTGACTTTTGGAGATGATGTAGTGTTATATGACACTTACTATGGGCGGAAGCCGCTCTTTAATGAGCCGTTCTCTGTGTTAAGCCGAGGATAATAAACCAAACGTTTCTTGGGAGACAACCCAAGTTCAAAATAAGTTAGATCATCACCGCCAACTTCATTTGGATGTGAGATTGTCTCGCCTCCTAGGTACGTGTTCTAAACCCTATTCGTTACTATAATGCATGCTAAATGTTTAGATTGATGATTGGGTCATTGTGAACATTGACCGTTTTAAGTTTTGGGGTGATGTTTAGTATTTTAGTATGTTTAAAGGTTGTTTAGTTTATTGTGTGCATGTTTGTTTATTTTAGTCTGTGTTTATGTTTGTTATTGTTGCATGCTGAGTTTTGCGTTCATCTAAACCTATTCTTGTGTGTTCTGTGTGCTTGGCATGTCGTTTTGGTAAAATTTATTGTGGATCATACTTTGCACGAGCACGTAGACTCAATGTATAACTATTCAATTGATTTGAGGCCAATTATCCATTAGCCAAATTCATGACAATTTAAGGATTCTAGAACCTGATTGGGGGAAACTTGAGGTGAAATCCTAGGCGAGATAGTTTAGGAGACATGATTTAGGCATTCATTTGATTCGCTTGAGCCTTTGAAGCTTACCATGTAATATGTTTATCCCTCGTTACCTTGTCGAAACCTATAAGTTGTTTCAATTCTGAACACGTAACAAATACCCTGACCAATTGAATTCTTTCCAAACCTATATCGCTAAACCGAATGCACAATTTGAGTGAATCAAGTTAGTATTTGTGTATGCTACTTGAAGTGAGTGGTTGGGTTTAGGGCAAACTTTTGATTGGTTTGGTATTTGAGTACTCACTTGTCATTTTTCTTTCCTTTTAACCACGCCCGTGAAATTGTAAAATCAAATAAGTTTGGGGGTGTGGTTAAAAATAAAAATAAATAAATAAATAAAAAATTATGTGAATATTGTTCTATTTCCGTTTGTTTTGAAAAGTGAGTACAACGTTCTTAAAAAGATGTTTAGGGTTGTTTCGAATTTATCTATGGGGGTTCGAGTGTGATTGTGCGTCAAGCATTGTGCCTTGGGAATCGTTGAGTTAACAACGTTAACCTATTTTATATTTCCGATATACCCTTGGCCATGTTCCAAACCTCTCCAAGTCCTATTGATCTTTTTGAACTGCTTAGCCTACATTAGTGGAGAGTGGAACCCAATCAGGCATATGAATATCCTAATCATTTATGATTAAAGTCATTAGTTTCGGTGGTGGATAATCCAATCCGATTGTTGGATAGTTATATTATTGAGTTTAGTACATACACGTTGAATGGATCTAGAATGGTGTTTACCATTATTGAATGTCAAAATTCTAGAACACCACATGGTGTATTTTACTCCTGAACTCAATAATATTTGGGGGTTGTTGAGGAAAAAATATTTTGGTCGATAGTTGAACTCAAAACTCGCACATTGTTATGTTTAGGTTGTTTGTGCTTTTTATTCGTTTTTAGTTTTTGTGTTAGTTAATTCTTTTTTATTTTTATTTTAGTGTGAGTGTTTGCTCTAGAACTAGTAAAATTCTAAGTTTAGGGGTATTTGATAGGTGTAATTTGTCTATATATTCTCAAGCTAGTTTTGGTAGTTTTTGAGTATTATTATAGCATTTTTATTTGTTTTGTTATGAATTAGGTGTTTGGGGGCAAAAATGAACATTTTTGGAAGTGTTCTTTAGAGCTCCAAGACATACCAAAGGGAGGAGATCACAAATTCAAGAAGAGGGAACAAGATTGGAGTGGAAATCATGGACGTGCAAGTGTCGATTCTTCAGATAACGACTTTTCTCCTTTGTTATTTGCTTTATTTTCTAAACTCTTGTTGGTATTTGTATATGTTTAGCTTGTATTTCGTTGTATATAGGGCTATGGCCATATATAGCTAAACATATATTGTTTAGGGCTTGATATACTTCATGAAAACGTTATTTGAATAACATCAATATTTTGTTAACGGTTGTTCATATTTATCTGATTGTGTTTACTGTTTTTCCATGTCTATGTGTTTGTTAAGATATATTGAGAAATCGGAGTTTGATACTTAGGAGAAGTAACCCTGAATTTAGACTAGGGTTTAAACACAACGCCACGATCTAATGACCCGGGAGAGCGTTAGAAAGTGTGCAATCCGTGACGTTGGGGCGAGACTCATGTGACCAAGCATTGTATAGACGGTTGAGGGGGATTTCGGCATTGATGCAAAGTCACATATTCACTCACTTTATACTCGGGAGAGGTAGTGAGTGAGATTTCGATACCGATATTGTCAGATATGATGAATGTCGTTAATGTAAACTAGATTGAAACGAACACGTTTAAATGAACGAAATTAATCCATCGACAATAAATTCCCATAAACGCCATATTAGTGTATTAGTATAATTAGTTAATTAGTTTAGTTTATTATTTATTATAAAAAAACTAAATTTCTGTTGTCTAAATTAGGTTATGACAAAAACGGTACTCAATGACAATCTAATCCAATGTCCATGGATACGACAGCCCTTACTCTTCCAACTTTATACTAAAACTTGACCTGTACACTTGCGGTGAAAGTAGCGACTTAATAATTCCGCTACCAGCATGCTAGCATGGAATTGATTTCTAAGGTGGAGAATTTAAAGAAGACCATGAACAAGATGGTTAATTTTCGATCTATGCATATGATATTTGAAGAGACTAATTCATTTGTGTCAAGAAATATTTTGAATGATAATGATACATGTATAATCATTAAAAGGAATGATCAAGGAATTAAAAGGAATGATCAAGGAACTGAAAAAAGAAACATTAAATCCATCAAAAAAGTCATCGTTGTATGAGGAACAGGTGATTCCATGTGCTTTAGAGAATGTTC
Organism: Eucommia ulmoides; assembly: GCA_016647705.1. Classification (NCBI taxonomy): domain Eukaryota; kingdom Viridiplantae; phylum Streptophyta; class Magnoliopsida; order Garryales; family Eucommiaceae; genus Eucommia; species Eucommia ulmoides. Next base: position 46,050,905 of record CM028332.1, on the reverse strand, counting down.
CAGGTCATTCAATAAATGAAATTATCGATCATTTTTAAAAGGGTGTAAGTCCAAGGTCTTCATTAAGGGGTGTTATTAATATTTCATTTCTTTCTCAAAATTTAACCTAAAAAAATTAATGAAGCTATAACTGATGAATCATAGATCTTGGCAACGCAAGAAGAATTACTTCAATTAAAGAGAAATAAAGTATGATCTGTAGTTCCTAGGCTTTATTTTTATTATGTTATGGTGACTAGATGGGTTAATTGTAATAAAAAGGATTAAACAAGAATGGTAATTAGTAATAAAGAAATATTAGTAGCACATGACTGTAATCAGGAAGCGGGTATGGACTATGATAAAACCTATGTGCCTGTTGCTAGATTAGAAGTTACAAGAATGTTGTTAACTATTTCATGTTCTCTTGGATTTAAATTATTTCAAATGGATGTCAAGATTGACTTTTTAAATGGTTTTATTGCTGAAAAAGTTAACGTTGAACAACTACTAGGTTTTGAAAATGGTAAGCTTCCTGTTTATGTTTTTAAATTACGTAAAGTAATGTATGGCCTCAAACAAACTCCTAGAGCTTGAAATGAGAAACTAAACAGATATTTAATTGACAGAGGTTTTCAACGGGGAATCAGTGATATTATGTTTTTTGTTAAACAAACTGATTCTAACATACTTCTAAATTACTCGCTGATATATTTACCAAACCTTTAGCTATAAGAATTTTTTTGCCTCGAATTTATTTTTAGTCTCTTGTTGCATACCATTATGATCTTAAGTGGGAGCAAAACCCATTCTTATATTAAGGGAAAGCATGGTTACATATTTCATGAAGAAAACATTAAAATTAATTGTTATCATAAAAAAGAGAGAGCTTGTTGACCTTAGATATTTTGATAGACAAATTAACGTCGATGTTTTACGGAACGATTTTTTTTATGGAGTAATTTCACAATTTAGTTCCGATTGCGCAAATAAGAAAACGAATGGTCTTCAAGATGATAATTTATGAACGATCAAGAAGGTTGCAGTGAAGATGTTGAAGGCTTTTTTATTGCATTTTTTTGGGGGTATTTTAACGTAAAAACAACTCAACTCTTTTATACTCTTAATGCAAACCGATTAAGATCACGCATGACACTTATAAATAAGTTTAAATATTCTTAAAATTGGTCTAAAAATGATAAACTCTTATGTACGGATGTTTTTCCTAAAATTAAGATCAAAAAAATATTTTAAAAATTTAGAAAATGTGTTTTCTTGGCATGAATGGTTGACCGTCGGGTGAACTTATTTACTGAAAGATTCAGGATATGTGTTTTGAGATTTTAGGCTTATCAATCGACAGAAGGGTTGGATGATCGATTCTGAGACTAAAACAGTCGATCGCTCGATCAATCAACTGGTTTCCAACGACTAGGAAATGAGTCATTGTGGATGCAACCGGTCTACTGATGGTAGAGTCGATTGACCAGTCGAGTAAAAATCGTATTTTGACAAGATTGTTTAAACATGATCTTTTACCCTATTGACATGGTTTTAAACATTGGAATATACGATATAGTGGGATTTTGAATGTTTTTTTTTTTTTTTTTTTTGTGAATATATCTTGTGTTTTGAAAATCATACAATTTAGTCCTTGTATTGACTGATTTTGTGAGATTTACCGGGAAAACTAGTTTATATCTTTAAAGCTTTTAACTCAAAATCTTTTTGAGATTAAATTAAGAGTTTTAAATGCATATTGTTGGGTCAAACATTTTAGAATTAATTGATTTTAATATATGGGGTCCATATATAGTATTTATGGCACATATCTTTGAAAGTATAACCATTAAGGGCTTGTTTATACCGTAAAAATAGAGGCCTCCGTTTTTAACAAAAATCAATCAAGAACAAGAGTTTTAAATTTTAATTTTTTATTTTTTATTTTTTAAAGAGATATATTTTTGTTGAAATATTTTTTAGATTGAGGTTTTGAAGAAGTTTCTAGCTTTCATTGTTTTAACACCGTTTTTTGGAACAAGACTAGCATGTGGGCCATCTAGGATGATTAAGTTCAAGGCCCTTACTACTCTGGTAAGTCCTCTTCTGATTGTTTTAATATCTCATACTAATTATTGAGACTCGCCAACCTTATAATGAAAAACACCCCACAAGTTAGTTTGGATTGTTAAAAATCCATTTTAACAATCCAATACTCACTAGGAATATTTAGGATACAAGTTATCAAAACGTCTATGATCTCAACCTTTTAATCACCATCGAATAGTTAAAACACTTTCAGCTTTATATCCAAGATACTACAACAATATGATATAATTCAAGAATGATATCAAAAATATTTTTTAATTAATAATAATTGAGATTGTAATTTTATAAATAAATCCACTAAATGATGATATACGAGATCAACTAAAGGTCTTATATCCAACACTGAACTCATATGGTTTAGAATAAAGTGCAACGGTTATATTTTTTATTAAAATTAATAGTCAAATCTCAAAAGTTCAAAATTAATAAGTCATTTAATATAAATAGACAGTTATAGCCCCGAGTCAGGTCGAATACTATCCGTTTAGCATTTGCTTTTTTGTTTCCTTTCTTTTAATCCCCTGGGGTGGGTCTGGTTGGATCATTATAAGGGTAACTTTGTCATCTTGCAAAGTGCTACTTAATCGTTGCACGTAAGTTTGAACAACATGAGAATAAGTGTTGACGAAAATATTATAGGAGTGTGAAATACAATTCGGTCAAAGCACGGGGGGCAAAGTGCCATTCACCATTAATTATAGGGAAACTTTTTTAAAAATCTCAAGATTTCAAAAATCACTTTTTAGATCTCATTTTATATGGAAAAAAATCACTATTATAGAACCCATAAAGTTGTGTTTTTATGGGATAAGATTTTTGGGGAAATTTCCCTTAATTATATTGTACTATAATCGAGTATTTTTATGTTTGATGAAATTCCAATGGATCAATATACATCAAATAATTGATCACATTAAATTTCAATATTAAAAAGGTTATTTTGTATATAGACTATCCTACTTTCGATTTGATAATGTTACAATTACCATTTCTTTTCAGAACTGATAAAATAATCTTGTGCTCGATTACTTGGGAGAATTATAATTTTTATAACTTCAATTACAACATTTGTTAACATTGTTTTAACTGAAGTGGTAAAATTAAAATAATAATGATAATAATAATTTAAGATATGTAATTTTTTTATTTTTTATTTTTATATTCAATATTGGTCTTGTTTGATAGATCTCTACGCACATATTCCAAATATTTTTTTAAATAATATATAGAATAAAAGTTATATTATATTTAAATTTCAAATAAATAATTTAAAAATAATGTATAGAATAAAAATTATATTATATTTAAGTTTTAAATAAATAATGTATATTTCGTATTATAAAATAAATAGTTTGCTGCAAATCCGAAACCAGTATGCGCCCTTGAAGAAAGACCCTAATTAAAAAGTCTATGAGAAACTATTTAACGTTAAAGTGCAAAATGGGATACAAAAGTGACTAACACTTGATTATTAGGGATAATCTTTACAAAGTCTCAATTACCTTTGTTATTTTATTTTTTAACCCATTTAATTTTTAGGTTAATAGATCGTCCTTCAATGACCTTAGTTGTAATTTGATCCTATTATATTATTAATGAATTTTTTGTTCCTCTCATTTTATATAATTCATTAAAGAATGAAATTAAGCTCAAGTGTCAGTCACTACAATATCACCCACTAAGATTACTAATTGACTGACCGCCTTCGGATTGCCATGTGGTCACCAACAACCAATGCAGAACCACCGATGTGTTGATATAACAGAATGAAACAAAGAGAAATTTAGATATTGAAAAATTATAGTTATAAATAAATTTATATTAATTGGATGTTAAATAACTGAATGTAATTAAAGATACTTTAGATATTAAAAATATATAAATTTAGATTAATTGGTGTGAAATAACGGAATGTAGCATGAAAATTAAGCATTTGAAAAAGTTAACAAGTAAGTCAAAAAATAAAAATGATTAGCATGAAGTTGAAAAAATAAAAAAACGAACCAGTTGGGACAAATTGAGGTTTTTAAAATGTATTGTGGGAGTCAACCAACTTCCCCTAATTTTTATCCCTTGGAATGAAATAATAATTTAAATTTGGCTAAATTTAAATTTTCCCCTTAAAGTTTATAAGTTTGTGTGCGTGACTCTCCAAAAGTTTTTGAGTTTTTGCCTATTCCTCCTTCACGTTTATTTTTTGTCTTATTGGCAATATTTATTTTTTTGGTAATTACATATACCATGTGACTCGTGCATGAATGAAAATTTATAGGAAAAAGAGAAGATTAAATGGTATTGTGAACATTTAAAATTTTTGGTGCACGTAACTAAAGTTAGTCACTCAAGTTGAATGATAGACTAATTGTCAAATTGCATCAATTTGTTTATGTGAAAGATGCCTGACTGAGCACTTTAGCTTAAGCTACAGTTATAACCCACACTAGAAATCATTTTGTTGAATTTGATTGTGCTTTGCTTTCAATTCGGTTGATAAAGAGATTGGAATTGTGTAATTGGTCCAGGTAGAGATAAAAATGAAATGGGACACATATATAAAGGTGAAACTCCTAAGAAATTATGTGCCACCGCATACAAATAGGAATATTTTACCTTGTAGTTTTTCAATATCAAAAGAGAAATAATTTGGTGAATGCAACATTTGCGGCATAGGGATCAACATGGGGATAGCTTTGATCCCAAAAAAATGATAGGAGTAAGAATGCATTGAAGCGTGTTTAGAGGAAAAACACGATAATGTAAAGGTCAAATCAACAATTTTGTTATTGTACTTCGGTGGAAAAATAAGAGAAAGCATTCAATTGGACCAAATTAATATAAAAATTAAACTTTAAAGAGCTAATTGTTACAATGAAAATACTTGGGGGCAAAGTGACATCGTACCTAAATTTCAAGGGTGCAAAATGTAACTTAACAAAAACAATTAATAAAATTGTTTCAATATTCTAACAAACAATATGGAAAGTACTAAATACAAGGTCAATTCATTTTCATTATATCAAGCAATTTAGAATTTTACATTGAATGTGAGATTTTGTTCACTACTAATTCGCGTCACTTGGTCACATTACTGCATACATACAATTGAAATATGTGTTTATAAATTATTATTTTTTCACTTTATCACAATACAATACATTAGGGTACACAAATTATACAAATTATTCAATAGTGACAATTAGCTTGACCTTATAAATATGACTTCCATTATGGTTTAGATATTTTTATGGATCCAACAAGAGATCCATATAAATATAAAAAAAACATAGTAGAATTAATGTGGAAAAATGTCAATTATGTAAATAATTTGAGACTTGTTTGTTTAGTCATGTTCCATAGCTTTCTCCGTCTTTTCGCCCATCGTATGTAGCCACATATCGTAGTGGCTCACCATATCTTCCCACATCCACCCTTGCATTGGGATCCGTCACAAAAAGACAACTCGATCACACACCCTCTTTTGCCGTGGTGCCTCGAGTCAACAACATTAATAGCTGGGACAAACGACTTCTAACCAATGTTGTTGTCTTACAACTCGTAACGAAAACTCATCTTCTAGGAATCAATGGCTGTCAGTCTCCCCTATGTCCAGTTCACCGCGACATTACTACCATCAGAGGATTCGAACAAAGTGTCTTCACAGTACCGGATGCAACCGATCTCGCCGTTGATGCCGTAGATACCATAGGAAGTTGTGAGGTCAGGGAACCATTTGTATATACCAGAAAGTCCTTGAAAAGTGGCCATATGTTGTGTGCTCTAGCTTTGGTAAGCGTTGTTGAGATTGCTTTTGGATAAATGGATGCTCTTCATTAGTAGTGGATTTTTTTTTTTTACCTTAGGACGAAAGTATTAAAAGTATGACCTAGTGTCAACTAGTTAATCAACTTGGACTACTCTATTCTAATAATTTTTTCAAGGACAATAAATTTATTTATGAATTTACATGTAAAAATTATGAGGAAAAGTTGTGGGCAAGTGGCGGCTTAGATTAGAGAATGCACCATCTACTCCATGTATTTGTATGCGAAGGGAAAAGATATATAAATGCTTCTATGGGTTCGGTTTCGGTGTGCTCCTCTGGGCCGTGGTCTTTTTTTTTTTCCCCCTTTTTTGGAAAAATATTCTCTCTTTAAATCACAAAGAAATCTTTCTTTAAATCACGAAGAAATTTCTGTCTTTTCATCAATATCAATAAATTTAACAGAGAAATTATATGACACTACATAAACAACCTCCACTTAATTTTTTATTGTATTTTCTTATGAAAACAGTTTGTTATGTATTTTATATGACAAATATGTCCTAATTTAATTGCACTGATTTTTTTTAATAGTTATATACTAGTTATGAGACAAACAATTTCATGTATGCCTAAAATTCGCTCACCTGCAACAACCCGAAAAACTTAAGATGACACCGGTGTGGTGTCGGATAAAAATCATTCGGCGTCAAAATAAGTAAATATATTCTGAATTTATTAAAACGTGATTAAAAAAGTTAATCAAAACTTATCCCAATATATTTATTCCTATATCTGTATATTACCTTCTTGTTCCTCGATTCATAGGTAACTACAACAAAATTGGTCTATCAGGACACAAAAAAGTATCATAATAGAACTTCTATTGCGACACTTGGTCTTTTTGAGACAATTGGACTGGTGCCCTATAAAATGCAGGCCCAATAAGTTATAAGAGCATTTTGTAGTGTCATTTTTGTTTGAATTTGTTAAGACAATAATAAGTATTTTGTAAGATATTTATTAGAATAACATATATTACCTCAATAACATTTTATATTTTTAAAATCATATATATTAAGACACTGCAAAGTATTGTGATAAATCTATATTAGGACACTTTTTAGTGTCTCAATAAGTTTATTATTTATTTTATAAGACAATTTTTAGTATCTCAAAAGGTATCCAAACTTTTTTGTTTTTTAATTTAAAATAACAAAACACTCTAGATCTAAATAATAAACACCACAAATTCATTACAATACAAAATACATAAATAACTCAAACTACTAAATATGCAAACTAAATAACAACCAAAAAGAACATTAACGAATATATTAACCAAAAAATACTGTCAACTTGTTTTTGTTCTCCAATAAGTACAACTAAAACAAAATTCATAGACTAAAAAATTCTTGTAACCAAAATTAGTAAACTACCAACAAAACCATATTTCTAAAGTTTAATGCTCTATCTACAAAAAAACAACATACCATATTTTTCTCAATTTTCCTCCAACTTAATTCAATCATCATTCACATTGATTATATACTTAAGAAGTTGACTTTTTGCGGCCCGTGGGTCTCCCATCAAGCATGTATGTAAATATCCTCTAATCTCCATATGCATAAACAAATATCAAGACAATGCATGCTCTTGATCATGACATGGGAAACAACAAAGCATCATAACAAGTAATGAGTCATTCACAATTTTCTATAAGCTACATGTCTTACAAACATGACTTTCCGCCTAATGCATTCACCTTCGTTAAATCTTTCAATTTGCGATGAGGAGCACCCACTACGAGAAGAAGAGTAGTATTTTTAATATCTTCGTGGCCAAAAATATCAAAGGCTAGTGATCTTACCAACTTATTATAAATATCCCTGTCCATAGCCAAGCGAAAAATTTGTTTTTCCTCATCTCCTAGAAGTTCATAGCTGTAGGTTAAAAGAGCTGATTATACCTTAACAGAGTGATCAATTTTCTTAACACAAGCACAAATGAAATTAAGTGAGAAAAGGTGCAATAGGCAAGCTTACTCCTCGGGGCTATAAGATCACCAACAAAAATGTTAAAGTGGTCTACAAGGAGAAATGATAAAGCACAAATCATCCACAACTCTTTGTGCACAAACTTGTTGTATCCTCTCTTTGTGCACTAACATATGTCCAATTGACTTTAATAGGCTACCAAAATCTGCAACACCACAAATTAGATATATAGCCAGCAAAATAACCAGTAATGCATTATGATTTTTCAACTCACAAAATAATAAGCTGATGTGGAAAAATTTTCCACGTGTGAATTATGAAACCAGTATCAAGAAACGGGGTCGGGTCAATGCATAAGACCCGACCTGGAAGAGACGAATCTGCGATTTGATGAGACCAACAGTTCTAGTGGCCCAAGATAAGGTGTGTCTAGCCTACTGATGAGACCCAATCACGCGAAGGGCTAACCCAGTGCCGAACAATGCTCCTCAATGGGGGCCTAAATATCAAGCCCAAGGGCAGTGGGTCAACGATAACCGTTGGCTCACCTACTCTTCTCACCATATGCAGACGTGATTAATGCCTTATTTCATAATGGGCACATGAACAACATTCACAGTGGCTAAGAAAGGAACGTGGAGAAGATTAGGGCCAAAACGACGACAATTGGGATCGGCACACATATATACGAGAAGAATAGGTATCAAAGGACAACACTCTCAATATTATACTGAATACCCATTAAAATTTTTATTCTCTGTTCAGAGCAATTTGACCTTATTCTCACATCGGAAGTTCTTTGGCCTATACCATATTGGTGTCCCCCCATAGAATTAACTGGTTTTGCAGGTCAGGTTGTAGGTTGCGGAGATTTTCGGCACGTGAGGTTTTGTGACACGTACTGGATAATTTTTGACAACATCACCGGCAAGAATAAATTATGATGAAAACAGTATTAATACAATCAATATCCTCTTACTGTTCAAATTGTTAACTGCATTTTGGGCTTCGTGCAGAAAAAAAATAAATTAAAGAAACGAATCATAATGTGGGCCAATAGAAAGATAACATATAACATTAATAACATGATACAATAAAAACGATTCTAAAGTGAACATAAAAATTCATTTCAGAATATTTCTTAATTAGTATTTTCCCCATTTAGGTTGTTCTATTATACTTTCCCCATGTCAACAAATAAATTGACAATCTTAGAAGAACGTCTCTTGGGACTCTGCACAAAAACTGGCTCTGTTGAATCGGGTAAAAGTTTTTCCAACCCAAGCCATCAAAAAACCAAATCCATCTATAGTTCAAGTCGGGGTCCTCTTTCAAATTGAACTTTTCAAAAGTCCATAATTATTGCAACTTAAGTAATCGAAGCAAAAAATTATATGATCCTTCGACGACCCTTCAACTTCAGTTTCTTCTTACTTTCTCTCTTCTCCTTTCCTAGATTATCTATTTTCCTTTTTGGGTGGCTCGGGGAGTATTAGACATGGGGAGAAGAAGTTCTGGCAGAAGCTACTGAATGAGACTACCCAAATCTAGAACTTACAGATGAAAGTTGGAATTCATGTAGTAATAAAGTACCCTCACTTCAATGTCATTGCTTGAAGAATATGAATTAGTTTATCAACGTGTTCCATCGATAAACACAATAAATACACAAAAGAAAAACACAAATGTCTTTTAAGTATATTTCCTTACCCATGCGAACTCAAAATCAGATTGATTCAATCGTAATAAAACCTAAAATCAACCAATATTTGGAGATGATTTGAGATGACAATCAACCTTTATTTTTCACCATATTCTCCAACGAAATAGGGGAAACAGCCAGAGAGAAAGAGGAGAAGGAAGGCGGCCAATCTGGCGTCCAGGCTGATCGAGAGAATCGAAAATTGAAATCGGATGAACCATCAATTTGTTGAGAGGGATCGACGTCGGAGCTAGGATTGCGGGAGAGGTACGAGCGAAGGAGACGGTGCAGCCAAATCTGAGGTATGGATCTGGAGTTGAGCTGCTAGGGTTGATGGAAGATCTGGAGTAGAGTCGTCTTCCATGGCAGTAGGTGTCTCTCGTTTGACTGAGCGAAAACATGAGCGAGGTGGCGATTAAGCAGCAAAATGACGGAGTCGATGATTCAACAACAGATTGAGCAGCTACACGATGAAGGCAGCGATTGAGCAACAGAGGAGAGAGGCAACATGAGCAACGGAGGAGAGAGACGACATTTAAGGAGCGAAGGAGAGAACTGGAAGAGATAGAGAGAGAGAGAGGGAGAGAGAGAGAGAGAGCTGGTCTTTAGGGTTCTTTGGGGTTTTTCTTTCAGCAATTGACAAAATGCATAGCAGGAAGAGAGATGAAGATTAGCGCCAACCCAAATCAATGTCCTTCGCTGTAAACGAGGTTGTTTTGAGAAACAAAATTTTCATAATTTATTTTTTATATATTTTTTATTTTAATTATTTTATTAAAATTATAGGGACACTATTATTTTTCCTTTTAAAAGTAGAGTTTATTTATAATAAGACATAATACTGTGTCCTAATATAATTTTTGTTTGTAAGACACTATTTTTTGTCCTTATATAATATATATAAATATTATTTTTTATTACTAATTTAATTTTATTGGACCACTATTTTTTGCCTCTTAAACAATTAATTATATATTAGTTTTTAATAAAATAATAAAAATATTAAATTTACTTTTATGTGACATTTTTAATTTTGTGTCCTAAAAAATATTTTTATAGGATATAAATACATATATTGTCTCAACAAAAATGCCCTTGTAAATAGTTTTGGTTGTGATGATAGCTTCAAGTTGTCACATGATGAACCTCCCATTTACCTCACGTAGTCATACCATTTTGACCGGTCCATGCTTAATGTTGGGGCAAATAAACAACACATTTATTGGGCCTTCTACTTTTGGGTTAGTCTTTACGTTGGATACTCAATATTTAATCCCATGTTACGCTCCCTCTCCTGGATGGAATAGTCCCTTCTATAGCCTGTTGGGCCAACCAATGGTGACTAGCAGGCTACTTAGCCTATTAATGGTCTGACCAAAAATAAAAACTTTTGAAGGAAACCACCAGGAAATTCCCTGTCTTTTTTCTTATGTATCTCTTATAATCTCCCTTTGCTCCTACTTTACGGTTTTCTCTTTGGTTATTTATTTATTTTTATTTTTTTTGTAAAGAGTCTATCTTTTCTATATTGAGAACTTACTCAAGGAAATTGTTCCCATCGCTAGTTTCGATGGTAACATCGTTGATGTTGGTCCATCGCGAACTTCAACTCTTGAAAACCCAAGTAATGTCGAGACCACTTCCTCGTCCGAACCTTTGTATTCTTAGGGGGACCATAGTCCATCCAATTTCCCTAAATCTTTCATCCTAAAGTTGAGGAGTCAGTAAGGGATTCCTGAATCAGTTTTTATTAGGGTCAGATCAGAGCTTCCTTCAGTTGCTTAACAATATGCTCTGACGCTTCAACTTCAGGCTCCAACTCCTTGTATTTTTGTTTTAGCTCCTCATGCTCTGCATTTTCAGGGGGAGCCCTAAGTTTTTGCATGATCTTGTGAACCCCCATCTCAGTAAGCAATATATCTTTGTCCTTCTAAAGAGCAATAATTTTTGAATTGAGCTCTGAAATGATTTTTTTTTCGTATTGTATTTTTTTTACTCGTACATGGAACGGTTAGATCATTAATATCCATTTTTTGGTTAATGTTCTTCACTGTAATGTTAGCCAACACTTAGAGGATAACTTTTTTCCTATCTGCTTCTTCCAACTTTCTCATTTCATAATCTTCCTGCATTTCTTTCAGCGCATGGTAAACATCATCGATTGCGATGTCTTGTGTGGTTTGTGAGGGGACATACTTTCCACCTGGCTAACATCGATACCCAAATCGAAAGATGGTTTTGCTGGTTGCACTTTCAATTGGGTGAGGATGGGGTTGATATAGGTAATCATAAGATTGTCAATCATGGTATTAACATCCGTAGTTTCCCCAGTCATTGGTGCCTTTCCTTTGTCAAGTTTTGGCATTATGGTGGTACATGTTTCACGGACGATAGGTTCTTCGTTACTGTCATTACGTGCTGCGAGGCCCAACTGAATCTCGATTAATATTTCTTCTATTATGCCATCCATCATTTTCCCGGACTAGAAGGCTTTTGTGCAAATTCCAATTCAGGCACGTCCCTTCTCGGCCAGGGATCTCTCCAAGAATAAGAAGCTCAACGGATTGAAGATCTCCATTTCAGACCTCTCTGTCTCCACCAGCACTGACCAGACCATACTGTTGAGGTCACCAGAAATTCGACATCAATAATTTCAAATCATTACCTCTCCACCACTGGCATTCTTTGTATATGGGTGTATTTATGACTTGATGGGATGAATCCTGTTCGATTTAGGGGTAAAAACGTCAGTTAAATCCATTATTTTGTTTCGTTTTCATTAATGTGCCCATGATGCATGGAACCTAGTCCTTAGGTGTCACTTTGCATTTAATGCAAAGTGATGAGTCTTGACTTGGAGACCACTCTTTCAGTTTATTTCAGATGGAATCAGGTGAACTTTCCTTGTAACCGTTGATTTGTTTCCAAGTTGCCTAGTTACCCTTAGATATTTTTGTGAAAAATATCTAGATCTTTTGAACCTAGCCATGCCATGTCATCCCATCAAGCATTTAATGCTTGATGGGATGTGCATTAAATGATTTTCCTGGAGGCTATTCAACCGATTTGGTTTCAGTAACGTGTCGTCAAGATTCAAGACTTTCAGTTGGTTACTAAGATATTTGCTTAAAATATCTAGATACCTTGAATTTGGTCTTGACATGTCATCCCAAGCATTTAATGCTTGATAGGATGTGAATTTAATTCCTTGCTTGGAGGCTACTCATTGAATGCTTTGCTTAGATGGCGAACTGAATTGGTTTGGTTTCAATAACGTTTGGTTGTGCCCTAAGTGTCTTGGTTCCCTTCCTATAACATTTGGTAGGAAACTTCTAGTAAAGTTCCTTGGCCATCATAAGTCTTGGTTTGTGGGCCTTAAATGATGTCTAGGCCCCTTGATTGCTTGGGCCTGGAGTGGTTTGTCAAAACTACTTGGATTTGGTCAAAATCTAAGTCAAGCCCACACCTTATTATCTTGTGACTTTGGACTTTTTCATGACCTTTCCAACCCTTGATTGAGGTGTCTTTGATTGTTTCTTTGTGGTATGTGATGTGGTATGCGTGAGAGAAAGAAATGTTTTTGGTTTTAAATTTGACAAGATTCAGTAAAAAGTAAATGTTTCAAAGTCGGGGTGGGATAACTGAGTTAATTTGTTTGAAATGTCCTATATATTAAGGGTAGATACTAAAATTTACCAATATTAAGGATGATTTGATGAAAATCAAATCTTAGTAAAGTCATTTTAGATTTTCTTAAATCATGGGAATTTCGATTTTGACCCAAAACTTTTACTTAGCTGTATTTTGTTAAATTTAACGTTTTTGTGTTTTTGTAATGTTTTTTGGTTGTTTTTGAATATTACATATTGTGATCTCAAGTAGAAATTTGTTTCCTTTTAAACTTGAGTTTAAAATTTATCTAAACTTATACTTGATTCGCCACTGACTGGGCATGACAAAATTCGTTTTCTATGGGGGTATTTATCCTCATTGGTGGGAGCTGAGGGATGATCACTCGGATCTTCGACTTTTTTCTTGGTTCTTCTAGAGAAAGACAGTTGCTCGTAGCGGGAGCTTCTATTATGTGTTTACTTGTCTGACTAAACCTTGTGATCACCTAAGCTCAACTAAGTAGGGAACAATGATCAAGAGAAAGATTTTTACATCGTTCCCACAAACAGCACCAAACTATTGGTGTATAAAAATGGTACACACTTCGAGTATGGTCCAGTAATAAATAAGTAGGTCCCATGCTAGAGTTGGAGTTGATGAGTCAGACATGGAGTTGAACATCCTTCAAGTGAGCTGGAATGGTTAACTTGGAGGGCTGACTTGTTGAAGTCTAGAGTCTTGCTCCTCAGGGCACAAGGCGGTTAACCTGGAGGGTTGACTTGCTGAAGTCCAGAGTCCTGCTCCTCAGGGAAGAGTACCTATTCAGGGCCTGAACGAGAGTTATCCCTCCAAAGCCCCTATGATGTGAAAGTAAGAGCTTGAAGAGAAAATGTACAAAAACGCATCAAGTATATAAATAGTGATTGAGCGTTACTATTTTTGGCGTACCTTAGGTTTGCATAACCTCTGGTACATATAGGCGTTGGAGATGATTAACTTTACCTAATCGAGCCTAAACACGGTTAATTAGGCGAAACCATGTGTTTAGCCGATAATCCGGGGTATTTTAGGAGATAATCAAAGGCTTGGGCTTTTAGGCCCATTTGGAATATCTCGCGGACCTCTGTCAAGCCTGTAGAGGTGAGCTGGTGAAGGAGAGTAGAAATCCGTGGAGTTCTGGATGAGAAACGTACTGAAATGGTGTATCGGTCGAGACACGTAGCTAAGTCCCTAAAGTTGACTGTCTTGAAGCACGACACAAAGTTCTGGGTAGCAGTGTCCCTACGGGGCACATTACTTCTTCCTGAGTGCTAAGGAAATTTTAGGGAATGAGCTTTGGTCGGCATCTGCTTTTACGTGGCACTTTGGATTTCTGAATGCGTCCATGTCACGGCGATGGTGGACACGTGGCTAGGGCCATGGTGCTTTCTTGATGATGCCAACAAATACCCTCATCAATTTTAAAATAGCAATTTGTCCCCATAATTTGTCAAAATTAAAATTAACATTTAACCCCCAAAGTTTTTAAAATCAAAATTTTAAATACCAAAGGGACCTATAAAAATTCTAATTATCATATTTAAATGAAGCTCTAGACCCTATTATTATTTTTTTTGTTCTAAAATTCAATTAAAAATATGAACATATAAAATCAGGTCTTACACTTTCCTTTAATCCCCTGGGGTTGGTCTAGTTGAATCATTATAAGGGTAACTTTGTCATTTTGCAAACTTCTATTAACTACTTAAATGTTGCATGTAAGTTTGAACATCATGGTGTTAAGTGATCACCAATATACAACAGGAGTGCGAATATAATTCAGTGAAAGCATAGGGGACAAAGTGCCATTAACCATTAATTCTATTACACTATAATGGAGTAATTGTACATTTGATGAAATTCTAATGGATCAATACAGATTAAATAATTGATCATTTTAAATTTCAATATTCAAAAAAATTGTTGTATTCTAATGGATCAATACAGATTAAATAATTGATCATTTTAAATTTCAATATTCAAAAAAATTGTTGTACTTATACACTATCCTAAATTCGAGTTAAAATGCATTCGATTTAATAAAGTTATAATTACCAAATTTTTTAGAACCAATAAAATATTTTTGTGTTGGATAACAAATTTTGTTAGGAGAATTATATTTTTTATAACTAAAATAACACCATTTATTAACATAGTTATAATTCAAATGGTAGAATTATAAATAAAAATAAAAAATAATTTAATATATGTAAAAAATAATAATTATTGTTATATTCATATTGGTTATATTTAATAGATCTCTACGAGCAGATTCCAAATATATTATTTACAAAAAATAATATTTAGAATAAAAGTTAAATTATATTTAAATTTTAAATAAATAGTTAAAAAATGATATATAGAATTAAAGTTATATTATACATTAAATTTTAAATGATTAATGTATGTTTTATAATATAGAAGTAAATAGTTTGTTGCACCATTAATCCGAAACCTGTATGTAACATTGAAGAAAACCTAATTAATTAACGTTCAAGTACAAAATGGAATACAAAAGTAACTAGCACTTGATTTTTAGGGATAATCTATACCAAGTCTCAATCACATTTGTTATTTTATGTTTTTAACCCATGTAATGTTTATGTTAATAAATCGTCTTTCAATGACCTTAGTTAAATTATTAATGGATTATTCTTCTCTCATTTTATACAATTCATTAAAGAATTAAAGTAAGCTCAAATGTCAACCACTGCAACATCACCCACTAAGTTTGCCAATTGCCTAACCACCTCACGATTGCCATGTGGTTACCAGCAGCCAATGCAAGACCGTCGCTGTGTTAATATAGCAGAATGTAACAAAGAGTAATTTAGATATTGAAAAATTCGTGTAAATAAATTTATATTAATTTGTAGTTAAGTCGCAGAATATAACAATGGGTATTTTAGGTATTAAAATATCTAAATTTAGTTTAATTGGTGTAAAATAGCAAAATGTAACATGGAAAATTAGATATTTAAAAAAGTTATTATTGAATATGTTTGAAATAGTAGAATGTAACTAGTAAATCAAAAAATCAAAATGACTAGCCGTAAGTTAAAATGTATTGTGGAAGTCCGAACCAACTTTGCCTAATTTTTATCTCTTGGATTGAAATAATTTCATGAATTTGTCTAAATTTGATTTTCACCCTTAAAGTTTGTGTTCAGTCACATATTTCGCCTCAAAAGTTTTTTAGTTTTTGCCTATTCCTCCTTGAAGTTTATTTTTTGTCTTAATTGCCATATTGAGTTTTTTGGATAATTTTATATGCCATGTGACTCGCACATGGGAGAAAAAAATTAGTGAAAAAAGAGAATATTTGATTTTACTATGAAAGTTGGAATTTTTTTGTGTACATAACTAAATTCAGTCACCCGAGTTAAATGATGAAACAACTGCCAGTTTGTGTCAATCTCTTTTTGTGAAAGATGCCTGACCGATCACTTTGAGTTAAGCTTCAGTCATAATCATTTCATATTTGTTGAATGTGATTGTGTTTTGCTTACACATCAACCGATAAAGAGATTGGAACCGTGTAATTGGACCAAATAGAGATAAAAACCAAATTTTGGGATAGATATATAAAGATGAAACTCTCATAAATTATGTCTTATTGCATGCAAATAGGGAGATTTTACCTTGTAATTTTTATAAATCAAATTAGAAATAATTTGGTGAATGTGACATTTGTGTCATGCGAATCAACATGGTGATAGCTTTGATTCGATTAAAATGGCAGAAAGTAGAGTGAGAATACATTTAATTGTATTTGGAGGAAAAAACACTATAACGTATAGTTTAAATCAACAATTTTGTCATTGGACTTCAGTAACAAAAATAAGAGAAAAAATTTTTATGTAAGGGAAATTTCCGCCCACGATATTTAGAAGCATGTAGGGTGATGATGGGTCGGGTCAAGTAGTAAAATCCGACCCAAAGAAAATGACCTGGAAGTTTCCCATGGGTCGATTGAGCTGGTGGCCCAAATGGGGTAGAATTGGTTAATTAAGGAAGCCCAGCACATGATAAAGCAAGATGATTCATAAGAAGTCCAACCATGTTTGGGATAATCTGGATAGGACAAGACCTCCTAATAGGGGCCTGATCACCAGCAGGTAAGACCAACGGGTGAAGGCTGTTGAGCAATTATATGAGAACCCCCACGATCCCATGCATGCAGGGGACATAACTGTCTAAATGTCCCATATTGGGATCATGCACAGCCTCCATGAAGATAAAAATGGGATCATGGAGGGAGTGGTGACAACGAACGGGCCATGAGGATAAATGGTCTATATATAAGGAAGACAGGTTCCAGGTAATATATACTACTTTTTACATACATAAAGTTTTTTCACCATAAACAGACTAACTTATTCTCATATTAGAGGTTCTTTGGCTACCATCACATCGGTGTCCTTTGGTGCTAACTGGTTTCGTAGGTTCAGATTGCAGGCTGTGGAGATTTTTGGCATGTGAGGAGTTGTTACACATGCTGGGGATTTTTTGGAAGCTTCATTTGGCACCGTCTGTGGCAAACAACAAAAGGAAGTTCACCATCGAGATGAGACAATTACGATCAAGTGCAACAGGTCTAAGTCAGAGGAGTGAAATACCACGACGTGCGAACACAGAAGCACGTATTGAAGTTTTAAAAGGAGTTCATACCATCCCTCCCCCTGAGGTGCAGAATACAGACCCAAGAATGGATGTGTTGACGGAAATGATTGTTGTAATGGAATGTATGATAATAAGGATGGCCCAACAGATTGCTGGGAATGTTCAACAGCCTCCTTCTGTTAATAATGACTTTGGGGAGGAGACAGAGTTACTAGAGTCTCTAAACCCTTCACAGGGAGGACGAGCGATTTAGAAGGATATGAGTAACCACCCAAGAAAGGCATGACTACTCAGCCAAACTGAGACGGTAGATTTACACTAGCAACGTGGTGTTCTGGGGAAGAAAGACTTGCTGATTGATTAGTTGGAGACATTGTTGAAGGGAACTGAAATACCATTCACCTCAGACATCCTGGAAGCACCGTTGTCAGAAAAATTCGACCCAACTAAGTTTAAGAAATATGATGGGAAGACGGACCCAATTCACTATATTTGTCAGTTCTGGTATTTGATGGCACTCTATGGAGCATGTAATTTTGCGCTTTACATAGCTTTTGCGACTACCCTAAAAGGATCAACCCTCAAGTGGTTGCACATGTTACCATCCAACTCAATTTCATCTTTTACAGACTTTGGGAAGCAGTTCAATGGTTGGTTTATCACATGCCAAAGATTGATGAAAGGTGTTGATTACCTTTTAGCCTTACGACAAGAGAATGGAGAATCCTTGCATCAGTACATGAATTATTTTAATAAAGAATTAACATGCATTGAGGGTTGTGACTTCAACCTTGTCATTAATGCGTTTACCTCAGGATTGCAACAAGGCCGATTCCAAGATTTTCTTACAAAACGTACCCCGAAGACCATGACTGAGCTGATGGAGAAGTAGAAACCTTATATGAAACTAGAAGACGTTAGATATGTGAGGGAAGATAAAGTATCAAGGAAAGATAACTCTAGATCCAACAAGAAATATAATCAGAGAACAAAGGGCAGTACCTCGGACCAATAGATAGAACGTCCCATAAGTTTTGTGACTAGAGTAGGGGCACGACATGGGCCAGACCTTCAAGGCTTACGGATGTTGATCTCTAGAATCCTTCATGAGATTAGATCATCTGTAGTCATGCATTGGCCTCCTAAAATCCCAATGAAATCTAACAAGAAGAACAAGATTAAGAACTATGAGTTCCATAAAGATGATGGACATAACACTAGCGACTGTTGAGAACACCAAAGGGCAATTAAACGGTTGATAGATATCGGACGGTTACGCAGATATTTGTTGGAGCAGACAATGGAAAAAAAAAGAGGTCGAGGAGTGAAACTCGTCCAGAGAACCACAACAAAGAACGAAAAAATGATGGCCTAAACAATACTTGTGGAGTCATCTACATGATAAACAATATGCTGACTTCATATCTACTTAGTCCAGTGATGCACAGACCTGAGGCCTGAGGTTGTCTTATGACGTGGGCAGTAGAAGTTAGAGAATTCTACATTACATTTAAGCCTAGAACAACAATTAAAGGCCAAGTGTTGGCCGACTTCATTGTTGAGTTGACACCTCTAGAAGAAGCAGCTATAAAGGACGGGGAGTGTTCGTTGATGCTAGAAGAGCTTTGGAAGATGGGCTGATAGGGCATCGAATGTGAAAGAATTTAGAGTTGGAGTAATCCTAGAGACCCCAGAAGATGATTAGCTCGAGAGAGTTGTATAGCTCAGATTCGAAGCATCCAATAATAAGGTAGAGTATGAAGCCGTCATCCTAGGTCTGACCTTAGCAAAGGGGTTGGGAGCCCATTACGTAGAAGTAAGGTCAGATTCACGGCTAGTGGTGAATCAAATAAGCAGAACTCGGTTAATGAGGGAAGGTTATGCCTTTAGGTGGATAAAGTAAAAGAATTGATGACGGACTTTCATAGCTGCAAGATCAAAGCCATTTTGAGGACTAAAAATGGGAAAGCAGATACGCTATTAGTTCTGGCATCATCCTTTGGTCCAAATCAGTAATCCAAGGTGGTAGATTATTTGGAGCAGCCATCTATACCAATTCTTATCGATTTTTGCGCTTATATTGGAGAGCTGGGATAAGAAGAAGATTGAAGAGCTCCACTGGTTTGTTACCTGAGAAAAGGAATGTTACTAGATAACAAAGAATCAGCTCAAAATGTTTTGTATAAGGTATCAAGGTACGTCATGATGAATGGCAAGTTATACCGAATGTCTTTCACACAGCCGTTGTTTCTTTGCTTGGGACCAAAGGAAGCTACCTATGTATTATAAGAAATTCACGAAGGAGTTTGTGGAAATTATCAAGGAGGAATAACCTTGGCACACAAGACACTTACGATAAGTTTTTATTAGCCAATGTTGCGCAGTGATGCACAAGAGTATGTCAAGAAATGTGACAATTGCCAACGGTTCTGTAACGACAACTGGGTTCCTTCCCAAATACAAACACCCATCCATAGTCCATGGCCTTTTGGTCAATGGGTATGGATGTCCTAAGGCCATTTATCCTAGCGCCTGGAACTAAGAGGTATTTACTTGAAGTAATTGATTACTTTACTAAATGGGTGGAAGCTAATGCATTTATGTCTGTAAGTGAAAACGAAGTCAAGAACTTCCTTTGTAAGTAAGTAATCTGTCGTTTTTGTATTCCGACAGTGCTGATATTAGATAATGAAACCCCATTCACTAGGGAAAATGTTGCATGAATATATAATGAATTGATAATACAACATCGGACGTCAAGCCCAACCTATCCCCAAGCAAATGGGTAAGTAGTGGTCACGAATCAATCGATCAAGGAAGTGTTCAAAAAAGGATTGGATAATGCTAAAGGCAAATGGGTGGAATAGCTTCCAATGATTTTGTAGGCCTATCGTACTACTCCAAGAACAACTATTGGGAAAATGCCATATTCCATGACGTGTGGAATAGAAGTAGCGGTTCAAGTGAAGATCGATTTGCCTTTGAGACGCAATAGCAAACTTAATCTTGTAGAAACTTATGATGCTATATGCCAAGAGTTAGACCACCTAGAGAAGAAACCGAGACCAATCAATATTGAGAATGACAACATATAAATCCAGGATGACAAGGACGTTCAACCATGCAGTATGCCCAAGGCATTTTTCATAAGGAGAGTTGGTGATTTCAAGAGTAATGTCATATTATCCAGAGGCTTGGTGTACGACAAGGATTTAATCGCTCGCGTATTGACTTCACTCGTAAGTGCACGAGGTCAAGTTTTAATATAGTGATCGTGAGATCGGATATTGTTCCACTGGGAATCGTGTAATTTAGTTGAATATTGTAATTGGTATAGTCTCATATTATCTCGACTATTCAATAATTGTTTGTATTTTAATTAACAACTAAGATAAATGACAACTATTAGGTTAGTTCTAATTATATTAATTACCTAGGTATTGATTTCTTTCACATAATACATATTTGACTTCGTTTAGTTAGCTATAACGGTGTTTATTCATTCCGACAATCTCTGTATCTACAACTCCTCCGCTACCTCTCCCGAGTGTAAGAAGGGGGATTACATGACTTCGTGTCAACGAAGAAGTCCCACTCAACACCTTAACGACCCTAGGTCGCGTGAGTCTTAAGCCAACGTCATGGATTGCACACGTTCTAACGCCCTCCCGGGTCGTTAGAACACCACGTTGCGTTTACCCTAGTTCGAATCTGGGGTTACCTCTCCCGAGTGTCAAACCCTGTATTATCGATTTATCAATACAAGCATAATATCAAGAATAACGGTAAACACAATCGAATTTAGACAAACAACCATCAAAATAACGTATATTAGTTCAAACTAGCATTACATGACTTACAACAACACCTAAGTAATATTTATCTACTACTACATGATCTTAGCCATATACCATACAAAATAAGAGTGATTCAACATCATTAGATATGGAAAAGTAGTTACAAAGAAAAAAACAAGAGAAGAACGATTAAATCTGAGAATGGAACGGTCCACTGTCGCTAAAGATCGCTCCGCAAATAATTCCTCTTTGTTCGAATGATGAACCTCCTTCTTGATCTCTCAAGAATAGCTTAAGAACACTATATTAGGGTTAGGAACATTGAACAACCAGTTTCAGACGTGGGAGAGGGGTATTTATAGGCCTAAGATTTCAAACATATCTAAAAAGAATTTTTTCTCTGTGCAGAGCAGACTGCCTAGGCGGTAGTTTATTCGCCTAGGCGGAGGTTAAGTTGGTTTGCAATCCTCCTTGGCGGTGGTTTTTTTGCCTAGGCGGAGGGCTGGCACAAAACATTCTGACTGATTTTCACCTAGGTGGTGGTTTCTTCGCCTAGGCAGTAGAGTAGCTCTCAACCTTCTGACAGTTTTCCGCCTAGGCAGTTGTTTTCTCGCCTAGGAAGTTGACCAGCTCTCCAACTTTCGGATGCTTCTCTGCCTAGGTAGTGGTTTCTTCACCTAGGAGGATAGCTGCACTCCAACTCCCTGACCCTTCTTTGCCTAGACAGTGGTTTCCTTGCCTAGGCAGTGGTTTTGCTATTCTTGAAACCTTATTCTCTTATATTTTCTTTATCGTTTTCCCACCGTTTTTCTCGTTTGTCACTCATTTATGTCCCTGCACCTGATTTATATATATAAAAATCCTAAAACGTAATTAAAATATTAATAAAACACTCGAAAATTGACAAATTTGGCTTAGAGGTAGATAAGTATTTTAAACCTATCACTCGATTAGGGAAACTGGCTCCTAACTGGGAAGGACCTTACAAGGTGGTTAAATTGAATAGACCTGGGATGTACTAGTTGAAAGATCTGGATGGTGTACCGATTCCTCATCCATAGAACATTGCACATTTGCGAAATATTTTGTGTAAGTTTCTTGTTTTTTGTTTTGTGGGTATTCTTTAAAGATTTTAAAGAATAATTATTTGTTGTTAAAGATCTCTTGACTGGTCGAAACTAATAGACCTACCTCTTTTAATAGTTGACACATTTGCACTCCGGAAATCCCTGGCAGACTTAGGGATGCAGAGATGGCAAGGCTAGATGCTGAGAAGGAAAGAGGAGGCTGAGTGCAAACTGTTGTAGCCTCAGAAACTCGAACGATAGGGGTCTCGGTTTCTTGAGTAACCAACTCCAATCCAGGAATTTCAGTGGGGATTGGAATATAAGCGCTAGGTCCAAGAACGGACACTATTCCACGTCGCTTTTTACTTAGAAGTTGCGAATCGACAATGTCTGGCAATCTAGAACGGACAGGCTGAGGAGCTTTAGGCTAAGAAGGTCTGGGAGGAACCATAGCTTGCTGAGGTGCTATGGTCGGCCTGGATGATTGTGAATTTTTCTTGGGCACTCTCTTCTTATTTCCTAAGACCAAATCGTGTAACTGGTAGACCTGAGACTTATTCATCATCGGAGGCACAAAGGGTTTGTAAGCAAGCTATTGATAGGGATAATTTTCTGGCATCAAGAGTTTCTCCAATTGATCAATAACCTTTGCCATTAGATGAAATTTTTGGCAAGCACTTTTACCTGTGCAATGCAACTTGTAAAGAAGTGAGGATACCACAAAAGCAAGAGCAGTAAATTAAGGTTAGAAACTAGAAAAATAGAAAGAGAAAATTCCTTGGGAAATGAAAAAGTCGCAATACAACTAGGCATTGCTCCATCCCCTCAGAGAAAAATTTCCATTTTCCATTGAAGAATAGGTAACAATTCTTCCAATCCTTTACAGCAAAAGGGAGGTTAGTGAGGATGGAGTATTGTTTGATGGAAGGCCGTTGAGCAATTATATGAGAACCCCCAAAACTCCATGCACGCAGGGGGACGTAACTGTCCAAAACATTCCATAGTGAGATCATGGACAACCTCTATGAAGATTATGAGGGGATCATGGAGGGAGTTGTGGCAATGAACGGGCTATGAGGATAAAGGGTCTATATATAAGGAAGATAGGTACCAAGTAATATATACTACTTTTTACATACAAAAAGTTTTTTCACCATAAACATACTAATTTATTCTCATGCTAGAGATTCTTTGAACAACACCACATCGGTGTCCCTTGGAGCTAACTGGTTTCACAGTTTTAGATTGCAAGTAGTGGAGTTTTTTGACACATGAGGAGCTGTTACACATGTTGGGGATTTTTTGGCAGCATCAGATTTGGTTGCAACAAATTGATACGAAAATTAAACTTGACAGAGCAAATTGTTACAATTAAAATTCTTGAGAAAAAAGCGACTTTGTACCTAAATTTCAAGTGTGCAAAATGTAACTTAGCAAAAATAAAAAATAAAACTGTTTCAATATTCAACCAAGCAATATGTAAAGTTCATCATAATTAAATGAATATATATTTATATATCTATGCATACTAATTTATCAAAAATAATATAATTTATAAAATAAGTTGATTTAGATGGCAAAACAAAAGTTACAGTTTTTACCCCTAAAAAAGTACTAAATATAAGATCAATACACTTTCATTATATCATGCAACTTAGGATATTACAAAGAATGCGGGACTTTATTCGGTACTTAATCGTCACTTGGTCACATTACTGCATAATAAAATTAAAACGTAACATGTGCTTTTGACTTATTATCTTTTTCACTACATTACATTACTGCTATTCGACCTATTAATGGTTTGGCCAAAAATAAAAACTTCGGCAGGGAACCATCAGTAAGTTCCCTGTTTTTTTTCTTTTTCTTATCTCTCTCTTATATTCTCAATTTGCTCATCCTCTGCGGTTTTCTCTTTGGTTCTTTGATTTTTGTAAAGAGTGTGGCTTTTCTATATTTAGAATTCACTTGTGGAAATCGTTCCCATCGCTAGTTTCAATGGTAATATCATTGATGTTGGTCTGTCGCGAACTTCAACTCCTAAAAACGCTAGTAATGTCAAGACCACTTCCTCATCCGAAACTTTGTATTCTTAGGGGGACTATAGTCCCTTCAATTTCCTTGAATTTTTTATCCTTAAATTGATGAGTCAATACGGGATTCCTGAATAGGTTTCTATTTAGGTCCCTAATGAGTCAACATGCTCGTACTCTTTCCCAAGTGATGAGATATGTTTGTACTCATGGATGTTCTAGTGTGGCCTTGATCTTCCATTTTCTCCTTTCCTCCAAGAACTATTTAGGTCATATGAGAATAGTCTTGCCGAACGTATACCAATAATTTCCATTGCATAATGGGTGTCGTTGCCCTATTTAGTGTCAATTACATCGAACTAAACCTTGAAATGGTTAGGAGTGTATGCTCCATGAAATTTAAAGAATATCCTGGGTGATTTTACCTTTCCATTTTGAAATAATTCTAATTCATCACTGACCACCCTTGTGGAGACTACATTTTCTCCGGCCCATTTAGTATCGGTTCTAAAGTCCAAGTTCGTATAAATTTTAAACTGATATTTAAAGGGAATTAATTTCTACCTTAGATTACATTGGATACCAAAATATCTTAAGAAAACCTAGTTACTTAAAAAGTAACTAAATAGTTACGAAACTAACCGGATCATTTCTCATTCCATAAAAGGCATTAAATGCCCATCAAATCAAGCATTTCATACGAAAATTACATGTACAACCTACATTCATTGAATATCCAAGAACATTTAATTCAAGTAACCAAAATAATTCATGTAACTAGTACTTAGCAAGCAAACTGAACCGGAAAATATCACATTGATTATTAAATGACCCACCTGATAACCAATGATGGCTAATGATAAGTAATCATTGGAAATCATGAGCAATCATTACTTAGACATTTTGAAGATTTTGTAATCATTACAAAATTGTAGAGAATCTTAGTAAATCTTCGAGATTTGGTTGAAACCATGAAACTAAGTGACATCAAAGGGTTACACCTAGACTAAACACCCCCTAAGGAAGGGGCTAGGTTGGTCTATGCATTGCGGAATGCACAGGATCCTTGAGCCTATAAATAGGCAACCTAATTTTCATTTCCAAAGAGTTCGAACCAAGACTTTCTCTCTACTCTCGAATTTCTCTCTTGGGTCTAGGAAATTCTCATGTCTTCTGCTTCATAAACACCCTCAAATCTTGTAAAAAAATGCTTCAAAATGGGTTCAATAATCCCAATGATCTAGCACACCATTTAACTCCATGTTAGGTGGAGACTCTTTTTTGTAACAATATCGCAGTCCGAAGAACGTTTCAAAGCCGACGCCTAGCAAATTCCCTGAAACATGTTTTCCAAAATAAAAGGATTTCCTAGGATTTTGAGATGGATGAAACAAAAAATCTAGGGCCTAGAAAGGCCCTTGTGCTTCCAAAAATTTGAGGTGCATCAGTTGGCGAGTCCGTTGGAAACTTTTGAGGGTCAAGCCTAGTCGGAGTCTAAATATGTGTTCTTGATTAAGTAAAACCCGAGAAATATATCTTTGGTATTGAACATAAATAATTCCCTAAAAAACTTTCTTTTAATATGTTTGTTTATATTCTTGCATGCATTTATTTAATGTCATTTACTATTACTATATTTAATTTACTATCTTTAAATATTTGCATTTACATTACTGTCTTTGAATATCTAAATATACTTTTTGTATATTCTCTCCAATGCACAAGAACCACTTTGCATTTCATATCATGAGAAACAAACCCAAAGCCACAAACCTCTTAGGGATAGAGATGATAGTAGTAGGGAATGAAATCATGCGATTTCATCACATGGCTAAGCTTCGAAACCCTATATGATTAGAAAGAGGAGTCAGTAGAAGCAAAGCCAGGCGGTTTATCCCATAGGATCTGGCTTCGAAACTCTTGCTCAGATCATAAACCTAAGATGGATGTTCCCTCGGGGAGAATGCCAGAGGTTTGAATATTTGGGAACTGAAACTTTCGAGGATGTATTAGTAGAAAAATCCGTGAAGCACATATAATAAGTTAAGGATAAAATGATAACCAAAATCCTATTCTACTTAGGACACAAATGATAACCGAAACCCTATTCTACTTAGGATACTATCTTGGAGAGAAATTTTTATTTTTATTTTGTTTATTGTTGTTTATGTAATTGTTATGCTAGATAGGTAGAATAAAGTTTTTAAAATAAATAGGGGCATAATAGACGATTCTTGTTCTATCCCATGCGTTGCTAGCTTGCTGAACGTCAAACAAATGTTTTCAAAAATCGGAATAGGGAGCAAGTTGCAGGAAAATAAGAAGAATGCATATTTTACTTGATACGAGAATCTCTTAATGCAAAAATTAAATCATTAATGCCATTTTCGTCCATGATAATGCACATAAAACTTTCTCTAATGAAATCACAAATACATTCGCCTTTAAAAATACATGAAAAGCCCACCTCTAATAAACATATAAAAATAGCCTTCGCTAAATAAGGTCATTTAAAGTTCGTCCGCTAGGACAACATCAACAAATCCACTTCGATTGCACAAATCTAAACAAAGTTTATCAAGATGCAGGAAAGTGTCACCACCAAATCGAATCAAGACAAAGCCATCCAATAATAAACATACCTCAGGTCTTATTCCTCCTAGGATTTAAATTTCACGTCCTAAGTGTAGTGTCCTTTCTCATAATCCTATATGATAGGAATCATACACCATAAGGAAGATATTTTAAAGGTTTAGGGTCCAAACTCCTTAAAGTGAAAACAAAATCCTATTCTGGAAAGAAACCAACTAAGGTTCACCAACCAGACTGTCAAAACAAATTCACGTTCGAAAAAACATCGTGAATTCAAAGGTATGTCAAACCCTTCATCGAGTGCTAGGAGTAATGATCCATCTTTTGAAAAATAAAAAAATAAACGGGACAATTCTTTCATTAAGTCCTAAGAGTAATGATCCATCTTTTGAGGAATGAAAGGGGTAATTTAAGTCCTAGGAGTAACGATCTATCTTTTGAGGAGGAAAAGTAAAATTATGTCACTAAGTCCTAGGAGCGATGATCCATATTTTGAGAATAAAAGGTTAATGGTCCCATAACCCTAGGATAACTATGACTTCCAAATGGAGGACAATCTAAAAATTTCAAGTTACACTCGTCATGTGAAACCAAGTCCAAGCCAAGGTCTATCGTGAACATATCTGAGAGTTTCCAACTAGAGGTACCTTTCCCTAGGATTGTATACATATAGCACAAACATAATCATCCATTCTTGTAGACATATTCATATATAGTCAACAATACAACCATACATAAGGTTAGGATAATTTGCGTCCGTATAGTTCATTAGTCAAGGTCTAGGGTTTTAATCACTCAATAATCCTAGAAAATTTGCTTTAGGTAGACTTTTGCTAAAAGTCATCTGAGATCTGCTCGCAAGATTATAAAATGGACCTGATCTCTCTCTCTACCAGTAATACTCAAAATAAATCCAAGATTTCCCCTACGCAAGAAAGCGTTACCTCTCTAAAACATGCGCTAAGCCGGATAAACCCAGCCTCACTATTCGAAGAAAAGAAAAAGGAAGACTAATTACTGTCACCTGGATATACCCTCAGCATGATAAAGTATTGGGACAAATTACGAATCAAGAAACTCCATCATAGAAAATGGATTACCACAAAGAATCACAATAGCCTTGCTAGACTGGAGGACGTCATTTGTGTTACTGCCACAAGCCAAGAACTGCCTAATTGGAGAAAAATATTGAACCTAAGGGAAAATGAGTCCACAAAAATTTCCAAAATTTGGAAGCAGATGGATTACATGGACCGATCTATTAAAGAGATCATACAGGTTATCAGGACCCCTATTCACCCAGAACACCAACCTTTCATATATTCTCTATATCCTAGCAGCTCTCTTCAAACCCGCAGTCAATTACATAATCTAATTCAATTACCACATCAAATCTTTAAGCCTACCCAAGCACCTAAAGAAAAGAGATGGTTCACCCCACTCCATGTTCCACTCTCTCAAATCTACCGCTACTGCTTCAAAAATAAGTTGTTAGAACCTATTCCCTCTCACCATAAAAGCTCTCAGGATTTGAGGTTTAACTCTCATACTTTCTGTTAATACCACTCTTGAGGGGCTGGTAATCACAGTAACCAATACCACAACCTCCAAAACTATATTGAGGATCTCATCCAGATAGGGATCGTAAATATCTTTGGAGGAAATTTGATCGTAAAGTGGTAGTGGAATAACATCTATTTCTGCATTTCCCTTAAATTCTTAAGTCTTTTCTAATGAATTAGGTATTATCTGGTGTGCCTATTTACTCGATCTATGAATTACTAAATACAGGCTTATTTTATTTGAGGTCGACTGCGGTCTTTATACTCCAACTTTCATAAATTAATTTGATTGTCGTATTTCACACACCGCAAATAATCAAAATAATGATAACAAGATTTCAATACAAAATTAGACTATCATCCAAAGGAAAATGTTAAAATAAATGTCTTGTTTCAACTAGGTGATGGTAAGATATTAACAAAAAATCAGAGAAAGTTAGAAAGAAAATCGAGGACCCTGATATGGAATCATTACTTATGTTCCAAAGCAGACTTATGTTCCAAAGCAGGAGTTGTGAAGAAACCAAGTAGAATTGTAGCCAACATACCTATAAAAAGACTTTGGGATAAAGGAAGAGAGACCTTTCATTGATATCGCTCTTAACGAACCTTAAGAAGATGAAAGTAACCTTAGAATATAGCCTCATCCTAAAAAAATTCTTAATAGATGGACAAGTAACCATAAACTCTTCTCATTGACAAATCAATTAGTCAAGGTCGTATTTTGAAAAAATTGAAAGATTCGATCAAAGAAATTCTTAGAAATCTGTGAGGCCTACCCTTATACAAAATTCTCAAAATGAGTAAAGAAGGTAACTAGGAGAATCTTTCGTCCAAAGAAGAAAAAGATCAAGTTGGAAGAAGACAATAAGACTTTACTAGGTATAGAGACAAATAATAAGAAGAATCCAGGATAGGGGAGAAATCAACGAAAACCTCAGGATTGACTCAAACTACCTTAAATCTCCAAAATGTAAAAATCCTAAAAGTACGGGTTAAGAGAAAGAAAATATAATAATAAAGATGGGTCTCAGAAAGTTTTTAAACACTGAGTGGTTACACGAAAGCTATCGGATGAATCACGATCTATATACAATCCGAGTATTTAGTCGTAGGGGTGTTTCAACACCTAGTGACTCGGGCCACCTTGATCGGGATAACTACCTAAAGCTCGCTACATGGATTATATAGGAAGTATGAGTCCCTAGTTACCAGAGTAAAAAAAAATGAATGAAAAAATATATAAATGATTCTCTCAACACTACTAGGATAAACCAACATTTGTTAGTCGTCATTAACTAGAACTTGTTTCTGTATTATTTCTTTTCTACCTCCTTTTAAGTCATCTTGGGAAGGCCCAATCCGGTTGCCTTCAGTTCAATACAAAAGAAATTAATCAGAGCCGTCGAAGAAACCTCGGGTAACATGCATGGCCTGGGTAGTCTCGATAACAATCTCAGAAAAGATCAATTATCAAAGCTTGATGGAATTGAACTAGACAATCTCTTTAAACTAATAACTTTGAAGATTTGGTTTGAATTAATATTGAAATCATATCTATCATAATCTAGATTAATCAGATGTAAAAATCACGACAATCACTGAGGTGATTGAATATTTGAATATGAGTTCTTGAGTATACTCTAGCTAATATAATCTTGCATAAAAGTGAAAAGGGAAATATTCATAGCACGTATTGGTATAATGCTTAAAACATTATAAATCAACAAAGGAAATAGCTGAAAAGGAAAGAAATGTCATTGTTCAATAATCCATTCACTTGAACCATCTCCCAAAATTCATCCAAAAGTCATTCAAAGCCCGAGCCAGATTAATAGTGATCTTTATTCCGAGGCAAATGTTCCCATTCTGGGAATCCCAAGGGCAAAGGAGCTGAAAGCCTCTTAGAAGAAAAAATCCCGATTAGAATTTCAGTTATAAAACGAGCAGGAACAAAGGAGCCAAAGCCTCTCAGAAGCATCGGTCATCCTTCCATATTAGAGATCATATGGAAACAACCAAGGAAGATGGATAATAGCAAAAGATAGCTAGGGAAAATAAAAAAAATAATTTTAAAATCATTCCATAAAAAAAGACTGGCATCTCTTGATAGACGATACATTCCTTAGGAAAATATTCTAGGTAGAAATCATACATCATTTTTCTTAGGCCCATACAACTAAAAATGAATGGAAAATGAAAAAAAATAAAAAAATGCATTCACACAAGTGTCATTATGTATTTTCATTGTGTAGAATCTGCATTTCATAAAAATCATTCAGAATGTATATGCCAGTATCGAAATACTACATAACCACCATGCATCATGTTTCACTTAGGCATACATAACATGCATACACGAGAAAAATTAATCATCATACTTCAACGAGAACCTCTGACATCTTGCATACCATTTTGCATCCAAGGGTTATCATCAGTATAACACTTGTACCCATACACCTTATTTGGAAGCTATGGTAAGCTAGCAGGCAATCATTGGACATGTAATCTGGTCAAGCTACCTTACCACTCATCGTACCATTGTCTTTCTCTAATAGTGACTTCAACCAAATTAGGAGTTAGACAAGGAGTCGAGCTCACATAAGGTGTGTTTGGATAATAGACTATACCCATTCCTATGAAACGTTGGGATGTAGTTGGATGTCCTAAGAAAATTGACCTTGATAGGATCCAACAGGATGTTCTTAGAATTGAGTAATTTTTATCATTGTTCGAGTAAACTTAGTACCACGCCTTTAATAACCCAAAATAGAACAGCGCTAGTCAAAGACTTAAACAGACTACCAATCCAGACAACGATTGATCTTAACTAGATAATTCTTAGACAAGAGACTTTATCCATTAAACTAGAGTAAGATTGATGCCAATAAACGTAGCAATCTTTACCTACGATAGATATGATTCTTGAAATCATGTTGTTGGTTTGGAACTAAGCTACGACCTGATCCTTGGTAACTCGGCAAGGTACGTAGGAAACCCAAGCGGCTCTAGTCAAATTAGAGAGGTGTTGACTTCACACCATTCTCTCAGCCCTGAAACAAGGTGTATCTCTGGAGAAGTCCTTTGACTTTCTTGAGGAAATCATATTCGCTCCCATTCGATATTCAAACAACAACAAAATTTCTCAGGTTTATAAGGAATGGTGGTCGAAAAATGCTAGAAATCTAGCAAACCTGCATAACAAACTGACTTTTGATTGTCTATGTGGTATTTTTCTTTCATGACTAACATCTTATGGCGGATAGTCGAAAGGACAAACGACATAAGAAAAGGGAAGATGCAAGAGAAATACTATCCTACCTAAAGTGGTCAGAGATTCTACCATATCATCATAACTTCATGGTAATTCATGATTTCGGTAAACAATATTATATTTAGAAAAGAGTTTGATATGTTATAGTCATCACCAAACTAACAATATACAAAACATCAAACTCCATGATACCACTATTAAGCCAACAACACATAAAAATCTAAAAAGCAAAAAGCGCAATTAATATCTTGCAACCAGAGTTCACTAAAAAATCCATATACCTAAAACCATCGTGCACCATAGACTTGGATCTCGATATGAACAATCAATTTCAAAGTAAGATTGGTACACCTCAGTGTTACTTCCAGGATGGAGCTTTTGACAAAAAAAGAAGACTATCGATAAATGAAGAATTGCCAACTCCTACAGAGAAAATCCAGCACACACAGTTCAGGCGAGAAGACCAAGGAACGGAGACGGGGGTTTCTTTTTCTTCTAACAAGTAATTTGGCTCTCAAATTGCAAGAAACAGAAACGGGCTATTTAAACATTGACATCAAAGTGCAAAATACTTGAAGAAATTACGAAATGGAAAAGAAGAGCTTTACCATTCCAATTCCAACAATTGATCTATTACCCTTGGCACTCTACACGTAAAATCATTCTACCGATTCTATCTAGATTA
Source organism: Eucommia ulmoides (assembly GCA_016647705.1). Classification (NCBI taxonomy): domain Eukaryota; kingdom Viridiplantae; phylum Streptophyta; class Magnoliopsida; order Garryales; family Eucommiaceae; genus Eucommia; species Eucommia ulmoides. The sequence continues at coordinate 46,018,074 of CM028332.1, read as the reverse complement.
AAATATAAGTTAAATAGCCCGATTGTGACATCCATGGGTGAATCCTAAGAATTGACTTCCCATTTTGGAATTTTTTTCCATCAACATCAAATAAACATGTTAGAAAGCGTGTTTAGGGATTCACAACAATGATTTTGAATTCAATTTTCATCACTTCCCGACAAAAAACGCCACGAATCGATTTCGCTACTCATCCAGTAGTTAATCAGCCTCTTCCCTAGACCACAAGCTGGGGTCATATTTTACACTGGTAATGATCATAATCATACAATAAGAAGTGTAGGTTTAGATTCCCTAACATAACTTAACCAATCACTGCCCCAATTAGAGACTAGGGCAGATTTCACCTTTTTCGGGATTTTCCTATGGAAATGGTGTTCATTTCCATCCTGCAATGTAAAATGGAGTGTTTTGACAAACAAATAATAAAAATCAACCATCACCATGACTAACTACGTGTCGACCTAACATTGTGCCTAAATTTCAAGCGTGCACAATGTAACTTAGCAAAGATAAAAAATAATACTCTTTCGATATTCAACCAAGCAATATGTAAAGTTGATCATAATTAAATTAATATATATTTATATATCTATGTATGCTAATTTATCAAAAATAATATAATTTATAAAATAAGATGATTTAGATAACAAAACAAAAGTTACAGTTTTTACCCCTAAAAAAGTACTAAATACAAGATCAATACACTTTCATTATATCTTGCAACTTAATATATTAAAAGGAATACGGGACTTTATTCGATACTTATTTGTCACTTGGTCACATTACTGCATAACAAAATTAAAATGTAACGTGTGCTTATCACTTATTATTTTTTTCACTTTATCACAATACAATATATTAGGATGCACAACTTATAGAAATTATTCAATACCAACGGTTACCCTGACCTTTTAAATATGACTTCTATTATAATTTAGATATTTTTATGGATCCAATAAGAGATCCATATAAATATAAAAACGTAGTAGAATTCATATGGAAAAATGTCAATTTTGTAACTAATTTGAGACTTGTGTGTTTACTCATGTTCCACAGCTTTCTCCATTTTTTCACCCATCATCTGTAGCCACGTGTTGTAGTGGCTCACCATATCTTCCCGTGTCCACCCTTGCACCGAATCTGCCACAAAAGACCATTCAATCACACACCCTTCTTCGCCATGGTGCCTAAGGTCAACAACATTAATAGTTGCGACAAAATACTTGGAACCAATGTTGTTGTCTAACAACTCATAACTAAAATTCATCTTCTTGGAATCAATGGCAGTCAATCTCTCGTGTGTCCAGCTCACCGCAGCGGTACTACCATCAGAGGGTTCGAACAATGTGCCTTCACAATACCGGATGCAGCCAACTTCACCGTTGGTGCCGTAGATACCATAGGAAGTCGTGAGGCCAGGGAACCATTTGTATATACCAAAAAAGTCCTTGAAAAGTGGCCAAATTTTGTGTGCTCTAGCTCTAGTAAGCGTTGTTGAGACCTCAATTTCCCACTTACATTCTTCAGTAGGGGCCATGATAAGAAAGAAGAAATTTAAAGCTCAAGTTTTGATGAGAAAATTATGTAGTTCCGAGGTGCTTATATAGGGCTTTCAAATGTCCATTTTAATCCAGCCCTATATATGAAAATAACTAGCAAATTGTAATGGACTGCTTTTGGATATATTGGATGCTCTTTCATTAGTAGTAGACTTTTTTTTTTCCTTAGGATAAAAGTATTAAAAGTATGACCAAGTACCAACTAGTTAATCAACTTGGATTATTCTATTCTAATAATATTTTCAAGCACAATAAATTTATTTATTAATTTACATGTAATTATGAACAAAAGTTGTGGGCACTTGGCGGCTTAGATTAGAGAATGCACCATCTACTCCATGTATTTGTATGCGAAGGGAAAAGATATATAAGCTTCTATGCGTTCGGTTTCGGTGTGCTCCTCTGTGCCGTGGTCTATAATTTTTCTCCCTTTTTTGAAAAATTATTCTCTTCTTTGAATGACAGAGAAACTAGTTTCTGTGTGCAGTTACATATGCTCCTCTAAAGTTTTAATTTTTGCATATTCATCCTTGAAGTTTCTGTTTTGTTCAATTTGCCCCATTGCATAATTTTTTTTATTTTTTTTCTGGATTTAGTCATGTGAGTAGAAAAGGAAATGATTAAATTATATTTTGCACAATCAAAATTACACATTATGAGAGGAAAAATGATTAAACTGTATTTTGAACCCTAATTTTTTTAATGTGATTATATTTTGCTTCTAACCTGCCAAAACTCGTTTAATTGAAATTTGGCTATTTTTCAATCTTCACCTTTAACGTTTGTGTGCAGCTATGCTCCTCTAAAGTTCTAATATTTGCATATTCATCCCTTAAGTTTCTGATTTGTTCAATTTGCCCCATTGCACAATTTAGTATCTTTTTTTCCTGGATTTAGTCATGTCAGCAGAGAATGAAATGATTAAATTATATTTTCCACACTCGAAAATGTATATGATGGGAGAAAGTAATGATTAAATTGTATTTTGAACCCTAATTTTTTTAATGTGATTGTATTTTGCTTCCAACTTGCTAACAAAGAGACAAAAACTGTTTAATTGGACCAAATAGAGAGAGAAATAAAAACTTTGGGACTAACATGCTAAAGTTAAAAGTTTAAGAAAATACGTGCTAGCGCCCAAAAATTTTAGGACGCAGAGTGAGATTTTGTCTTTCAAATTTAAATTAAAAATATAATTAATTTTGTGAAGGTGACATTCGGCATGACGATCAACTTGGAGGTAGCTTTTATCCAACGAAAACGATTGAAGGTGGAGTAAAAATGCGAGCTCCATAATATCAAGGTCAAATCAACCAAATTGGCCGAAGTTTTTGACCAATTTGTATATGGGATATTGGCGATGTAAATTATTTGTCTTCGATCAAATATTATTAAAAATTAAAAATTTACCAAAAAATAATGATTAATTAATTATTTATTCTTATCTTTTATCAATTTTTTTTTTTTTTTTTTTTTTTAAATAAGATTAATATAATGACTCTCTCTCTCTCTCTCTCTCTCTCTCTCAACCATCATCTCTTCAATCCACCACTATCTCCAACCCAAACCACCACCATCAATGCCACCACCTTCTATCCAACCTAGTACTCCCTCTTGCATTAACTCTCTCTGTTTCTCGATGCATTAGTCATTCTCAACGTTCTCGTTCGGTGAGTCTGAGGCCCCTCTCTATCTATATATATCTAGATGAATATTTTATATGGCCACTTTCTATATATGTAAACTCGTTTTTTAACTTGAACATAAATACTCGACTCAATTTCAATTCTTTCGTTCTCGCTCTCCCTTTCTCTATAGATATGTGTGTCACTTTTGTTGAACACTTTTCTCTCCTTATTGATGATGATGATGGAAACAATAATATAATTTTGTAGTTGTCGAGTATTGGTAGTGGCATCTGAACTATCGATCGTAGAAAATGGCTTTATAACATTACTCAGACAAGCACTCGAGCAAAAATGCTTTGATTCTCCAAGGCATACTCTTTCAGTTAAGCTCAGTCAGCCTTTGCTGGATAGTTCCAGCAAGGACCATAAGGATATGTAGAGACTCACCTTATAGTCGATATATAGAAACTTCCATAGCAGCAGCACCACCACTAACTGCCACTACAAGATAGTGGACTGAATTCGCAAAGCTGGACTATTAATATATGCAGATGGGTTTTACCCGTTAGGTCAAACTAGTTTCCCATTAGCTTAAATTCTAGTAATTATCTATATATAGATACATTTGTACGTCACTAAACAACAACCTTCATACATATCAATACAATTGTCTTATATTATTTCCCAATATTCTGCATCTCAATCAATCTGATATGGTATCAAGAGCTAATCTTTTTTGGCCCAATTTCTAATAAAATTCTGTAATTCCAAAGGCAATATTTTTTTGTTGCTGTCGTTGGCTTCAAACATTTATTTTGTAAACACCGCATTTTTTTCTGCCCATTTTACTTTTAATAAGAGTATCGGGTCTAAAGAGAAAATTTGAACAAACTTTAAACCATGTTTAAAGAAAAGAATTCATGCCTTAGATTCTCATGTTTAATTTCTACACAATGTTTTAATTAAGAAAAAAAAAAAAAAAAAATCCTCAATTTCGATAAATTCAACAAAAAATAAAGTTTCGAGATAAAATTGAAATTTCTAATACTTGATTAGGGATCCAATTGATTAAATTGATATTGTATTTTGATAAAATACCACTTTTGATAACATTAAAATTGAATTCCACCCCTTAACTTTAAAAAAATTCTAATCACACCTACTTTTTATTTTAGCACCAAAACTGTATTTTTTCCCCAGTTTCGTCTAATTGACGACCAATTGCATGTTAGTTTTCAAAATTGGACAATACAATCTTTAATTGGATAGTTTACTTTCATGTTTTGCATTTTAATTTCATGAAAACACACACAAAAAAAAATTTTATTAGTAAACAGTGCTCATTGCACTAATTTCATTTCATGTCCATCACCTAGGAATAAGATGGAGTATTTGGATTCTAAATTGGAGTGCTATTAGCCATATTGGGAGAACCCCAAGCCATTACATTGAATGGTAAGACTTAAGGTGGTTGAAATTGAAAATCAACCACTCAATTCCCAATCTAGGGGGGCTAAAATGCACAATTACACCAAATAGAGAGGTAATTGTCCATCAAGAGACAACTACCACCACCTCTGGAGAGCTTGTGTACTCACCAGGGCATGCACCTTAGTGAGTGCGCCAATTCTGCAGCATATATATAGATGGTCAAGTCCACCTATTTCACTTATTCATGCTCATGCACTTGCTATTGGTTCATTACTTGCCAAGTCTCTCTTTCCCTCTCTAAAATAAAATTTAGTTTTAGTTAAGGAGATTCTTAGAAAAGAAAATATTTATGCAAGAGATCAAAACCAAAGAAAGAATAATTGTTAGAAAATAAAATATTTACACAAGAGATCAAAACCAAAGAAAGAAGAACAAGAAGAAGAAGAAAGAGAAAACTTCAAAGGTGAAAGGACTTCCTCGAGAACAAGGTATCCCTAAGACATTTTTTTTTTTCTTTTTTCTTACCCATCTAAAGGAGGACGTAAAAACCGACCATAACCTAAGAGGCCGTTCGCAAGTGAACACTAAAAATGTTTATACTTTTTTTCGCATTTATTTACCGTCATTTACTTTTCCGTATTTATTTATTGTCATTTCCTTTATCGCATTTTATTTACCATCATTTACTTTCCCGCAATTTACTTTACTATCATTTACATTTCTACTCTACATATTTCTGTGCTTTACATTTTTCGGACTTCACTTTTCTGTCATTTACATTTTCGTATTTAAATTTCTATCGTTATATTTCTTGTTCGGTGTCTTTCCTCGCTTTGAATTTCCTATTTTTTTTTTCTTTCTTTACACACACACACACACACACATATATATACTCATAAAGACACAAAACAAATAAAAAAAAAAGAAAAGAAAACTTGGCATAAACTAAGAACTTTAAAGGGAGAGTTTTTCATACCCCATTTCGAGGTTTCCCAAATTTGAGAAAAACTTGAAGTGGTGGGTTAAAGAAAACTCTTCCCCCAAGTGATTTTCGTTATGGTTATCTTGGTAAAAATATTTATTTTCCATTTACTAAACAAACATGTTTCATAAAAGTTTTGCTATTTTTCTTAAGGAATAATAAACACTACGTTCCCCCCCCCCCCCCCCCCCCCCCAAAAAAAAAAAAAAAAAAAAAACAAAAGTCTTTTTTTTTGTTTTTTTAAAAACAAAATATTTTTGTAAAATTTTAGGAGAGATAGATAGATAAATAGATATAGAGAGAGAAATAAAGCTCAACATAGGTGATGGTATAAGATGGTCAGGCAGGACACATGCGGGTAGGGCATGAAAGTAGTGGCAAGGCATGGTGGCGGTGATAGTGTGAGATGGTCGGTGAAGAAGCTCAACGAAGAAGAAGAAAAGAAAGAGAAAAAAATAAAAAATGAATAAAAAAAATGTAGATTTTTAATTTTGTCTTTTATTCCTTCTAATTTTACTACGAAATTAGAAGGAATGAGTAATTAAAACCATGCCTAAAGATATAGGATTTAAAGTAAAACGTACAAACTTATTGCACTACATAGAAACATGGTTATGGTTAGAGGGTTTAAAATTGAGTTTACCTTATTTTAAATCCAACAAAACTTAACTTTAAATTGACGTCCTATTAAATTCAATATTTTTAAGTTCGAATCGGATTAGATCGACCGGTTCCAGTGGTCGAACCTTTGATTCATTCAAGCACTGATTCAATGAACCAAAACAACGTTTTTGGTAGAATAACATAAAAAACGTCCAAACCACCTGGTTCAGCCATTGAACCGGTGAATCAGAGTGATTTTGCTCCAATTGGTTGGTTTTCTCAAATTTCTCCTTATATAAACCCCCTAAAGAAAAACAAATTTTCTTATCCTCCTCTCCCGTAGTTCTGCCCTTCATTAAACGACTTCCTACCTTCTATATTTCTCTATATCCTCGTACCGCTCAGCTCAACACCAGTAGTAGCATCACAAAATCATCACCATTTTCCATTCCAGGCTTCTTCTTGCAAGGCCAATACTATTCATCATTCTTGATTCCAAGCTTCTTCGTCGTCGTTGTTGTTCACCATTCGCCATTCACAGCCTAACTACCATCGTTCCTAATCCATCTGCCTCGTATCCTCTCCTCTGGTTAGTATTTTGTACTCAGTCGATGGTTCATTCGAGTTTAGTTTGGAACTTTACTTTAATTTTTTTTCTTCTATATTTTGTTAGGTAATCTAGTTAATTGTTGTTGTTTGTTGTAGAATTGTTTTATGTAACACAATTGGTCTTTAATATTTTGTTTAATTTTTGTGTGATAATATGTTCATGCAAATTTTTGTTCATTTTTTTGTTAATTATTTAATTCAGGAAAAACAAAAAAAACAAACAAAATTATCAGGGGACTAAGCTAAAACTGATAGGAGAATAAAAAAGAAAACAAAAATAAATAAATAAATAAAATAACATTAATAATAAAAGATAAAAAAAGGAATCACTCATCCCAATAAAAATCATCTTAATTATACCTAGAGTTATACCCAGAGTGATAGCTTCTTAGCATTGATCTTGTTTTAACTCCTCGAAATAGAAATTGTAGCTTCTTTTTATTTGTACCTCTTTTATAGGAAAGCACCTGAAAATCCTCTCCATCGAAATTCACTTCCTCGCAAATCCACCTAAGAGAGAGTTTTAGGGCAGAGATTGGTTGGGAATCAAAATCAAGATTTGGGTTTTTATTAGCCTCCAAAACCATTCCATTCGAAAAAACTTGGTCCTCTTCAGTAACCATGTTATTAAATCCATCATCTCTGTTAAGATTTGACTCATTTTGTTGCCAAAATTTTGAGTGCCAAAAAGAGTGTCTTTACCTCTAGTAGCTTCTCTAATAGGAAGATTTTGATTAGGGACATCACCATTAGCAATAAGTTTTGTTTGTTGCCCATTTTCTGCATCCACTTCATACGAAACATTGTTTTTCCATCTTTTAATTTATTTTCCTCAAAGTTTTTTATCGCTTCACCCTCCCGAACTACTTCTATTGCCTCCTGATTTTCTTATGACATAGGAAGATTAATATCTTTATCTAAACCTACATCAACAATCTTTTCAACTTCCCCTTGGACTACAACTTGATTACTTTCATTTTCTTTGAGTTGTTTCTTATTGATTGTTTTGCCTCGAGTCATTTGAAAGAGAAATAAGTTTACAAGAACTCTTCTCATGGGCTTGATGAAAGTAATTGGTGCAATATAGAGGAATCTTTTTAAAATGATTTGGTTGCCAAAAACCACTACCACATCACCTTTACTGATCCAAACTCTGTTTGGCCTAAGCTTGAGGAGATCAATTTCAACACACACTCAGGCCAAATGTGGCCTTGATAACTCCACAGTTGCAGATTCCAATGTCAAAGAAGTAGCGAATAATGGAATAATAGAAAATATACTTTGAGCATTGTGAAAATGAATAGGAAGCTTAGTTAAAAAAAATCCATACTGGAGCTAAGTGGGATAAAAAAACAGTAGTCTATTTTGAAAATACGCATCAGAAAACCATGCACAAACCAATTTCCTTTTAATCAAATCCTTTGAAAATCCTCCTCTTTTGTGAACCAAATAAGAACATGTTTGTGATCAAGAAAATCCTCACTCAAACCTAATTTTAAAAATAATTATTCCAAAGCTAGATAGGACGATTTTACATGAGAGAACTTACCCACCAAAGAGCAGCAAAACGGTTTAGCTAATCCTTCAATGTCTTGATTGGAAAAGAAAACCGTTGGTTTACCCTTATGAATTGTAGGTGGTTTCAAGTCGACAATTGGTTTCACTTCGGTAGAGAAGATTGAAGAAAAATATTGTGAGCAAATGAAAGATAGGACTTGTTAGCATGTGCTAGATGTAACGACTTGGTTTCCCAGGGCTGCCACATGGTTTCTCCCTTCGGAGAAATTATGCTAAAACCGAACGACCAATATTTTGTCTCATCAATCGGAGACTTTTTTTCCAATGCGACGACGATAATTATAATTTGTCAAATTATACCGAACAACCAATTTTATATTAATTCATTATGAATTCATAATTAATTATAATGACCAATTCATATTAATTTATTTACAGTTTATTATAATGGAATAATAAATTGATTAATTCATATTAATTGTATTTATTTACAGTGTATGGAATAATTCATTATTTAACATTAATGAATTATTGCTAAACATTGTGATCAAACTGATCACATTCATATTAATTATACGATTTACCAATAATCAAACTGATTACATTCATAGAAACAATAAATAATAAGATTTGATAATTTCAGATTATTATAATGTTTAGCAATAATGAATTATTGCTAAACATTTAGCAATAAACTGATCAATTCATATTAATTATAGAATTTACTCGGATTGCAGGACATTTCAGTAGCGTACCAATAATTTAACCAAATCTTAATTATTGTTTATGTATACTTAAAATCGGTATTCTTAAATGGCACTACACCTTTATCATAATTTCTAGCACCGGTTTACCTCAAATAATAAATTCAACTATTACAATTTTTAAATAAAAATTCAAATGAGATTCTTGACGCCGTTCTCATTCTCACCGGCTCTGCAATCAAAATTGTGGGGTTGTGAGCTAACGCTCAGTAGAACTCCAACCCCTCTAATACGTGCATTTAATTAATGCGACAAATAAAACACATTGGCATGATTTCCACAGAATTTTCACATAAACATAATTATTTCATGCAAATTAACAGCTATATATTGACAACAAAAATAACACAAATCTCACAAATTTTGGGGTATTACAATCTACCCCCCTTAAATAAATTTCGTCCTCGAAATTTTGTTTAAAACAGTAATACTTTGGAATCGCACCACATGGTCATGTTAGTCACACTTAATTCTAGAATAATTGTTCTCTATGTAGGGTCTCATAACCGAAAGGCACCTATAATTCATAACCGTCAAAATCTATTCCACATATTGCGACATTCTCATTCGCAGTGGCTCACATTATATCCAACAACCTATGGACCGGGTGAACTTTGGTTGGTAACACCTAACACAGATAATCAATTGCTAAAAAATCTTTTGTTTCTAAATGCTTCTGTCATACCCCCACGCCGGACACCCGTCACCATGGGGCCGGCGTGACGTCGACACGACATCACCTGAGCGACAAACCACACTAGAAAGCGACAATATGCATTCATAATTATACAACCACAAAATCAGGCCAAAAACATCTTCTCTAACTAGGGACACACCCGTCCCTAAATTATAATAACAACAAAAGATAAAATAACAATGAACCTCTCCTAGGTTCGCCTCAGGCAACACCTCCCAAAATACTTCATCGCTATACTATCGCTGGACACTACCCAGTGCCAGTAGGGGACCGACTCCTAACCGCTACACCTGCGAGTGTACTATCTTCTTAATAAAAAGTTTTAATTGGATCAAGCATATAACATATAAACATCACATATCAAATAATAATATAATAATCTCATAATTTAAATACCTTATACCATAAGGAAAACATATTTTTCCTATCACCACAGAATCAACGTCTATATATATATATATATTACCTCAACTAAGCAGTAAAAATCAACAAGAATAATTCAGCTAACCATATAGAATAATGAAATCAGAACATACCAATCCAGTATACAATAAAATATATAAATGTACTATTCCCAATCACCATATGCAAGAAAACACCATATACGACAAAACACCACTTCGCACCACAACACTTTACACCTCATCACGTCACACCCCGGGCTAACCATGTGATCGTTTTAACCTCACGATCGGGAGTTTGCAACGGTACTGTACCATCCGTAGGATATACCTTCCAACGAACACCCATCACTCCGCCGAAGCGGATAATCACTGTGCAGTATAAACGTCTAATATCACTCTGCCGAAGCAGATAAACATTACTTCGCCGAAGTGGATAACATCACTCCGTCGAAGCGGATCACATCACTCCGCCGAAGCGGATAACCTCACTCTGCCGAAACAGATAAATATTATGGCATCGTTAAATCAATAACAACATCATTAAAACATAACTCAATAATATCGTCTAATCAACATCGTCAAATCACCACACTCATCTCGATATCTGTTTTGCAAAACTGACACTGACCACACTCTATCTGGATGCCGGTGCCTACAAACCGAATAATGACAGAGCCTACATTAATATTTTATGTATAATCACCTAATTATGTAATGCAGGACCTAAGTTCCTCATTCTTCCATTCCCCATATTTTATCTATGAAAATTGTTATTATTCTGATAATTTCATTCGTTTATTATTGCATAAAAATCTTGTAATATGAACGATTCCAAATTTATTATTCCGGTTACAAAATTTTTTATGCTAGAATTGAATTTAACAAAACTAAAATAAATTAACGAAAAACGATATCCATTCCGAATCGTTCACGGGCCGTGAGATGGATTTGAATTTTGTTGGGGTTATTTGTGAATATTCCCCTTTCCTTCATTTTTCTTTCTTTTTCGTTTTCGGTTCTTGGTTCTACTCCAGACCCGACGGCCGGTCCCCTCTCTTTCTCTACTGTTGCCGACCATCGATGGCCTCCCACTCCTCGCCGATTCTCACCGTCAGCCCTGCACCGCCCACAACATCGATCAACCACCACCACCGGCCACCTCACAAGTTAACACACATACCCACAAGATCACCGCACACACACACACACACACACATGCTGCCACACACACTCTCATGCACATAACTACACATGCAAGCCCATAATGCCGATAGCACACCACGGGACTGACGACCCATGCCGACGGCGACATACGCACACAACGGCACACCGTAGCCACACCTAACTCGCACCACCGCCACCGCTGTTGATCGATCGACTTCTCTCTCTCTCTCCGTCTCTGTTTTTGCTGGGTTCTCGCCGACACAACATACACACACACACACAAACTTACTACCGAACGATCATATACTCCCACGTCTGAACACCGCAACCCCCATGCACCGGTGAAGACGGAACAACACTGACCGAAAGGACACCCACCACCTTCGCCGACAACACCCTTTCTCTCACATTACTCTCACTCACCGCCGGCCAAACTAATCGACGGCGACACACACACTAACTGAAAAATCAGAACACACACAAACTCACACGATTCAATCAAACCCACACACTGTCAAAAAAAGAAAACAGAGCACATACCCACACCGCCGAATATTTACTGACCAAACTTGCAACACTCATGCATGCACACATATACCAAAATAATTAGAGAAATTACACATAAATACTCACCAGCTCGATGATCGTTGATGATTGGATAGCGATCAGAAACTCCCGCTCACCGGCGATACTAAGAACGCACACTGCCACGCCGTCGACGAACCACCCCACCAGACGAACCACCCTCGCTCTCCCCTGGGACTGACGACGATATCCACACGATCACGCACAGACGTAACAGCCAAGACCACACTTCCGGAGGAACGCCGATTCAAGAAAAATTCGATGACTCCTACTCCGCTCCTCTCTCTCTCTCTCTAGAATTTCTTTGATTTTTCAGATTTGATTTAGGATTTTGATCATTTCTACTGCATGAGAGAGTATTTATTGCATGAAATTAGTGGGTAGATTTGATCTCCTCATGCCACGTCCCCTGTTCTCTCTCTCCCTGTCGGCCGGTGATCTCTCGTTACACACACACAGCTTTTATATATATATATATATATATATTTATCTTTAAAATTTTTTAGTTATATTGTATTTTTCTTCTCCAATTTCCTTTAAGATCTTAATTTCAATAAATTTCAACTTTTAAAAGTTTCAAAAATTATAATTTCACCCTTAATATTTTCAGTTTTTTATTTTAATTGTCAATTTAAATCTCAAGTTTAAATTTAATATTTCTAAATTTCCAATTTGACCCTCAACTTTTGATTTGAATTTTAATCAATAAAATTTTACCCTAAAATTTTTTAATGCTCTAAAATGCAACTATTTATGACGTACGTTCCACGATTTAGGTTTTACAACTCTTCCGTCCTAAAAGGAATTTCGTCCCGAAATTTTTATTACCTTAGTCGAACAAATATGGGTATTTGTTCCTCATTTCTTCCTTTCGCTCCCATGTCGCCTCTTCCACCGCATGACTGCACCACAATACTTTGACTAACGGGATCGTCTTCGTTCGTAATACTTGATCTTTACAGCTTAGGATTTGGACTGGCTCCTCAACGTAGGTCAAATCTGCTTCCAATTTGATCGGCTACGAAGTCAACAAATGAGAAGGGTCTGGCACATATTTCCGGAGCATCAATACATAGAAAATGTCGTGTAGTCGAGATAACTCTGGAGGTAACGCAAGTTTATACGCTATCGTGCCAACCCACTCTAGAATTTCATATGGTTTGATGTATCTTGGGCTCAACTTCCCTTTCTTTCCGAACCTCATTATGCCTTTCCACGGAGAAATACACAAGAACACATGATCTCCCACCTCGAACTCCAACTCCCGCCGGCACTTGTCTGCATAACTCTTCTGTCGACTCTAAGCAATTTTCAATTTTTCTCGAATCACCTCTACTTTGTCTACTATCAGCTGGGCTATATCCGACATCAACAATTTACGTTCACCTACCTTAGTCCAACAAACTGGGGTTCTGTATCTCCTACCATACAACGCTTCATACGGAGCCATCTCGATTGCCGAGTGGTAGCTGTTATTGTAGGAGAATTCCATCAATGACAAATAATCATCCCAGCTACCAGGAAATTCCAGAACATATCCCCTCAATATATCCTCTAACGTCTGAGTCGTACGCTCTGATTGATCATCTGTCTGAGGATGGAAAGCGGTGCTAAATTTTAGCTTGGTACCAAAAGCAGCCTAGAGACTCGGCCAGAATCTCGAAGTAATTCTTGGATCTCTATCCGACACTATAAAAACCGGTGCCCCATGCAACCTAACAATCTCATCGATATACAATTGGGCATACTTTTCAAGAGAAAATGTTGTCTTTACAGCCAGAAAATAAACGGACTTGGTAAGCCTATCAATGATCACCCACATGGAATTATACCCCTTTTGAGTACGGGGTAATCCCGAATCAAAATCCATCGTGATATGCTCCTACTTCCACTCTGGTATAGGTAGAGGTTGCAACAACCCACCTGGACGTTGATGCTCAATCTTTACTTGCTGACAAACAAGACACTTGACAATAAATTCTGTGATTTTCCGTTTCATTCCGATCCACCAATAATGCTCACACAAATATCGATACATTTTGGTGCTCCCAGGATGCATTGCGTACGCTGAGCTATGCATCTCTTCTAAGATATCCTTTTTCAAATTAACGTCATTAGGCACACACAGCCTATTTCCACACATCAAAGCTTCGTCACTATCCCTGATATGATGATCAGTTCTGTGACCATTTTTCACTTCATCCCGAATCCTCTCCAATTGAACGTCTGACTTTTGAGCTTCAATAATGCAGTCAATCAACGTCGGCCTCAAAGTCAAGGTTGCAAGTAATGATGCCATCTGACCAACCGCTAATTGAACTCGCAACAATCTCAACTCTGCATACAGGTTAGCATGAACAACTCGAATGTGTACGACCGAACCTATCAATTTTTGACTCAAAGCATCCGCTACAGCATTAGCCTTTCCCAGATGATAGTGGATAGTGCAAACGTAGTCCTTGATCAACTCCATCCAACGCCTCTACCTCAGGTTTAATTCCTTCTGAGTAAACAAGTACTTCAAACTCTTATGGTTGGTGTATATTTCACATGTCTCGCTATATAGGTAGTGCCTCCAAATCTTTAGGGCGAACACAATTGCCACCAACTCTAAATCGTGCGTCGGGTAATTACGCTCATGGTTCTTCAATTGTCGAGATGCATATGCGATTACATGACCATGCTGCATCAGAACACATCACAGCCCTTGGTGTGACGCGTCACTATAAATCACAAAACCACCTCCTTCTGACGGGAGGGACAGTATTGGTGCCGATATCAATCTACTCTTCAACTCCTGGAAACTATGCTCACATTTATCGGTCCACTCAAATTTGGATTTCTTGCGGGCCAATCGAGTCAACGGGGTAGCTATAATGGAAAATCCTTGCACAAACCGTCGATAGTAACCCGTCAATCCTAAAAAGCTTCGAACTTTAGTCACATTTTTCGGTCTTTCCCACTGAACAACAGCTTCAACTTTCTTTGGGTCTACCTGAATACCATATCCTGAAATAACATGCCCCAAGAATACCACATGATCTAAGCAGAATTCACATTTACTAAATTTCGCATATAACCGCTTCTCTTGCAACGTCTGCAATATAATCTGGAGATGCTTCCCATGCTCTTCTCTACTTTGGGAATAGACCGATATGTCATCAATGAACACTATAATAAATTGATCCAGATAAGGTTGAAAGATATGGTTCATCAAATCCATGAAAGCAGCAGGGGCATTTGTCAATCCAAAGGGCATAACCAGAAATTCATAGTGTCCATATCTCGTACGAAATGCCATTTTTCCACGTCACTATCTCTGACTTTCAATTGGTGATACCTCGATCGAAGATCTATCTTGGAAAATACTTTAGCTTTCTGGAGCTAGTCAAATAAGTCATCAATCCTAGGCAACGGATATTTATTGCAAACCGTCACTCTATTCAGCTGCCGATAATCAATACACATTCTCAACGTGCCATCCTTCTTCTTCATGAACAGCACTGGGGCACCCCATGGGGAGACACTGGGCCTGATAAACCCACGGTCTAATAAATCTTGCAACTGCACTTTCAACTCTTTCAGCTCAGTAGGTGCCATACGATAAGGTGGAATCGATATAGTGGTAGTGCCTGGAAGTAACTCGATCATGAATTCCATCTCCCTATCTACGGGCAACCCTGGAAATTCTTTTGGATATACGTCAAAAAAATCTCTGACCACTGGAATATCTGCCTCTGGAACTTCTCTCTAACTGGTGTCAATCACGTGCGCAAGGTATCCCTGACATCCTTTCTTCAATAATTTCCTGGTTTCTAGGACTAAAATTAAACTGACAGGTGATAGGTGTAAAATACCTATCTAATTCTAAACCGAATTTGCCAGTTTTCGAGTATTTTATTTAAGTTTGAATACCGTTTTAGCAGTTTTTATTAGTCAGGAGTAGGGACGTAAACAATCGGCAAACCGAGCAAAATGGTACGAAAAGGGTAGCCAAAAAGATTAAAAAAAGAGGTTTCAAATAATAGAGCAATTCCGCTTAGGCGAAGTTTCCACCGCCTAGGCAGAAATTCATCAGAAAGATGCAAAAACTAAAGATTTGAAATTCGCCTAGGCGAAGTTTCCACCGCCTAGGCAAAAATCCGTCAGAAGGTTGCAAGGGCTGAAGTATTGAATCCGCTTAGGCGAAGTTTCCACTGCCGAGGCGGAAATCCGTCAGAAGGTTGCAAGGGCTGAAGTATTGAATCCGCCTAGGCGAAGTTTCCACCGCCTAGGCAGAAATCCATTAGAAACCTGGAAGTACTGAACTGCTGGATAGAGCTGCACTGCTGTAAATCCGCCTGGGCGAAGTAGCTACCACCTAGGCGGAATTCCGTCAGAAAGAAAAGGAGCCAAGAAGTTAGTCCTCCGCCTAAGAGAAGATTCTACCGCTTAGGTAGAATTCTAATTGACTTAAACTCCACCTAAGCGAAGTTTCTACCGCTTAGGCGGAAACCGCAGAACAGGTCAAAATATCTGTTTAGATATTTTTGAACCCCTAAGCATATAAATACCCCTTGGCCACGTCTGAAAGTTGTTGTTGAAGAACCCTAACCCTGGAAAAAATCTCTTAAGCTATACTTTAAAGATCAAAAAGGAGGTTCATCATTCGGATAAAGAAGGATAACTTGCAGATCGATCATTAGTGACAGTGAACCGTTTCACTTCCAGATTTGATCGTTTCTCTCTTGTTTTATTCTTTGTAATCACTTTTTCATATCTAAGAATGTTGAATCCCTCTTATCTTGTAGGGTATATGGCTAAGATCTTGTAGTAGTAGTTAAATGTTACTTAGGTGTAGTCGAAATCATGTAACCGTTTAGTTGAGTAAATTTATGTTACTTTAACGTGTTGTTTGTCCAAATCCGATTATGTTTATCGTTATTCTTGATATTATGCTTGTATTGATAAACCGAGAATACGGGGTTTGACACTCGGGAGAGGTAACCCCCGATTCAGACTAGGGTAAATACAACGTGACGTTCTAACGACCCGGGAGGGCGTTAGAACGTATGCAACCCATGACGTTGGATGAAAACTCACACGACCTAGGGTTGTTAAGGAGTTGAAGGGGACTTCTTCGTTGACCCGAAGTCGTGTAATCCCTCATTTTACACTCGGGAGAGGTAGCGGAGAAGTTATTGGTACAGAGGTTGTCGGATTAGATAAAAACCGTTATAGCTAACTAAATGAAATCGGTTATGCATTATATGAAAGATATTTATACCTAAGTAATTAGTGTAATTAAAACTAACTTTATAGTTGTCATTTATCTTAGTATAGTAATTAGAAAACAAACAAAATTTGATTAGTCGAGATAATATGAAACTATTGAAATCGCAATACTTAATCGAATTACCTATCGTTCCCAGTGGAACGATATCCGATCCTAAAAGATCCATTATATTAAAACTAGACCTCGTACACTTGCGAGTAGTCCAATTACCGCGAGGAGGAAACATGGTTGTGAATCCTCGCACGTACAACAGGAGTGATAATTCTGTCTCCCGCAAATACAAACTCTAGCTCGCCTGAGATTCAAAATATCACTTCTTTCTTGAAACAATCCACCGTGGCATGATATCCGGATAGCAAATTCATACCCAGTATCACATGAAATCGTGAATATTCAAGGGTAATAAATCTGCCAATAACTCCTTATCACTAATCCGAAGTAGACTGTCTTTATACACACTATCGATATATGCCGACTCACCCACTTGAGTAGAAATAACAATACGATATGATAAAGAAATGGGAAATCCGCATACTTGCATCATGAAGGTTGCCGAAACAAATGAATGTGTAGAACCGGGATCAATAAGTACACGAGCATCTCTAGCATATAAAGATATGATACTTGTGACCATATCGAGAGTAACCTGAGCATCCTGTCGAGTAGTAGCAAAAACAC
Organism: Eucommia ulmoides; assembly: GCA_016647705.1. Lineage (NCBI taxonomy): Eukaryota > Viridiplantae > Streptophyta > Magnoliopsida > Garryales > Eucommiaceae > Eucommia > Eucommia ulmoides. The sequence goes on along the minus strand of CM028332.1, from coordinate 46,000,174 downwards.
GGCCTTGCGTTGGAGGTCTACCAGCCGATCCTCTACCAAGCCCCTGGGCAGTGCTAGGACCCGTACTACCCATACTGCTCGCCAGAGGTACAAATGTAGAAGCAAGTTTCAAACAATTTGTAGATTTATGACCTGGAACATGACAATGAAAACATATCGGGACTTCCACAGGACAGTCTCTGGCAAAGTGACCCGTAGCTCCACACAGATAACATTTATCTCTCCCAGCCCGACTCAACGGCTGATTCCTCCCCTGCCACTACAGACCAACACTAGCTTCCGATGCACTTTGTTGTTGCCTGGGGTATGATTGCCGGGGACCACGGTTCCTGACAGATTGGACAAATGATGAGGCCCAGGCAACTGACGGTCGGAATACCGCCTCTCGTGAAATGCCACCCAGAAATCTACGGGGTGACTCAAATCGGCTCTTCTTGGACTGCTCATGACTTTCAATAGCTTCCTGAACATCTTGTTCTACTAATTTTTCCGTATTCACCAGCTCTTCAAAATTCTTAATCTGCCGGCTAGTCAAACTGGAACGAATTTCTAAATTGAGCCATTTTTTAAAACGTCTGCATTTCATCTCTTCCGTTTTTACCAAATCCAGGGCAAAACGGGATAAAGTATCGAATCTAACTTCATACTACTGAACAATCATCTTTCCTTACTTCAGAACTATAAATTCCTCATCCATCTGAAATCGATAAGACTCGGGAAAATACTTCTCATTAAACGCAGCGACGAAACGGTCTCATGTAATCTATTTGCCAGAACCAGTAATCAGCCTCTTAATTTTTTCCCACCAATGCTCGGCTTCCTCCCTCAACTGAAAAGTGGCAAGGAGAACTCGACTATCGTCGACAATCCTCATCTCCTCGAATACGTAACCCACGCCTCTGATCCAATTCTCCGCATCAACTGGACCCGCTGTCCCGGTGAAACTCGGAAGGTATAACTCCTTGAACCTTTTTAATTGTACCGCCTGAGATGTGGCAGTATTACTTTGGACCCTTTGACTTTCCATAATCCTCGATTGCTGCTCCACCAGCTGGGCAGCCGCCTGTAAAATTCTTTCAACCGCATCTAAACTCCCTTACAATCTATCACCCTGTTCTTGGGGTTCCGCTTACCCTGGGGGTTCTACTGACCTCGGGGGTCCTAGACTCCCAAGACTTTCGCTCCCACGCTCCATACCTATTATCTGCAATAAAATTTAACTCAACAACCAACCAACTAGGCCAACCAGAAAAATGACAGTAATTAATATACGTGAATTAACTACTACGCGAGTACCAAAATCACCCACCGACACCTTATCTTAAGGTCCTCTACTGACTAGACGACTAGCACGTCTCCTATCTTATGGTTTTCTATTGACACGATAACTGACAAGTCTACAGAACCTATAACCTAGGCTTTGATACCAAAATTGTTATACCCCACCCCGGACACCCGTCACCATGCCGCCGACGTGACATTGACACGACATCACCTGAGCGACAAACCAAATTAGAAAGCGACAATATGCATTCATAATTATACAACCACAAAATCAGGCCATAAATATCTTCTCTAACTCGGGGCACACCCGTCCTTGAATTATATTAACAATAAAAGATAAAAAACAATGAACTTCTCCTAGGTTCTCCTCAGGCAGCACCTCCCAAAATACTCCCTCGTAATACCATCGCCGGACACTACCCAGTGCGAGTAGGGGACCGACTCCTAACCGCTGCACCTACGAGTGTACTGTCTTCTTAATAAAACTTTTTAATTGGATTAAGCATATAACATATAAACATCACATATCAAATAATAATATAATTATCTCATAATTTTAATACCTCATACCATAAGGAAAACATCTTTTTCCTGTCACCACATAATCAATGTCTATATATATATATATATATATATATATATATTACCTCAACTAAGCAGTAAAAATCAACTAGAATAATTCAGCTAACCATATAGAATAACGAAATCAAAACATACCAATCCAGTATACAATAAAATATATAAATGTACTATTCCCAATCACCATATGCAAGAAAACACTATATACGACAAAACACCACTTCGCACCACAACGCTTTACACCTCATCACATCACACCCCGGGCTAGCCATGTGATCGTTTTAATCTCATGATCGGGAGTGTGCAACGGTACCATACCATTCGTAGGATATGCCTTCCTACGAATACCCATCACTCTGCCGAAGCGGATAATCACTGAGTAGTATAAACGTCTAACATCACTCTACCGAAGAAGATAAACATCACTCCACCGAAGCGAATAACATCACTCCGCCGAAGCGGATCACATCACTCCGACGAAGTGGATAACCTCACTCTGCCGAAACAGATAAATATTATGGCATCGTCAAAACATAACTCAATAATATCATCTAATCAATATTTTCAAATCACCACATAATTTTTAAAAGCTTCTAATTTGAAAACAACCATTTTCCATCATATATATATAAAACTTGGTAGCGCGGGAAAAACACGCCGCTACTTACACTCGCAAGTATACGAGGTCTAAGTTTTAGTATAGTGTGATCGTTAAGATCGGGTTATCGTATCCATAGGGATTGTTGTCGTTACTATCAAATACCGCGTTTGTCGTGACCTAATTTTATCTAGGCGAAAAACAAATGCAATTAATTAATTAAACTAATACTAATATATCCTAAATTAACTACACTAATATGTTAATATGTTTTAGGGTGAAGAATTGCATAGGGATTAACGTGTTTACAAATACGTGTTTGATTCCGATTTACTCGCGTTTACGTTGTTCGACCTATTTGACAACCTCGGTACGTAAACTCCACCGCCACTTCTTCCGAGTGTAAGATGGCAGAATACATGACTTCGAGTCAACGGAGAAGTCCATCTCAACATCTTAACGACCCTAGGTCACATGAGTCTCGCCCAGCATCATTGATTGCACACAATCCAACTCCCTCCAAGGTTATTGGATCGTCGCGTTGTATTTACCCTATCGACAATCTCCGTTCTAAAACTCCCTCGCCACCTTTTCCGAGTGTAAGACGAGGGATATAACGTGACTTCGAGTCAACGAAGAGATCCCCCTCAATGTCTTAACGACCCTAGGTAGTGTGTGTCTTGCCCCACGTCATCGATTGTCTACGATTCAAACCCCGACCGGGTTATAGAATCGTGGCGTTTGTTTACCCTAATCCGAATCCGGGATTTTGTCAAAACCCCGTATTCTCCATTTATCAATCCAAGCATAATAAACAAACAATACGATAAATACAATCAAACTACGAAGAACAATCACAAACGAAACACCGAAATCATCCAAACAACGTATTTATAAATATTAGGTTAATCCCTACTACAATCCATATTTAACTCGGGGCCACAGCCGCATATACAATGAAATAATGAGCTAAATATGCTCACATGCTCCTAAGATAAAGAAATAAGGAAAAACGATCGAAGAACTTAGCCTCGTCTGAAGATAAACCGCTAAGAACGCTTAATGATCAATTCGCCGTCTTCTCCACTTCGGGATGTGAGCTCCACCACTAAAAATCCCAACCCTAGGCTTAACTATAGCCTAAAAAGGCTAAAAAATGTAAGAGAGATGAGAGAGATCCCTGCCAAGGGGGAGGAGAGAGGATATTTATAACAAAAATATCCTAAAAATATATAAAAATATCTCAAGACTATGCAGGGCAAATCCGCCTAGGCGGTGGAAATTCCGCCTAGGTGGAGTTAGGTCGGTTAAGTTTGATCGCCTGGGCGGTGAAGTAGGCGGTGGACTGGGAGAACATTCTGTTGGATTTTCGCCTAGGCGGTAGAATTTACACCTAGGCGAGTGGCTGTCAGTAGCCCTTCCTCGTCCTCTGTTGGATTTTCGCCTAAGCGGTAGAATTTCCACTCAGGCGGTCGTCCGTCAGTAACATTTTGCTCTTCTCTGCATCTTCACCGCTTAGGCGGTGGTCTGGACGCCTAAGTGGTGGGCCTGTTTCATCTTTTAGCCTCCGAGCTTGTTTATCCACCGTAACTTCGAACCACTTGGTTCGATCTCATCGTTTTAGCTCCAGTTTCCTATCTTTTCGACCCACACACCTGAGTTATACAAAAAGTATGAAAAGTAATTAAGACATAATAAAAATAACTATAAACATATTCGAAAACTAACAAATTCGGATTGGAAATAGATAGGTTTTTCACACCTATCAATATATATATATATATATATATATATATATATATACAAATAATTTGGCAACAAGACAGTACACTCACCTCGATCTGGATGCCGGTGCCTGCGAAACTAATAATGACAGAGTCTATATTAATATTTTATGTAAAATCACCTAATCATGTAAAGCAGGCCCTAAGTTTCGCATTTTTCCATTCCCCATATTTTATCTATGAAAATTGTTATTATTCTGATAATTTCATTCCGTTAATTATTGCATAAAAATCTTGTAATATGAACGATTCCAAATTTATTATTCCAGTTACAAAATTTTTTATGCTAGAATTGAATTTAACAAAACTAAGAATAAATTTAACGAAAAACGATATCCATTCCGAATCGTTCACGGGCCGCGAGATGGATTTGAATTTTGTTGGGGGTTATTTATGCAAGTTTCTATTTTCTTCTTTTTTTTTTTTTTTTTCGGTTTTTGGTTCTACTCCAGACCCGACGGCCGGCCCTCTCTCTCTCTCTACTGTTGCCGACCACCGGTGGCCTCCCACTCCTCGCCGATTGTCACCGTCGGCCCTGCACCACCCACAACACCGGTCAACCACCACCACCGACCACCTTACAAGTTAACACACATACCCACAAGATCACCGCTCATACACACACACACGCTGCCACACACACTCTCATGCACACAACTACACATGCATGCCCATAATGCCAACGACACACCACGGGACCGATGACCCCTGCCGACAGCGACATACACACACAACGATACACCGTAGCTGCACCAAACTCGTACCATCGCCACCGCTGTTGATCGATCAACTTCTCTCTCTTTTCCTGTCTCTGTTTTTGCTGGGTTCTCGCCGACACAACACATACACACACACAAACTTACTACCGAATGGTCATATACTCCCACGTCTGAACACCGCAACCCCCATGCGTCGGTGACGACGGAACAGCACCGACCGAAAGGACACCCACCACCTTCGTCGACGACACCCTTTCTCTTACATTACTCTCACTCACCGCCAGCCAAACTAACCGACGGTGACACACACACTAACTGGACAATCAGAACACACACAAATCCACACGATTCGATCAAATCCACACACTGTCGGAAAAACGAAAATAGAGCACATACCCACACCGCCGAATATTTACCGACCAAACTCGCAACACTCATTCATGCACACATCCCCCAAAATAATTAGAGAAATTACACATAAATACTCACCTGCTCGACGATCGTCGATTATTAGATAGTGATCAACAACTCCCGCTCGCCGGCGATGCTAAGAACGCATACTGCCATGCCGTCGACGAACTACCCCACCAGCCGAACCACCCTCGCTCTCCCCTGGGACTGACGACAATATCCACACAATCACGCACACACGTAACAGCCACAACCACATTGCCAGAGGAACGCCGATTCAAGAAAAATCCGACGACCCCCACACCGCTCCTCTCTTTAGAATTTCTCTGATTTTTCAGATTTGATTTAGGATTTTGATCATTTCTAATGCATGAGAAAGTATTTATTGCATGAAATTAGTGGGTAGATTTGATCTCTTCATGCCACATCGCCTGTTCTCTCTCTCCCTACTGGCCAGTGATATCTCGTTACACACACACAACTTACATATATATATGTTTAAAAACAATTAGTTAAATTGCACTTTTCTCCCCCAATTTCCTTTAAGATCTTAATTTCAATAAATTTCAACTTTTAAAAGTTTCAAAAATTATAATTTCGCCCTTAATATTTTTACTTTTTTATTTTAATTGTCAATTTAAATCTCAAGTTTAAATTTAATGTTTCTAAATTTCCAATTTGATTTGAATTTTAGTCAATAAAATTTTACCCTAAATTTTTCTAATGCCCTAAAATGCAACTATTTATGACGTATGTTCTATGATTTAGGTTTTACAGCTTCCGCTGCGCTACTCTGATAAAAATAGCAATAAATAACAATATGTATTTAGAATATCACGGTTGTCTCATTGAATTGGAGTCTATCTCAATTCCATCAGGTTTACGACTTCAATAATTTTCCACTTGGCATGACTTTTCAAGTCTACTGCCACATCTTATAACCAACATTTACCAATTCCATTCGACATTTCAAGCCAACATATTCGCAACCAATATCTTATCCAACAGATAACCCAATTCTTTATAGACTATCCCATGAGACTAAAAATGACTACCTCCAATATTCACATTAAATTTTCAATAATCCTGTAAACTTTTTCGTAAAATCAAACAATTCAAATTTCAAGTAATAAATTATTTCTCAATACGTCAAAAACACATAAATATTTCTCAAGCACATAAATACGTCTCAAAGCACCTAAATACATCATATAAATACCCCTCAAAACACATAAATATCACCGAACCATGTAAATACGTATCAAATTACATAAACACGTCTCCACTACACAAATATGTATCAAAACACATGAATAAATATGAATCACATAAATACATGTCAATCTTGTAAATAAGTCTCGAAATACATAAATATATTCTAAACTACATAATTATCTAGGAATACGTAAATATGTCACCAACACGTATCATGTCTCAACCACACAAATACGTTTTAAATACCTAAATACGTGTCAAATTATAAAAATCAAATACATCTCAAATCACATAATTACATTACCAAAGTCACGTAATATAATGAGTTCAATACTGAATTCAATATTCACGTGAAATGTATATAAAAATATTACATAAAGCCCCAACTTGCATTTCTAATACCAATTAGGTTAAAAAAATTCAAATTAACATTTCAAAATAATAATTAGCTTTCGATAGTTTCACAATGACCCCATGCTCCGCTTCTACCAATCATTAGTAATGGACCAATATATATTCGAATTATTTTTATCGGTGTATTATCTTTGTAGTATAAAAGCATTTTATGGATCAAGTATTTTTTTTTTATCAAAATTCACTTTCTAATAAAATATAACCATACTGGGTAATTTCCAAACCCAACAAAATATCATCGTAACAGAACAATCAAATTTAAATCAACTGGTAAACTCATTTGTATATAATAAAATAACATATTTCCTTACCAGTTATAGGATCGTTTTACCTCACGATCGGGAGTTATCATATCCACCCTGTAGGACTTACCTAACATGTAATAACATATATAATATATCCACTCTGCAAGACTTGCCTGACAAGTAACAACATATATAATACTAGGGCATAACCTGTGCTTGAAGGCATGGTTGTAAAAAAAAAAAAAAAAAACACAGTTTAAACAACATTCCATACCTACAAAACATTTATATTCAAATTTATCATTAAAACATGAGTGTAATTGAAACTTCATAAAAAAAGAAAGAAAAAAAAAGTACAATATTAAGTCGAACAAACCTATAATAAAAACAAAAATTCATTTTAGATCTGGATGAATCGAAGACAGATTTAGCCAAATCAATAATCAACTCTAAGAAATCAAAAACTTCTAATGTATAACCCATGCTTAAGAACGGGTTTTAACACAATCCATTTTATTTTTATAGCGATACCAAACTATTAACTCGACTAATATGAAATTTTAAATTTGGGCATAATACCTTGTTGTTATACCACACTCTAATATGATTTAAATTTTGAACATAATCCCCTTTTGTTTATTTGACATTCCAAATTTTTAACTCATATGTTTAAACAACACAATATTATCAAACACGACCAATAACAATCAAGCACAACAGTAACTAACACAATGAACTTTAACAATACAAAAATTATAAAGCCAATTAATTATATATACTACAAACTTAGTAATGTAAGTCCACCACCTAGAACTACTGGAACTTACCTTAATCACCGAGAGGCGAGAGCATATTTCTGCAACAAACTTCCAATAACTGCTAGCATCAGATAAAGCACAGCACCTAACAAAATGATAAAAGTAAAAATTAATTATGGATGGAAACTTTAAACAGTTTTTAATCAACATTAAAGAGAGGAAAGGGATAAAAATAGTGAGATTCAACCCCCTAATGTTGGTAAAGGGAAAAAAAAAAAAAATCACAACTTTTAACACTACCACAATGACTTTCAATATCCAAGATGCATTGTTGATGTTTATATATTCAAGCATTGTGAAGCACTAAAGAGTAATTGGAGCCCTTGAAGGTATCCAAGAATTTAGAATACAATTCAGTATTACAATTGGACACTTACCATCAATAGATCATCAACTCTATCAGGGAAGCACACTTACCAGGAGCAACTCAGAGATCAGAGTAATGAAAATTGCAGCTCCAAATGATGCATCCATTCTATACATCTGTATTAAATGCTCAAGAATGAAAATATAAATCAATAGAAAAATATGGTGGAAGTATATTTATCCGAAAAATATATATATCTCATAATTCAGAGGGAAACGAAAAAATTAAAATAAACTGAAGTCAAATATGCAAGCTTGAATATAGAATTTGGTTTTGAGGCAGGTTAACTCAGTCACATAGAGTGGGGACTTATTATATTCCTTGCAAAATGAACTCTTGGAAAACATCAGTATATGGTTTCAGAGAAACCAATGCAGGGGCTAAACCCTATGCTTGTTGATGTTGTCTCAATGCATTGAATTTTTTTATGTGTCCCCCATTTGTTTAGTTATGTTCACAAAATTTTGTTTTGAAATATCGAACTTATACACAGATGTTCGTTATTTTACATTAAAAAAATTTGGAAGGAAAAATAAAACAATCATACCAAACAAATTTTGCACTTGATTCTGAATATGTGGCGACTGAAAGATTGAAAAATGATAAAAATCGCAAAATAAAAATATGTCTTTCCACCGAAGCTAAATTTAACAACGATTGAATAAATACAACTATATAAACACAACTAATGAACTCACAACAAACACGCACACACAAACACACACACACACAAAAAAAAAAAATATAGGGGGACAAAAAATCAAAATTAAACACATAATTAATAGACTGGGTTAAATTTATTCCTACCTTTTTCTATTTAGTGATTCTCATCATCTCTACTTGAGCTTAAACCTATGAAGAACACAAACATTGCCAATTAGATATAGAATCAAAATAATGGAACAAATGAAAGGAATTAGAAATGGATGCCCTGTTCTCAGAGAAATGAAGTCGCGGATATTTTATTTTCGGTCTTGCTTTCCAATTTTTTAGCTTAATTTTCTGGAAACACAATAACATTATTCCCACGTTTGTATTTTTGTTTCAAGTTTTCAGAGTACATAAAAATAAATATTGGAATAGAAGCACTAAACAAACTCCATCTAAAGAACTAACGAACTAAAAAATAGTACCAGAAGCTGAATAAGTACAACAAATGAACTGAAAAACAAGAAACATGGATAAAAGATTATCAAATTTATTCCATACCTTATATATTTTGTGCTTCTTATCATCTCTACTTGAACTCAAATCCATAAATAACAGATTTTTCAAGTAAATTTTCTGGAAACACAACAAATGTATTTTCAGATTTCTAATTACATTCTATGATTTCTATTACAATTCCATATTTTAATTAATTTTTTTTATGGGAAAAAAAACACAGAAAAATCACAAATAGAAAAGGCAGATCCCCCATTTGGTTAGTTTATGTTCAACCTTGTTCCTAGACAACAATTTCTTTTCCTACAAGAAAGATTCTGGAACGAAACAAAGAAAAAAGACTCATGCCTATCAAATTTTGCACATGATTCTGAATATATGGTAGCTTAAATATCTCAAAAATCGTATAAATCGTAAAACAAAAATATACATCTTCCCACCAAAGTTACATTTAACAAATACAACTAATGAAGTAATGCAAACATATAAACACAACTAACGAAATAACAACACACCAAAAAAAAAAAAAAATGAAAAAAGGAAAAACAAAAACAAAAAAAAAAGAGGGACAAAAAATCAAAATTATACATAGAATTCTCAAAACCCAAATTACAATAAAAAAAATAAATAAATAAATAAAACCAAAAAAAAAAAGAAGTATATTGACAACTTTCAATGATTACATTGTGTGGGGACAATCTTCATGACCGCCCGACAATACGTTTTTAAAACACAGTATCCAAAATAAATCATTGCTATTAAAAAAAAGTTGAAACAAAAATACAAAAATACAAAAACAAAAATTATGAAAAATTAGTTATTGAGGCTCAGACCTGGTGTTTGATCAGGCATGAGGAGGGGACACCACCAGGGCTGCAAAACTGGTTGCGCGTAAAAGAATGACGACACGATCAACTCATCTGACGTACCTCCCGGATTACCTAGCCAAGATACTGGTCGAATGTCTCCATGTGCAATTCATATTGCTTATAGATATAAGATCTCCACTGCCTACAAATCCTACCTCAATGTGATTATATTTATGAGCGATTTAAGTTTGTGTTCCAAAAAAGGATAAAAAAAACCATTCAAACTATACCTAGACTATCACTACTATGATAATCTAAAACCTATAAAGTAACTTGAATCAAAACATAAAAATAAAAACGAAGACAATGCTAAGAAATGTATAACGTACCTTGTTTTTCTTGAAACTAAATGCATATAGAAATGAAATCAAGTCCATTACCTAATATTCTCCTGTAAAAGCTCCATTTTGGCGTTCATTTTAGTATATTCCATGGTCAAGCCTCCCCGAATTAATGAAAAATTACAGGATTCAAGAAATTAAAGCAATTTGAATAAAATAAAATAAATCTAAAGATTATTTTACAGAGTTCAGAACATACCGATGATTCAATTTCGTTAACGACATGCTCTTTACCAACAAATGAATCTCTCTTATACTAAACAAGATTTTTTTCCATGTTGTCAAAATTATGAATATAATTAACATCAAACTCTATATAATTAACATAAAACCAGACTACAAATTCATCCTATATATTATTTTTGATATGAGAACACCCATGTAACATGATACATTTTAATTCCCAATTAGCACAACCAACAGTGAAGGTAACCACTTTTGCCACCTCAAACTAATAGAGAATTAGAAACAATTGATAGAGAACACAGAAATTAACCATTTGATATGAAAGTGGTAGATCAAATCAGATTTCAATACCTGTTTTGGGTTAGATTTAAGCAGTTTGTTGCCAAAAAACAATGAAACAAATAATGAGATCTAAAACCCAAGAACTAAATAGTGTCTTTTTTAAGGGTTTGAAGATTAAGCATTATTATAAGAACCGTTCATGATTTTTCGAACATCATGATCAGTTGATAATTAGTTGAAGAACTTACCATGTTCAAATCTAAGTAGAGAAAAAACAAATTTTAGTGAATTTATACTAAAGCCTGAAATAGAGTGCATATAAGAAAAACATAGGAAGATATAATCCAACAATTAAAACTTAAATTCTTGATCTCCAGATCTCAACTGTATAAAATTTTGAAATTGAAGAAAACTCACAAAGAATTTCGTGAAGAAAAACAAAATTACACAGAGCAACACACAAAAATGAAGAACATGCTAGAGAAAGAGTGTGTGACCTGCACATCCTCGAACCAAAAAAGTGGTGGAGATTAAGAAGAAATTGAAGAACAACAGCAGACGTATCTCTATCTGGAGCTATTCTCAGGCATTTTGTTCGAATAACGGGCCTGGAAAAAAAAAAACAGAAATCAAGGAACAAAAATACAAAAATATGGGAATAGACACATCGATGGCACTAGATCAATGGCTATTGTTATTGCAACGAGAAGGATTGATGTCACGACCCGTCCCGAAATGTCGATATCCCGGGCTGGCGTGACGACATCATGACATCACCGAAAACAACCAACCAACCATCTATTACACTACAATATGCATATATATAAATAAACCATCATCAATATGAAGCTATACATATTTCTGTTATGGGAACACACCCGTTCCCCAAATATACTAACAGCAAAATATAATACCATGAACCCCTCATAGGTTCGCCTCATAAAACTCATCTCAACCCACCACACAACTCCATCGTTGGACTCTACCTAGCGCCAGTAGGAGACCGACTCCTAGCTGCTTCACCTGTGAGTGTACTGCCTTCTTAGTAAAAATATTTTTAATAATAAAAACTCATTCTACAACATCTAAATGGATCAAGCTTAAGTATATAAACACCACATAGCTCGTAAAATCTCCAATATATAAGTAGTGAAAATAAAGCGATATAGATAAGTTCCATCCAAATCCATCTAGTATAAAATAATACCAATCACCATATAATAAATAATAAATCACCCAATATAAGTAAAACACCACATCTCAAACCACTACTCCACCACAACACACACTGGCTAGCCATAGTGATCGTTTCAACCTCACGATCGGGAGTTTACAACGGTATCGTACCATCCATAGGATATGCCTTCTACAAACACCGATCACTCCACCGAAGCGGATAATCACTGCGCAGTATAAACGTCTAACATCACTCTACCGAAGAAGATAAACATCACTCCACCGAAGCGGATAACATTACTCTGCGGAAGCGAATAAATACTATGACACCGTCAAATCAATAACATCGTTAAATTATGAGTCAATAGCATCGTCTAATCAACAACATCGTCAAATTAATAACATCATCATCAAATCACAACGTAATGGTATCGTCTAATCAACATTGTCAGCTCACACATCCACCTTTCTTTTCCAAAATCGACTTTTTATTCGAAAATCATATTTCTTACTTTCTTTTAAAAATGAAACGTCTGATTTTACCAAAACCACTTTTCCACTCTTTATTTTTAGAAAACTAGACATGTTTAGAAAAATAGATATTTTTCACTCTCTTTTAAAATCACCAAATCCAACGAAAAACCATTTTCACCTTCCTTTCAAAAACCATCGTAATCTCACAAAAATTCATTTTACCAACTCACCCAAAACCTGCTTGATCCACAAAATTTCAAAAGCCTCTAATGTAAATACAACCATTTTTTATCATATATAGATATAAAAATAGTTTGGCAAGAAGACAGTACTCTCACCTGGTTATCCGTTTCGAACAGTTTTTACTGACTATCTTCTACCGATACTCTAGTGCCTGCGAGCCTAATAGTGATAGGGCCTAAATTAATATTTTATGTAAAATAACCGAATCATGCAATGCAGACCCTAAATTCCGTAATTTTTCCCGTACCCACTTTTTATTACAAAAAATTGTTATTCGGTAAATTTTGTTTCGTTAATAATTACTATACGCATTTGTTAATATGGACGGTGACAAAAATTATTAGAATTAACGATTCTAAATTATAATCCCGTTTGCTAATAATTCAATTTAACAACAATGGTAATCGATTTTGATTTTACCTGCTCTGAATCATCCGTCGGCCGCGAGATAAATTTTTGGATTTTTATTGGGATGTTTGCATAATTTTTTTCCTTTTCTTTCTTTTTCTTCTTCCCTTTTTCTTTTTTCTGTTTTATGTTTCTATTTTCTGTTTTGCTGTCTCGCTGTCGATCAAGCCTTGCCATCCCACCAACCGAACACACACTTCCACGTCTACCCCCATGCACTGCCGATCGTCCACACACACACTCACTGCTATCTATCTCTAACTTTCTGGCGACAACTTCGGCGACCACCACACACCACCATGCACAATGATTATACACATACACGTACACCCACATAATTGATCAAAACAGAGCATTCATACACAAACTTAACACATGCACAACCCACAATCGCCGTCGACAACACACCCATAGAACGATGAAACGAAACAGAGCACCTACCCACGTACACACATGATCGACGAGCAAAAACACACGCTCTTACCCAATGATGATTAACACACCCACACCGTCGAGCAAGACTATGAAGATCATACCCACGTCGGAACCCACGGCCTCCGGATGACAGACCAAAACACCCACACATACTCACAACGATCAAAACAGAGGAACACCCCCATCCAGTCACACACACACCCTCACCCAATGCCTGAACATGGTAGTGATGATCACAACCTCTCACATTCCCACAATTGCCGGCCGATCAGAATAGAAACCACGCCTATCGGCGATCACGAACAGCTCGACGACGCCCACCTCCGGTCATCTTTCTCTCTTCTCTGAATTTTCTGATTTTACTTTGAGATTTTCCTGATCATAACTATGCATGAGGGTATTTATATGCACATAAATGGTGGATGGATTTTGGATCTCCTCAAGCCACGTCGCCCCTCTTCCCATTCCTTTGTTCCCGCCAGCCGATCTCACAGCACATACGTACCTATGCATGTATATATGTGTTTATATATAAAAAAAAAATCTTTAGTTAAAATGCACTTTCCTCTCCCCAACTTCTTTTAAGATCTTATTTTAATCATTTTCAACTTTTACAAGTTTCTAAAATTATAATTTCACCCTTACTATTTTCAATTTTTGATTTTAATTATCAATTTGGATCTCAAGTTTAATTTTCATGTTTTCTAAATTTCAAATTTGACCCCTAAACTTTTAAATTTTGATTTTTATTAACAAAAATTTACCCCGAATTTTCCAATACTTTAAAATGCAACTATTAATGATGCACGTACTATGATTTGGGCCTTACAACTGAGCCCCAATTGTTCATGCCTTGGCTATAATCCTTCAATCACCAAGAGTCGGAGCTATATGTTCGTCGTCGTCGTCGTTGAATTTGAACAAATTAGAAATTAAATTGAGACTCACCTTTTGGTCGCGAATGGTGGAAACGATGAAACTCGAATCGAAGCTCTCTTGTGCCAAGAAATTTTGTCTGACAGCGATAGGTGGCCAGATTTGCATAACGATATCGGTGGCAAAGTGAGGCGACGCATGACGGAGAGCGGCGATGGTTTGGATGTTGGTGTTGGCATCATCGTCTTCGTTCTCGACGATAGAGAGTGTTTGAAGAGAGTGAGCAGTGACAGAATGAAATCGATCATGAATGGAGTAGAAAATGATCGTTTGAGACCCACCTGAGGCGTGGTGGCATGACGACTATTGATGGTGGACCAAGAATCGCGATGATGATGGCGATGGATGGGGAGACGCCGAGAGCGAGATGGGGTAGAATAGAGATAGAAAAAGAGGTTGTAGGAGTGAGGCGAGAGAAAGGTTGAAGACGTTTGAGTGAGAGAGCATAGATAGTGTTAGAAGGGTTTTCAAGCCCAATTTGATCTAAGCCCTTGGATCAAAAGTGATCTAAGGGTAAGAAATGTCTGTTACATGGTGCAATGTAGACCCTTGGATATGAGATCCAAAGGCCTAAAATATTTTTCTCCCATAATAAATTTAGATATTGCGATGGACATGGAGAATGATTAGGTCAAGAGAGAATATGGAGATTTGTTAGGGACATTGAGAAATTTGGGAATATGTTTTAGGTATTTGGAGATAATTTTTAGGTATTTTTCAAAATGAATTTGATCTTGACCATTCAATGAAAACTGATCAAACGGTCAACAATATCTTTAAATATTATTTAATCTCGACCGTTGGATATTCGATCCAATGGTCTAAAATGTCTTAAATATATAATTTATCCATATTTAATCTCTACCGTCAGATATTCGATTCGACGGCTCAAAATGTAAATACGTTGTGATTTATAAATAGATATCCTCCCTACATGACTTGCCTGATAGGTAATAATAGAGATATAACATATATAATATATCCACCTTACAAGACTTGCTTGACAGGTAATAATAAATATAATATATCCACTCGGCAGGACTTGTCTGACAGGTAACAATATGTATCCATATCTCGCAGGACTGACCATCCTGACAAGAAGACAACTATGGCATAGCAGGATAATAAAATTATTTTTCACCTTTAAAATTTTACTTGATCCATTAATCATTGTAAAACGGTTCATTTCCATCAACACTTTTTTTTTTCCACAATTTAATACGAAAATATAATTTGATAATTTATATAGAAGACAATAAACACCTTTAACTTAATATTTTCAACTCAGCAACAATTCCTGTGCTCCACGGCTAACACGACACTCACCCAAACTTATTTAACTTACTATTGGCAAATTACATTTATAAAACTCCACCTAAGATATTAGGGAAATGTACAATTTCAGCCCTCTAACTATTGATACATTTCTAAGTGGCCCCTCTAAGTTTCGGCGTTTCACTTCAAACCCTCTACGTATCGAAACGGCTTCAATTGGTCATTCCGTTAAAGATTCTGTTAAAACTAACAAAATCTCAGGGGCAAAATATTCTTTTCAAGTTTTTAAATTTTTTTAATCATTTTTAATATAATATATATATATATATATATTAATTTCTCTCTCTTTCTCTCTCTCTCTCTCCTTGCCACCTCCCTCTCCCTCTCCTTCCTTCCCTCTCCCCGCCACCTCTCTCTCCCTTCCTCCCCGTCACCCCCGTAACAAGGGTCTATGCAGTGGGTCTAAAACTGCATCATGTTCCCTGCATACGCAGCATTCAAGCCGTTAGTTTTGCTCCACTCGCAAAGAAAAACCCATTAATCTTCAAACACTCTCTCTATCTCTCTCCAATCCAAAATTCCTCTGGAGTCTGGGTATGGAGAACCAGTTCAAATTTTTTGGCTACTTTCTCTCTCTATCACATTCTTTTCATCTTTTATGGCTTATTGATATGTTGTTCCACAACGGATTACTCCATCGGCGTCAACTATGGAGCCATGGCTGACAACCTCCCGCCACCGTCACAGGTGGCGGCATTCATAAAAGATCATACCATCATCGACAGAGTCAAGATCTTTGATGCAAATCCCAACATCATCACCGACTTCGCCAACACCGGCATAGTGCTAACAGTGACCTTAGCCAATGGCGATATTCATTCTCTTTCTAAACTCTCCGCTCCAAAATCTTGGGTTGCTACCTACATATGGCCATTCCACCTAGAGACTAAGATCATTCGAATCGCCGTCGGCAACAAGGTCATCGCTACCAGCGATAAAAACCTTATCGCTCATCTTGTTCCCGCCATGAGGGCACTCCATACCGCCCTCGGTAATTATGGAATCACCGATATTCAAGTTACGATGCCTCACTCGCTAGGTATACTCCATGCCTCTCAGCCACCGAGTTTCGGCCAATTCTGGCGAGTGTACGACAGGGTCATATTTGCGCCGATGTTGGAATTCCACCGCTGTACGAAGACCCCTTTCATGGTCTGCCCGTACCCGTATTTTGGGTTCTCTGATTGGACTCTGGACTACGCTCTTTTCTTGGACGATTCGTGAAGCACGTGAGCTCTGGCGTCGGCACGCCATTGATGCCCAATAAGACCTTTGAAACCTACATTTTCTCTCTATTCAATGAAGACCTTAAACCGTTTGTATCGGAAAGGAATTTTGGCCTTTTTCAGCCAAGTTTTACTCCGGTTTACGACGCCGACATCTTGCGCACCGGACAGGTAGAAATATTACTAACCAAATGATTTTCATTTGGTAATTTTAATGGCTTATGATTTAATATCTCATTTTTTTTTATTTGCAAAACGTGAGTCCTTTTCCGGTGACTTCGATAGCTCCGGCACCTTCTTCCGGCGTTGGGAGAAAGTGGTTCGTAGCGAAAGAGGAAGCCAGTGAGCCGATGTTGCAGGCAAACATAGACTTAGTTTGTAGCTCCGGCGTTGACTGTGGCCCTATACCAGATGGCGGGCCGTGCTTTTAGTCCAACACGATCCGGTCACACGCGTCGTACGCCATGAACACTTACTATCAGGCGAACGGCCACAATGATTACAACTGCAATTTCATCGGCATCGGTGTCGTCACCGGCTCCGATCCCAGTAAGTCACCAGCGAATTTTATAAGATTAATTCAAAAGTCACCTGTTGTAGGGGGAATTTTCATGCCCTGTTTCAGGGGGTGAAAACACCCCCTGTTACGGGGTGACGGGGAGGAAGGGAGAGGGAGATGGTGGGGGAAAAGGAAGGAGGGAGAGGGAGAGGGAGGTGGCAGGAGAGAGGGAAGGGAATGAGGGAGAGAGAAGAAGGGAGAGGGAGAAAGAGAGATGAAGAGAGAGAAATAAAAAAAACAAATATATTATATTAAAAATGATTAAAAAATTAAAAAAACTTGAAAAGACCATTTTGCTCCTGAGATTCTGTTAGTTTTAACAGAATCTCTTACGGAAAGACCAATTAAAACCGTTTCGATACGTAGAGGGGTTGAAGTGAAACGCCAAAACTTAGAAGGGTCACTTAGAAATGTATCAATAGTTAGAGGGTCGAAATTATACTTTTTCCAAGATATTAATATGTTCAAATTGAAACTGTAGAGACCGAAGTGAAATAATGATAACAACACATGGGTGCAAAGCGTCAAACCACCAAAACAGAACAGAGGCGTCAATGCAGGCAAATATGGACCACCACCCAATTAAATAGAATAATGGAATTCAAATTGGATAGGCATAAATTTAGAGCACCTAATAAAGATTGTATTACACAATCATTTAATCTAAGTTTATCCTAGATTATTTTCACCCCTATAATTTTAATTATTTATAATTATATCCTTTAATAGTCATCAGTGTGTACTCAACTAACACACACTTGAATAAAAGCACAACTGCCCTCAATAAACAACTAAAACACGATAACTAATAATAATAGTAAACCACACATTTTTTTCGAGTGCGATACACCTTCCATATCAATTTTTTTTCTCTGCACAATAATATAATCAATTAATTAATTATACTAAGATTATTATTTTAAATATTAAACAATTTATTATGAGTAATGCATACCAGAACTCAAACCTAGAGCAGTCGCAAACCCGCTCTGATACTACCTGTAACGACCTAGTTTCCTAGGGCCGCCACACGGTTTCTCTCTTCGGAGAAATTACGTTAAAATTGAATGGCCAATATTTTGTCTCATCAATTAGAGATTATTTTTTTCAATACGACGACGATAATTATAATTTGTGGAATTATACTGAACAACCAATTTAATATTAATTCAGTAGGAATTCATAATTAATTATAATAATCAATTCATATTAATTTATTTACAGTTTATTATAATGGAATAATAAACTGATCAATTCATATTAATTGTATTTATTTACAGTGTATGGAATAATTCATTATTTAACACTAATGAATTATTGCTAAACATTGTGATCAAACTGATCACATTCGTATCAATTATACAATTTACCAATAATCAAACTGATCACATTCATAACAACAATAAATAATAAGATTTGATAATTTGAGATTATTATAATGTTTAGCAATAATGAATTATTTCTAAACATTTAGCAATAAACTAATTGATTCATATTAATTATACAATTTACTCGAATTGCAAGACGCTTTAGTAGTCTGAATGATTGTTTATGTATACTTAAAAACGGTATATATAATTTCACTTATATATTTTTTTTATTATTTACCTTTAAGTCCCTCTTAAAATAAAAAAAATATTAATTATATCTCAAAACTTTTAAAAGTATATTTTAAATAACACATTGGTCCCAAAACTTCAAAAATCAATTTAAAATAAACATTTAACTCCCAAAGATTATCAAATATTATTTATGCCATAAATTCTCAAAACAATCCCAAAAATATTAAATTTTTATATAAAATAATATTTTCAAAAATATAAATTTTTGGAGTATTACACTAGAGACATAGGAATCCATAATTTATCACTCGTCTGCTGGCCTGGTATTACCATTACCAAACCATCACCAGAATTTGGCATTGAACTGGTCCTAGTTTACATCCTAGCGACCCCCAGACTAGAAATACCCCAAACCAGCAACGAACAACCTAGCACAACTCTGCAAACCCAACAAAAGAAAAATGCCGCAAATCCAAACGACTAAAGAAGAAACTGTAGACAGTGGCATTACCTTGACAGATCAATGCTGATAGAACCAACAAAGATACTATGGCAATGACAACTCTTCTTATCAAAACCGATAAAGGGAAGCAAAACCCTAATCAACTATAGAGCGTTATTACCCTTTTTAGTCCCAATCATGAGCAAACCGAACAAAATATATATAGGACGATTGTACGACGAGGTGATGAGGCAGCATTCAACTTTCTCATTCGATCTGAAAATTGACCTGTTAATTTATTTATTTATTTATTTATTTTTATTTTTTTATGAATTATGACTTGAGTCTCTAAACTTGTTAGAATGTAGCATGGTGGTGATTGTATTATATATTAACTTCAATTAGTTATTATTATGCATATTTTTATTTGTTTTTCATGAAATGTATATATATTTTTTATTTTTATATTTTTAATATTTGTGTTGGTCCAAATCTATCCAAGAGGGAGAGTGTGTGAATTGGCTAGTGCAAATGACTTTGTTTGTTTTAACTTATCTCAACCAAATGACTGTCACATTGTCTTTATCCTTATTTCTGTTTTTATGCTTGCGCTAATTTTGATTAGTCATTTATTGTGTTGTACTACTTTCACACTTGTGTGTAATTGATTAAATTTGTTTAAGTGTGCAATTAAGAAAAGGTTAAAATAAGTTAAAACAAACAAAGTTATTTGCACTAACCAATTCACCCCCTCTTGGGTAGACTTAGACAAACACAACTATTAAAAATATAGAAAAAAAGTATATATATATATATATATATATATATATATATATATATATATATATACATTTCATGAAAAACAAATAAAAATAACTAACCAAAATTAATATATAATACAATCACCACCATTCTACATTCCAATAAGTTTATAAAATCAATTCATAATTCATAAACAAGGACAATTGATTTTTTTTTTTTTAAACAGATCGATTTTCTGATCGAAGGGCAGAGTTAAAGTGCTGCCTCATCACCTCGCTGTCCATTCTCCCTACATTTATTCAGTTCGATTTTCTTGCGATTGGGACTTAAGATGGTAATAGCGCTTTGTGGTTGATTAAGGTTTCGCTTCTCTTTTTTCAATTTTGATATAAGGAGTTGTCGCTATTGTAGCATCGTCATTTGTTCAATGTCTCTATTATCGACATCGATCTGTCAAGGTAACACCACCATCTACAGTTTTTTCTTCAATTGTTTGGATTTGCGATTTTCTTTTGTTGAGTTTTCAGTGTCGTGCTAGGTTGTTCATTACTAGTTTGGGGGCGTTGCTGGTCCAGGGGTCGCTGGTATGTTTACTAGGACCACTTCAGTGAAAAATTCCAATGTCGGTTTGGTCATGGTATTGCCCGGCCAGTAGACGGTTGATAAATTACATATTCCTATGTCTTTGCCACATGCTAACAGGTTTTATCTTTCGTTTTCTCATAAATATTTTTCATCAATCTTCTCTGCAGAAGTGTAACCAATTATCGACTTGAAACCACATGCAATTCATAAGAGTGAACCAGCGGTTTTCTTTTTCAATCAAGATATTGGAGGATTCGCTAAACCGTTTTGCTGCTCTTTGGTGGGTAAGTTCCCTCATGAAAAATTGTCCTATTTATATTTAAAAAAGTTATTTTTAAAATTGGGTTTAAGTGGGGATTTTAAAATTGGGTTTCTTGATCACAAACATTTTCTTATTCAGTTGAAAAAAGCGGAATATTTTCCAATGATTTGATTAAAAGGAAATTGGTTTGTGCATGATTTTCAGATGCGTATTTTCAAATGGACTACTGCTTTTCCATCCCACTTATAATCGACCGTAGCTCTGGTATAGATTTTGCTACCTAAGCTTCCTATTCATTTTCACAATGCTCAAAGTATATTTTATATTATTCCATCATTTGTTACTTCTTTGACATTGGATTCTGCAACTGTGAAGTTATCAAGGCTATATTTTGCCTGAGTGTGTGCTGAAATTGATCTCCTCAAGCTTAGGCTAAACAGAGTTTGGATCTATAAAGGTGATGATGGTAGTGGTTTTTGGCAACCAATTCATTTTGAAAACATTCCTCCATATTCCACCCATTGCTTTCATTAAGGCCATAAGAAGAGTTCTTGTAAACTTATTTCTCTTCCAAATGACTTGAGACAAATAATCAACGAGAAACAATGGTAGGGATTTCTTTGTTACACCACAAGTGTATGGGTCAAGTTTTAATAGGAAAAGGTGAGTGTCGTATCTTATCTACAGGGATTGGTTTAAATCGTCGCTAACTACCGCAATTATTGTAACCCAACTTTATCTAGGCAACCAAATTATATGTGGCTTAAAACAAAATAAGAACAAATATAAAATCAAAAGCAAAATAAAATATGGACTTCCTATACACTATTGTTCTAGGGGCTTGATTTCATCTCATTATTACTGTAAGACCCCGATCTTCATTATACGTATAATTTAAGTTGCGTTTTAAAATATTTTGAAAATAACGGGATAAATAGTATAATTTATTATTTGATTTAAATATTTTAGGGGTTAATTGGTAATTTTCAGAATATTAAAATTTGAATTTGGGTTTAATTAAAACTTTTTGGGTGGAATTGCAATTTAAGAAAATATTAAAGGTGCAGATTGGACTAAAAAGATGATTTCAAAAAAATTGGGGGAGGAAAGAGTATTTTGATCAAAAGATTATTTTAATAATTGTGCGTGGGTGTGCCGTGAAGACAACCGAAGAACCGAAAGAAGAATTGAGATCCATTGACGTGGAAAGCTAGGAACAAATTGATCCACTACTCTCATGCATATAAATTACCTCATGCGAATCATGACCTCAACTCTTAGAAAGGAGGAGAAATCTGAAAACAAAACAGAAACAGAGAATGGGGGAGAAGAGAGAGACTCGGAGGTGGGTTCGCCAGTGAGTGTTCGGTGGGTGGTGATCGTGTGGGTTTGTGTGTGTTTGTGTGTTATGGGTGTGTGTAGGTGTCCAATTTCTATATGTGTGTATGCTGCTCCGGTCGTAGGTAAGTCGCCGGAGTTCGTCGGCGGTGGGTTAGAGAGAGAGGGCTTGTCGGTGGCGAAAATTCAAAATAGAAAATAGAAATGCAGCATGGGTATGTGTTCATGTTCTTCGTGTGGGTGTGTGTCGTCGTCAAATTTCAGAGAGAGAAAGAGCGGTTCACTCCAATGGGTGTGGGATCACCGTTCGTCCGGTGGTGCATAATCATCGCCGTTGTTTGGTAGTCTGTACTCTGCTTGATGTCTGTGTGATTGTGTGTGTGTGTAGGTCGTCTCTCCTGTTGTTCCTCTGACAGACACGGTGTGCGTGTGCTCTATTTTTACCAACAGTGTGTATGTGTGTGACTTAGTACGTGGGTGCATGTGTTTCGTTTATGTGGGTATGTGTTTTGTTCCTCCGTTTGTGTGTGCGTGTCTTCCTTCGATTGTTTTGGCGATGGAATATGTGCATGTGTGTGTGTCTGCTCGTCAACGTGCATGTAGGTGGGGGTGATCGGAGTTAGTCAGTGGAAAGTTAGAGAGAGAGAGAGAGAGAGAGAGAGCAGTGTGTATGTGTGTCACTACTGCATGTATATGTGGCCGTCGTCAGCTTACGGTGGTGGCGGTGAGTGAGCGAGCATGTGTGTGTGCTCATTCGTTCAGTTGGCTGGTCAGCCAGTGGTGGCTATAGTGGGCTGAATAGAAAATGCAAATAGAAGTAGGAACGGGAAGAAGAAGCGGGAAAAGAAGAGAAAAAGAAAAAGAAAGAAAAAGGAAAAAAAAAAAAAAAAAAAAAGGAAATTGCACAAACCACCCCCACTAAAATCCGAAAAATTCAATTTCGATGCCGGTGGAAAATTCGGGAGAGGTAGAATTCCAAACCATTTTGATATATGCATTTAATTGTTGCATTGTGTGAAATTATCTAATAAATTATCATGGAAATTCTACCTGATATATTACATGAATTAATTTGTAAGCTGTGGAATTTATGTGACGAGCATAATTACGTGGTTTTATGTGTTTAATTAAATGCACATATTAGAGGGGTTGGAGTTCTACTGAGCGTTGGGTCACAACCCCATAGTTTTTGGTCGACTGAGAGAAAACGAGAGAGAGAATAATTTATTTGAAATTCGAGTTGTAATAATTGTAATTATTATTTATTGATGTAATCAGAGAAAACGGTAATATTAATTATCATAGTTTAAAATATTTCGGTGAATATATCCGATTGATAAAATGTTGGGAATATCGTTTGAAATTATGATTTCGGAAATTAATGATAAATTACTCAATTATTAGTTTTGTTGCTATTATTACTTTAAATGAGAAAGATTTTCAAAGATATATTGGATTTTATAAATCTCAAATTCGGTCGATTGGTTTTCCAAAAATCTCTAAATTTTGGGAATTAATAAATATCCGGATTTTCGATTATAATTAACTAAATTATTAGTATTGTCGCCACTATCTATAAAATCCGCGGATTATCTATTAAAGTAATTATTTGAATTTAAATGGTGACTCTTAGATTTTAGAAATTTCCGTCGTAAAATTGGCAACAAGAATTATCTCCATTTATAATAAATTTGCCGAATGCTGTACATTGGAGAGTTGATGAGTCAATTTTAGGTTAGGAATTTCTCTATACGAGAAACCATAGTTCGACCTTGGGAAACTGGGTCGTGACAATTACCATGTTATCCTATTAAGTAATTATTAGTCAATTCTATTCATTCAATAATCATGGTCACTCGTGCTCCCTCACTACCTCTCCCAAGTGTCAAGTAAGAGAATATGCGAACACTTCAAAGTTGATATCTCTATCTAGTATTTAGATGAGAACATTTGTTTTGCCCCGACCTTGTAGATTACCCAAGTTTTAATAATCTCTCGATCTATTAAAACTTACGTTGTGCTTAACCTAAGTCCAAACCTGAAATTACCTCTCCCAAATGTCAAATCCCAAGTTCTCAAATCGACCAAGATATCATATGGGAGCATAAATTGAAAGCATTAATAAGACAAACACAATTGAATAGAGATTCTAGTTGATAAATCTAGAACTTGATCACCTCCCAGTTTCACAAGATCCTAAATTCCCAACACTAGGTGTTGATATTTCCTGTTTACTCACAACAACTTAATGTTTGATGGGAGTGCGCTGGAGTTGACTTTTAGGGGCATTGGAGC
Source organism: Eucommia ulmoides (assembly GCA_016647705.1). Taxonomy (NCBI): domain Eukaryota; kingdom Viridiplantae; phylum Streptophyta; class Magnoliopsida; order Garryales; family Eucommiaceae; genus Eucommia; species Eucommia ulmoides. The sequence continues at coordinate 45,974,860 of CM028332.1, read as the reverse complement.
ACTTTTTAGGTAGTGTGTCTGGCAATTTTGATACTCGTTCGTATTTTGGCCATATATTTCTTGATTGAACTTCGATTGAGGTGATTTAGGATGATATGGAAAGCTACAAAATAGATATATGATTTTCATGTTTTGTATTTTTCCAGAATCAGATTGCATCTTGATCAAAATCTAGCTTGAAGTTGTTGTACTTGCACTGCTGACGAACCATTACAAGCCAATTCACATCATTTCGCCATATTTTAACTTTTTTTCCCAATTATAAGGATCCATTCAAAAACCACACAAAAATACATTAAACTAACAAAAATATTTGAAAACTCGCAAATATTCGAACTCACGAGTACTTAATTTGTTGGTAAATAACCTCAATCAACAAATACTCCCAAACTCAAACATTTACTTGTTCTCAAGCAAAAGAAAAGAAAATAGAAGACAACACAAATAAAGTACTAAGACACTAAGAATAAAAGTGTAAGTTTCATATCATATCAACAATCGTGCAAGAATCTCTAAGGCCCCAAAATGCTCCAAGCTCAAAGGAAATGCAACCATTAAGACTTTTTAGAATTTCAACATCAAGCATTAATATTTTTCACTCAAGACGTTGAGTAAGTGTGTGTACAATCACTTTCACCAAACCAAACGAGTCTCGAATATATTAATGTGCTAAGAAAACAATGAACACTTTCTAGATAGTGAATTTAAGAACAACCATAAGCCCATTTTTTGTATCACTCTGCACTAATTATGCATAGGTTCATATGTCATTGGTGATAAAAAAGACTTTGAGGATTATAATGTATGACAAGGGTAAAAAGTAGATGATAATGCTATTTTTAGGCTCAAATCACCCTAGGCATGCACCACGACTCATGGATCTTGTAATATTTCTAAAAAAAACCTATCTCACAAACTTTGCCTTTCATCACATGTATTTTTTCAATCGATTCCACAAAGTATTATTCACAAAACAAACCAAAAAACACATTTTTTTTTCTTTTAAAATAAGTAAGAACCGCACCCCCAAACTCAAAATCAACATTGTTCTCAATGTTATAGGAAAATATAAGGTGACAAGCGGGAGTGCTCACCACTATTTGATTTTTTTTTTCTTCTTTCTTTTTTCCTTATAACCCAATCGACCAATAATTTTTCACACACATCCCATGCTAATCCTTACACTCTATGATCCATACAAACATGCCAATTAGTGATAGGTTAGGAAATGGAAATAAATTTTGTGTGTTGGATTTACATATGCGGGTAATGAAAGAATTAGGTAATAAGGCTCAACGGGGGTAATGGAGGATAAACAATTTTCAAGGGTTAGCTTCAAAGGCTCAAACAATCTAAAGAAATGCCTAAATCATCTTTTCAACAACACATAACCTAGAATTTCACCTCAAGTTTCACTTAAATGGGTTCTAGTGTTCATGAGATGTCAATGCGTACCTGAAGTACATAAATGTTCTCCAAGTACTCCAAAGGCCAAGTGATCAAGATTCATAGTGCTCAAATGTAAAGAGCCAAGGGTGAATTTCAATCAACACGAATCAAACACACAGAAATCACAATGCAATACATTTCAAAAGACCTAAGAAACATCAAATGTCTATACTCATCATTGATATCAAGTCATTTCATCTCAACAAAACTCACAATTTATTCAAACATACTTTAAAAGAAAAGCAACCAAAAATATGGCTAACAGAACACAAATTATACGACGAAAAGTCACACAAGCCTTTCTTAAACCCAACAAACATAACCAACATATGTCTCACCCCCAAAATCAAAGTCAAACATATATTTAAATTACGCATAAGGAATAAGAACACGTACCGGAGAGGCGAGACAATCCCGCCTCCTTGTGTGGTTGGCAGTGATGCTTCGGGCAATATGACCGGTGTTGCATTTTTTTCCATAGCTTGCATTCTTAGAATCAATTATTTGAAAACTTGGGTTACCTCCCAAGAAGTACTTGGTTTAATGTGCTCGACTTGACAGCGGAGAATGGATCATCAAATAGTGGCTTTCGCCCATAGTATGTGTCATATAACACAATAAATAGGTCTTGGTTTTGAAAGTTCTCAAGCTTGGAAAGATGTTGTAATGACTGGCACGTATGCTCAACGTGACTAGGCTCTAGCTTATGTGCTTGGTGGGTATAAATGAAAGCTGCTAAAAGATTAAGCCACATCGGATCCTCGTAGATGTAGTCATCTTTGATCGGTGGTGGATTACAACATGGATCTCAAAAGGTGGAGACTCATAGGTGTTGTCTTGTGATTTTTTATCGTCAATCAATTCTTGGGTCTCTTCTTTATTATAATCATCATCATCAAACAAACCCAAGTTCCTCCCACTTGTATTCGGTTTTTCATGGTGGCTTTCACATATGCATGCCCAGGTTGAATTATTCCAACTCCGATAGTTAAATTCGGGTATGTCTTCGAACAACCAATATTCTTCATCCGTGGATAATTGAGAGAAAGAGGAGAATTCCACTTTCCATCCAACTTCTTGTTGCGATATGTAGACCGTCGAGGAAGTATTGTAGTTGACACTCCCTCGAGAGACTACGATTGGGGAACCGAATAAGTAACTCCTTGTATTTGTGCTAAGCACAATAGAATGGCTCTTAATCTCATATCCAAAAGGATTGGTTTAAATCATCACTAACTACCGCGATTATCATAACCCAATTTTATCTAGGCAAACAAATTAGATATGATTTAACTTGATTTTGCAGACACCCTAATATAATGGCTCTTAATCTCGTATCCAATTGGATTGGTTTAAATAATTGCTAAAATATGGACGTCCTATGCACTATTGTTCTAGGTTTGAATTCATCTCATTATTCCAATGTCATCCTATTATGAAATTATTAGTCAATTCCATTCATTCATTAATCAAGGTCACTCGTACTCCCTTACTACCTCTCCCGAGTGTCAAGTGAGACAATATACAAACACTTCAAAACTGATATCTCTATCTAGTATTTAGGTGAGAACATTCGTTATGCCCCGATCATATAGATTACCTAAGTTTTAATAATCTCTCCATCTATTGAAACTTATGTTGTGCTTAACTTAAGTCCGAACCCGAAATTACCTCTCCCCAGTGTCAAATCCCAAGTTCTCAAATCAACCAAGATATTATATGGGAGCATAAATTGGAAGCATTAATAAGGAAGACACAATTAAATAGGGATTCTAGGTGATAAATCTAGAACTTGATCACCTCCCGGTTTAACAAGATCATAAATTCCCAACTCGATTATCTAAGTGTTGATCTTTCACTTGGACTCACAACAACCTAAACTATGCACTCTCAATTTTGGTCACAAACTCAATCTCTCTTGAGCATAAAATTCACAATCTAAAATCATCTAACTCAATGACCACAGGAATCAAAAGCATTAAACATAGAGAGGCATAAATTGAAATTAAAATTAACAATTAACAAAATATGCTAAATATGGTTCAATGAGATTATATCAGGCCCTAGATATGAATTTTAACTCAACATAGCGGAATCCAAAACTAATACTTTCAAGAAATCCTTCAATGCAAAATAATAAATATCTTCAACTCTGAGCTCTCTCTCTAGGAATTTTTTGTGCCTCCAATGGTGTTTTTCTTCTCAAAATCTCCACCAATGGTGTTTTTCTCTCCTAAAATCGCCACCCCCTTGGGTTTGAGGCATAAAGTAGTATAAATAGGGCTCGAATTAGTTTTTTTTTGAATTTTCATCTTGTAGAGACACAATAGAGTGTGCCCTTAGGCTGTGGAGACTGTTGGGAGCATGCTGGAGTGGACTTTTAGGCATGATGGTGTGTGCTTTAGGCAGTGTCTCAAGCGGTTTTGACACATGTTCGTATTTTGGCCATACATGTCTAGTCTGAACAATGATTGAAGTTATTCAAGATGATATGGAAAGCTAAGAAATACATCTACAACTTTCATGTTTTGCGTTTTTTCAGAATAGAATTGCATCTTGATCAAATCTGGCTTGACGTTGTTTCACCTACATTACTGACAAACCATTACAACCCAATTTACCTTATTTTCTTATATTTTCACATTTTTTTCCCAATTATTTTTTATTTCTAGAAAACAACACAAAAATATAGTAAACTAGCAAAAAGGCTTGAAAACTCACAAATATTTGAACTCACAAGTACTTGATTTGTTAGTAAATAACATCCTTATCAAACGTGCCTAAAGAAGAGGAGAGTAATCAAGTTCTAGTCCAAGGAGAAGCTGAAAAGATTGTGCATGCAGGTTTAGATAAAGATATTAATTTTCCTCAGTCACAAGAAAATCAGAAGACAATAGAAGTAGTTGGAAAGGTGATGCGATAACAAACTTTGAGGAAAATAAATTAGAAAATGGAAAAAATAAAAATGTTTTGCGTGAAGTGGATGAAGAAAATGAGCAACAAACAAAACTTACTCCTAATGGTGATGTTCCTAATCAAAATCTTCCTAGTAAGGAATCTAGTAGAGGTAAAGACACTCTTTCTCGCACTCAAAATTCTAGGGGCAAAATGAGTCAGATCTTAGCTTAGAAGATGGATTTAATAACATGGATTCGGAAAAGGACATGGTTTTGGAGGCTAATAAAAATCCAAATCTTGATTTTGATTCCCAACCAATCTCGGCCCTAAACCTCTTTCCTAGGCAAATTTGTGAGGAAGTGAATTTCGATGAAGAGTAAATGGAAAATACATATTTTTGCCAAGATAACTAAAACCACTTGGGGGAAGAGTTTTCCTTAACCCACCATTTTAAGCTTATCTTAAATTTGGAAAAACTAGAGATGGGGTATAGAAAATGACATGTGTAAATTACCTATCTATTTCAAAACCGAATTTGTTAGTTTTCGAGTACGTTTATAGTTATTTTTATATGTTTTAATATACTTTTATTCTTTTTGTATTAAAACAGGTGCGTAGGGTGAAAAGGTAAGAAATCGGAGCATAAACAATCAATTCGTATCGAGAACGGTCAAAGAACGGTGGAAAAATGAGCAAGACGACAAGATTCTACAAACAAGCTCACCATCGCAGTGTCTAGACCATCGCCGAAGATGCTGAGAAGACACAATTATTGTTGGAGGACCACCGCCTAGGCGAAAATCCTGCAGATTGTTTTCCTAGTCCACCGCCTACTCGACCGCCTAAGCGAACCCTTAACCGATATACCTCCGCCTAGGCAGAAAATCCCTTCACCTAAGCAGTGGCCTCTGCACAGTGGGAGATATTTATTTTAGATATTTTGTCTATCTATACCCCTTTCCTCCTTCCTTCTTCATAGCCTCCGGCCATTACACCCCTTAAGGCTTAGGTTAGGATATAGAGAGAGTATGGGGAGTGCTCAAACATATCGGAAGGAGAAGATCAGCACGTGGCAAAGGAGAATCGTTTGGTGGATAGTTTTAGCGGCTAATCTTCGGATATCGGCTAAGTTCATCTGTTTTTCCTTTTATTTCTTATCTTCTATGTATGTTTGAGCATGTTTAGTCTAGTTTTAATTGTATAAACGGCTATGGCCATAGGTTAAACGTGGATTATGTATGGGATTAATATTGTTTATAAAAATGTAATTTTGCTTTAGTTGTGTTTCTTTGATGATTGTTCTTCAATATTTGAGTGTATTTATCATATTATTTGTTTATTATGCTTAGAATGATAAATAGAGAATATAGGGTTTGACAAATCCCAAATTCCGATTAGAATAAACAAACACCACGATCCAATAACCTGGTCGGGGTTAGTATTGTGGATAATCTATGACATTGGGGTGAGACTTATGTGACCTAAAGTCATTAAGACATTGAGAGGGATTTCTTCATTGATTCGAATTCGCTTATTCCCTCGTCTTACACTCGGGAGAGGTGGAAATGGAGTTTTAGAATTCAGATTGTCGATAGGGCAAACACAATGCACAAAATCTATGACATTGGGGTGAGACTCATGTGACATAGAGTCGTTAAGACGTTGAGGGAGAATTCTTCGTTGACACGAAGTCACGTTAAATCCCTCGTCTTATACTTGGGAGAGATGGCGAGGGAGTTTACGAACTGAGGTCTTGTGTGCGATCATTGAGGTTGGGTCAAGACTCACGCAACCTAGGGTCGTTAAGACTTTAAGGGGGATTTCTTCATTGACACGAAGTTGCGTTACATCCCCCATCTTACACTCGGGAGAGGTGGCGGAGGAGTTTTAGATACCGAGATTGTCAAATAGATTGAACACCATTATTGTAAACTAAACGATATCAAACGCGTTTAAGTAAATAAAGTTAATCCCTAGATAATCCATCCCATAACTATCTCATACTAGTAATTAGTATAGTTAAATTAGTATTTTAGTATTAGTATTAATTAATTAAATTTCATTTTTAGCTCCTAGATAAATTCAGGTTATGACAATCGCAGTACTCGATAGTAATCTACACCAATCCCTGTGGATACGATACCCGATTGAAATGTCCATTATACTAAAACTTGATACGCGGTGAAAGTGGCAGCGCTTATTTAGCAGCCACCAAGTTTTTGGAGCTGTTGTCGGGGATTGTCTTGTTGATTGTTAACGATATTGTGAGTAAATAACTTGATTTTAATATAGGCATTTTTAGTGTATATAATTTTTCTTTGTAGTTTTGTTTTTATTTTCCTACAAGATGCTTGAAGATGTTAGATTAACAGGTACTCCTGCGTTTCGTTCACTGAAACATCTCGCCAGTCTTGAGGGCATGTGTTGGGCCAAGGACATTAAACCAAACACTTCTTGGGAGGCAACCCAGGGTCACAAATAAGTTAGATACATCTCTGTCGACTTGAAACGGAGGTGAGATCCTCTCGCCTCCCAAGTATGTGTTCTAAACCCCCATCTTCAATATCATGCTATATACTGTCATTGGGTTCGCTGACGGCTCGTTTTGGACATCACCTGTGTTGCGTTGGTAGTGATGTGTAGTATGTTTTAGTATGTGTTTATGTTTTTAGTTAAATTTTACTGTTTTTATCATTTGCATGCTTGTTTAGGATTAGTTTATTTAGTTTAGTTATTGTTTTGTGCGAAGTTTTTACGTCATCTGGGCCTTTACCCGATGATGACTCTGTCCCCTGATTGTTTTGAGGTCGAGTGTAAAGCTGATTGGGAAATTCGAGGCGAAATCCTAGGCGAGGTTATTTAGGAGATATGATTTAGGCATTCATTTGATCGCTCAAGCCTTTTTAACTTACCCTGATAAATCATTACCCTTCGTTACCCTATCGAAGCCTAAAATCCATTTCAATTATGAACACTTAACAATTACCATAGCTGATTGAACTTTTTCCAAACCTACATCGCTAAACTGAAGGAACAATTTGATTGAATCAAGTAAGCATTTTGCTACTTGTAGTGAGCGGTTGGGTTTAGGGCAAACTTTATATTGGTTCGGTATTAGAGTACTCACTTGTCGTTTTTGTTTGTTTTTCACACACCCCTTAAATATTACAAATCAAATGAGTTTCGGTGTGTGTTGTGTAGTTTTTTTTTTTTTTTTTTAAATAAAAATAAAAATAAAAAATAAAAAAAATAAATCGTTTCTTTTTGACATGACAAGTGAGTACGACGTTCTTAAACGTTTGTTCAGGGTCGTTTCTAAATAAACTATGGGGTTTTGAGTGTGAGAGTGCCAAGCGATGTGCCTCGGGTAACGTTAAGTTAATGACGTTAACCCATTTTCCAATTCCAAAGTACCCTTGGCCATTATTCCAAAATCGATCCAAGCCCTATTGATCTTTATGAACCTCCGAGTCTACATTAGTGGAGAATAGATCCCGGGTCAGGCATATGGATTCCCTGTACCTAATAGGTTTTAGTCATGAACTATATTTAAGGATAATCCCATCTAATCAATGGATAGCAATATATTTGAGTTTAATCACACACATTTAAACTTGATCTAGAATGGCGCTCACTATTGTTGAACGTTGAAATTCTACAATACCACATGGTGTGATTTATGCTTGAACTTGATAGGATTGGGGGCCGATGAGGGAAAAATCTTTCGGCCGGTAGATGATAATCAAAACTTACACATTTTTGTTTTTAGTGTTTTCTTTTTTAGTTTTCAATTTCATAATTAGTTTTTATATTTTCTTGTATTGTATGAGTGTTTTGCTCAAGAACTAGCAAAATTTAGAGTTTGGGGGTATTTGATAGGTGTAAATTACCTATCTATTTTCAAACCGAATTTTTTAGTTTTCGAGAATGTTTATAGTTATTTTTATATGTTTTAATATGTTTTTATTCTTTTTGTATTAAAACAGATGCGTAGGGTGAAAATGTATGAAATCGGAGCATAAACGATCAATTTATATCGAGAACGGTAGAAAAATGAGCAAGACGGAAAGATTCTACAAACAAGCTCACTACCACGGCGTCCAAACCACCGTTGCAGTGGTGAAGATGCTGAGAAGACACAACTGTTGCTGGAGGACCATCGCTTAGGCGGAAACTCCACCGCCTAGGCGAAAATCCAGCAGATTGTTTTCCTAGTCCACCGCCTACTCTACTTCCTAGGCAAACCCTAAACCGACATACCTCCACCTAGGCGAAAAATCCCTTTGCCTAGGCGGTGGCCTCTACACAGTGGGAGATATTTATTTTAGATATTTTATCTATTTATACCCCTTTCCTCCTTCCTCCTTCCTCCTTCGTAGTCTCCAGCCATTACAACCCTTAAGGCTTAAGTTAAGATATAGAGAAAGTATGGGGAGTGCTCAAACATATCGGAAGGAAAAGATCAACACGCGGAGAATGAGAATAGTTCGGTGGATAGTTTTAGTGGCTAATCTTCGGATATCGGCTAAGTTCATCTGTTTTTCCTTTTATTTCTTATCTTCTATTTATGTTTGAGCATGTTTAGCCTAGTTTTAATTGTATAAATGGCTATGGCCATAGGTTAAACGTGGATTATGTATGGGATTAATATCGTTTATAAAAACGTAATTTTGGTTTAGTTGTGTTTCTTTGATGATTGTTCTTCAATGTTTATGTGTGTTTATCATATTGTTTATTATGCTTAGAATGATAAATGGAGAATACAGCGTTTGATAAATCCCAGATTCGGATTTGAATAAACAAACACCACGATCCAATAACCCAGTTAGGGTTAGGATTGTGGACAATCTATGACGTTGGGGCGAGACTCATGTGACCTAGAGTCGTTAAGATGTTGAGGGGGACTTCTTCTTTGACACGAAGTCACATTATATCCCTCGTCTTACACTCAGGAGTTTACCCATTGAGGTTTTGTGTGCGATCAATGAGGTTGGGTCAAGACTCACGCAACCTAGGGTCGTTAAAACGTTGAGGGGGACTTATTCGTTGACACGAAGTTGCGTTACATCCCCCATCTTACACTCGGGAAAGGTGGTGGAGGAGTTTTAGATTCCAAGATTGTCAAATAAATCGAACACCATTATTGTAAACTAAACGATATCAAACGCATTTAAGTAAATAAAATTAATTCCTAGATAATCCATCCCATCACTATCTCATACTATTAATTAGTATAGTTAAATTAGTATTAATTAATTAAATTCCATTTTTAGCGCCTAGATAAATTCAGGTTATGATAATCGCAGTACTCGATAGTAATCGACACCAATCCCTATGGATACGATACCTGAATGAAGGTCCATTATACTAAAATTTGATCCGTACACTTGCGGTGAAAGTGACAGCGCTTATTTAGCAGCTACCAGAAAACTCTCCCATTAAAGTTCTTAATTTAGGCCAAGTTTTCTTTTTTCTTCGTTTTTAGCATTTTTATGAGTACAATATATATATATATATATATATATATATATATATATATATATATATATATGTATGTATGTGTAAAGAAAGCAAAAAATGAAGAAAATTTAAAGTATGAAAAGATGATGAACAATAAATGGAAACGATAGATATTTAAATTTGGAAATATAAATTACATAAAAGTAAAGTGTGAAAAATATATAGCGCAGAAAGGTGCAGCGTAGAAATGTAAATGACAGTAAAGTAAAGTGCAAGAAAGTAAATGGTGGTAAATAAAATAGGAGAAAGTAAATGACGGTAAATAAAATACAGACAAGTAAACAACGGTAAATAAATGCGAAAAGGTAAACACGTTTTTAGTGTTCACTTGTTAACGTACTCTTAGGTTATGGCCGATTTTTACGTCCTCCTTTAGATGGGTAAGAAAGATGAAAAAAAAAAAAAAAAAAGTTTTAGGGGATTTAAAAAACATACCTTGTTATGGAGAAAGTCCTTTAACCTTTGAAGTTTTCTCTTTCTTCTCCTTCTTGTTCTTCTTTCTTTAGTTTTGATCTCTTATGTGAAGATTTTGTTTTCTAAAAATTTGTCTTTCATTCGTTTTGATCTCTTGTGTAAAGATTTTATTTTCTAAAAATCTATGTAACTAATACAAAATTTTGAAAGACTATTTTAGAGAAAGAAAGAGATTTTTCGCAAGTAATAAGCCAATAGCAAGTGAATGACCATGAATGAGCAAGTGAAATGAGTGGACTTGTCCATATATAAATATATATAGGCAGTAGAATCAGCACACTCACTAGGGTGCATGCCCTAGTGAGTAAGCAAATTCTCCATATGTAGTGGTAGCTGTCTCTTGATGGACAACCTTCTTAAGTCTTTTCATTCAATGTAATGGTTTGGGGGACACCCAATATATGCTAATAACACTCTAATGTGGTATCCTATTGCTCCGTCTTATTCCGAGGTGATGGACATGAAATGAAATTAGTGCAATGAGCACTTTTTACTAATAAAATGCATTTCATTTTTATGTTTTTCATGAAATTAAAATACAAAACATGAAAGTAAACTATCCAATTTAAGATTGTAATTTCCAATTTCAAAAAATAACATGCAATGGTCGTCAATTTGATGAAACTGGTGAAAAATACTATTTTTGGGCTAAAAAAAAAGTAGGTGTAATTAGAAATTTTTTTAAAGTTAAGTGGTCGAATTTGAATTTTACTTTATTAAAAGTGATATTTTACGACAATATACTTTCAATTTAATCCCTAATTAACTATTAAAAATTTCAATTTTAGCCAAAACCTTTATTTCTTGCCGAATTTATCCAAATTGTAGATTTTTTTTTTCTTAATTAAAACATTGTGTAAAAATTAAACATGAGAATCTATGCATGAGTTCATCTCTCTAAACAGTTTGTCTGAATTTTAGCTTTAGACCCGATACTTTTATTAAAAGTGAAATAGACAGAACAAAATGCAATGTCTGCAAAATAGATGTTGAAGCCAATGACAACATTCGAAAAAGTATTTCCTTTGGAAGTGTAGAATTTTATTAGAAATTGGGCCAGAAAATATTAACTCTTGATACCAAGTCAGAATGATTGAGATGCAGAATATTGGAAAATAATAAGATAATTGCCACCCCCAATCAATTAAGGCATGAAATACCATCAGGAAGTCTTGCACATTCCTGAATGCATAGGCCACCCAGTAGTCTAAACATGGGTCTTTTTCACCCCCAACAAACACCTTGATCTCTCTTTCTCTCTCAGATCAAATTCTCTATCAGGTTTGCTAGGATCCTAAGCATTACTCCCTATCAAAATCTTTCTAAAGCTCTAAAAAAATATCAAAATAAGATCTCTAAAACCCTCACAAAAAGATGTCAAAAAAAAGAGAAAAAAGAAAAATAAATAATAAGAAGAATAAGAAAGAAGGGTGATGCATCCCAGATTTTGATAGATGAAGAAGTAGGAATCTGAATGAGAATGAAAATAAGTTTCATCCCTTCCTCCCTAAGTCTTCCAATTTGTTCATTTTGAAAATGGTTGTTCAAGTGCTTTTCTAGGCGTAGGTTTTGAAAATCTTCTTAGGCCGAGATTTTTATTAAAAATGGAGTCACCACCTAGTATGGGGTTAAATGGTGTGCTAGGTCACCAAGATTTTGAAAATTTATTTTTTCTTTTGAAATGGCTCGTGTTTTGACTTCCATAGGTACATGTACCAAATATATTATTTAAGTTTGGGATTTAATTATTTTCTCGTAAAATGTTAGACACCCCAAGACACCTGTTTGAAGATGGTACCTTAATCTCAATAGATATTCAAAGTTATACACTATCCAAGTAGTTTTCTTTGATTTACTTAAACAAAATATTTTTCCTTTTTAAATTTTTTTGTTCTTTTTATGTATTTTTGACATGATTTAATGGAAATCAGGTAAATACTATGGTTATTACTAGACAGCGACACCCAATTACAGTTTATATGCAGCCAGATATGTAAATATACAAGTTATACTAAATGAAATTTAATCTAGGACTGAGTTGTTTGGATATGAGATCGAACCCGCACGTGGGTTGCCTACGTATCTCGAATGAGAATCAGGTCATCATGTAGTTCATTCTAGTTAGGGTAAAGGTAATGGTTTATTATTAGAGGTGTGACTGAATCCTTATGGGTTGCCAACGTACTTTGGGCGGTTACCAAAGATCAAGTCGAACGTAGTTCAATCCTTATCTCGTTGAAAACTGGATTCATTATTAGAGTTGTAACCAAACCCTTATGGGTTGCCTATATAATTTTGATGGATACCAAAGATCAAGTCGAACATAGTTTAGTCTGGTTAGGTAAAGACAATAGTTTATTATTTGAGGTGTGACCGAACCTTAAGGGTTACCTACATACTTTGGGTGGTTACCAAAGATCAAGTCAAACGTAGTTTAGTCCTTGTCTTACTGAAAACTAGAGTCATTATTACAGGTTTGATCGAACCCTTATGAGCTGCCTACATACTTTGGGTGGTTATAAAGATCAGGTCAAACATAGTTAAGTCTTGTTTTATTTAAAAATCTAGGTTGGTTCTAGTTAAATCTGAGTTAGTTTAGTTAAGTTTTGGTTGATTATCAGTTAGTTTTGGTTGTGAACAAGCCTGAATTGCAACCATTAAACAAACCTTTGATTTTGTCAAGAACCTTAAGAGAAGTCCTTTGCTTTGGTTAGTTTGGTATTTGTGTGTGAGTTGTGAGTTGGAAGTAAAAAGAAATACCATATATTTGTGCTAGTCCTACTCGTAACTAAGGAAAACGGGAAGGTTTCTGAAGAAGAATCACACATATCCCCAAAGGAATAGAGGCCCTCCCATTATTCCGAGTTCTTAGCCATGAGGGTCTGTTGGTGTAGTATATATGTGTATATGTCTGTTTTGTTAAGCTAAAAAATAAAATAAATATGATGTTCTTGGGGAGAATCGCATAGACTATGTATAACTCATGGTGTAAATAGTCGTTTTATTTAAATCCTCATGCATTTTAACTACGTGGTTGGATGATTTGAGGTTTTTGATTGTCTTGGAATGTTTTTGAATGCTCTTGAGATGCTTGGAATGTTTTTTTGTATGATTTAACCCTAATTTGGTTGTTATAGTTAAGATTAGGTGCTTGCTTGATGTTCTTGACAAAATGAAAAGCTTGTTAGGTTGTTTTTAGGGTTTGTTTGATTCTTGTATGGATTTTATGTGTTAAGAACATGAAAGTAAGTGTTTTATTTACATGATCCAACTATATACAAAGCAATATACACAAAATTGACCAAAAATAATAGGGAATTTGATAGGAACATACCTAATTAGCGAATGGGGTCTTCCATAAGTGTTTACCTCCTTCTTCTTGATCTTCTTGGGCGGTTGTTGGATGGTGGTTGATTAGTGGTCGTGGTTCTTTGAGTTTCTAGCTGAGAACCTAATAACAACAACCTACTTAGGGTATGTAGTCTCCCCTAAGTAGCTACCCTTCTTCCCTCTTTCGCTAGCTGTTGATCGGTGATGGTTGATCCTTGAAATGTTTATTCTAAGAACTTTAAGAACTCCTTCCGTGATTAGATTTCAACAGGATAATGACGTGTTTTTTAAGAAATCCATTTGAGAGGCCTAGGACCCGAGTAAGTTACTCGAGTTTAAATAGAGAAACTATGCCTTCAAGACTCGAAAAAATAAAAACCCCAGTACCCCTATTTATAGGCTGTGGGCCTATGCATTGAGTAATGTGCAAGCCAATCTAGCCTCTTCTTTGGGGGTGTTTGGCTTAGGGGACTTACTATCTTGTCTTGGTTGGATTTGGCTTAAAACTAATTTAGGAGAGAAGGCTATAATCTCAAAGATTTGGTTATGGTTACCAAATTTTTTCAAATATTTGGTAATCATTGGAAATCATTACCGATAATCGCCTCTCAACCAATGACACTCCTTGCACTTGGGTGCATTATGACTTGATGGGATGGATCTAATTTGATTTAGGGGCTAAATACCGATTAGATCTATTATTTCTATTTGCTCGTCATAAATGCTCCCAAGGTGCATTACACCTAGTCCTAAGGTTTCAATTTTCATTTAATGCAAAGTGATGAGTTATGACTTGGAGGGAACTTCTACGGTTGGATTCGGATGAAATCGGGTTAACTTTCCTTGTAACCATCGGTTAGGTTCCAAGTTGCCTAGTTACCCTTAGATATTTTTGTGAAAATATGTTCATCCTTTGAACCTATCCATTCCATGTCATCCCAAGCATTTAATGTTTTATGGGTTGTGCATTTAAAGCATTGCTTGGAGGCAACTTATCCAATTTGATTTCGCTAACAGATTGTCACGATTCAAGGCTTTCGATTGGTTTCTAAGATATTTTGCTTAAAATATCTAGATCTGTTGAATGTGGTCTTGACATTTCATCCAATTCATTTAATACTTTGTGGGATGGGCATTCAATGCTCATTGAATGCCTTACTTAGGTGGCGAACCGAATCGATTTAGTTTCGATAACAATTGGTTGCACCGTAAGTGTCTTGGTTTCCTTCTTCTGCTATTTGGTAGGAATCTTCAAGGAAGGTTCCTTGGTTATTACAAGGCTTGGTTTGTGGGCCTCAAATTATGGCTAGGCCCTTTGATTTCTTGGGCCTAGGGTGTTTTGTCAAGACTACTTGGATTTGGTGAAAATCTAAGGCAAGCGAAAACATTAAATCACCTTGTGATTTAGGGCTTTGTCATGACCTTTTCAAGACGTGTCTTGGATTATTTCTTGTTAGTGTGTGATGTGGTATGCATGAGAGAAATAATTATTTTTGGTGTTAAATTTGACAAGATTTAGTGAAACGTAAATGTTTCAAAGTTGGGGTAGGGTAACCGAGTTAATTATTTGAAATGTACTACGATTTAAGGGTACAGACTAAGATTTATCAATACTAAATATGATTTGATGAAAATAAACATTAGTAAAGTTATTTTAAACCTCCTTAAATCATGGGAATTTCGATTTTAACCCGAAATTTTACTTTACTATATTTTGTCAAATTCAACCTTTTTGCATTTTTGTCATGTTTTTGGTTGTTTTTGTATATTGTATGGTGAGATATCAGGTAGAAATTCATTTCCTTTAAACCTGAATTTAAATTTTATTTGAACTTATACTTGATTTGACACTGATTGGGTGGGACAAAATACGGTGTCTAGAACTCCTCATCTGTGTCATGCGAGTTTACTCGTAATGGAAAAGAAAGAGATACAAATATTTTGTTCCAGTAGACATGAAATTTAAAGATAAACATTTAAATCTATCCTAAAGGATGGAGAGATACCTGATCCCGGAGGGTTCGACACCGATAACTATTCATCACTTCTACCATAGTGTACTTTAAAGGATTGATGAACAATTAACCTTGAAAGATTACTGCTGGAAGGATGGTGACCCTTTTATCTCCTGTCCATCTTCATTTCTGGAGGATGGTAATATATCTAATCCTATAGGGCATAGTGAGGATGACACTTTGTGGAGTCCTTCCTAATGACTATGCTATTGCATTATACTACTATCGCATTATACTATTGGTTAAATTACACTACTGGTCGAATTACACTATTGGTCAAATTACGCTACTGATCGAATTACACCACTGGTCGAATTACACTATTGATCAAATTACACTACTGGTTGTGTTAAACAACTAATTGAATTATACTACTGGTTGCGTTACACTACTAAACTCCTGAAGAATGATACACGGTCTATCCTATAAGATGACGCTCAATCGATAGACTCTTGGTTGTGTCCATACCCCCAAAGGGTTTTGCTACACATCTCAAATTAATGAGAATCAGGTTATATATAATTCTAATAGGTAAAGTGAATTCTATTTCTAGGCTATCCTACTATCTGAAATCTATAAAATATTGTCTAGCTGGCTGTCTGCATTACACTACGAAATTAAAATACGTTAGCTGCCTGCATTACACTACGAAATTAAATACGCTGCTCCTAAAGGATGATGCGCGGTTTATCCAAATAAGTGGTGGGGAGGATGACACTCAATCAATCGACTCTTGTTTGTGAGGAGGATGACACTTGATTAATCGGCTTTTGGTTGTGACCGTACCCCCAAAGGGTTTTCCTACTTATCTCTAATTAATGAGAATTAGGTAATATGTAGTTCCAACAAGTAAAATAAATTTGATTCATTAATTAAAAAACAGTAAATTAACTTGATTGATGAAAGCAGTAAATTGACTTGATTTATTGAAAAGCGATAAATTGACTTAATTGATTAAAAAGCAGTAAATTGACTTGATTGAGTGAAAAGTAGTAAATTGACTTAATTGAATGATTGAAATGACTTGGCTTGACCGAACCCCCATGAGGGGAGCCTACATATCTTAGACTTAACCGAGAATCAGGTCAAATGTAATTCAGACTTGTAAAGTTTATCAAAATTTGGTGGAACAAGTTCTAGGTTAGGGAAACTAATTCCTGGGTCATCATATCAATAGAAAATTGAAAATAACTTAGAGAATTCACCATGGAAAAAGACCCTTGGGGAACACAACACTTGTGGAGTTTCTCGGCTACATAGCACCTAGGATTTCCGGACAAGGACTAGAACACTTCCTGGGGAAAAGTTTTGTCACATCCCCACCCTGGACCCCCACAACCTAAGGTCGGGCGTGACGTCCCCTCGACCCAACCTGACGAAACAATCAAATACCTACATATATATGTATAAACGCATATGTCCCACTATCAATATTTGTTTCCCAATATATATATATTTACTCATATCAAAATTTGGGAATACACCCGTCCCAAATATGAACAACAAAAATCACAAAAAACACTGAACCTTCCATGGTTCGCCTCCGACCGGCCCATTCCAAAAAATGATACTACCTCCAAACTCAACCTAGTACCAGTAGTGGACCCCTTCTTAGCCACGGTACCTGAAACCAAATATTTTATCTGTGTACTGTTTTCATAATAAAAACATTTTATGGATCAAGCACATTCATTACACACCACGTTTCCAAAATATAATATCGTATATCGCACACCATACTAGAAATCCAGTTCCACTGCCACCAATGTAATGAAATAATATATTTAAAACGCCCACTCTAAACATTTTAAGTCAACCAATGCAATAATATATTTACGTCAATCTATTTAAAATAATATATTTAAGCCAATCAATCCAAACAGTTTATCGTATAATAAAATACCGCACACCACTTTCCTACAAACCGTAGGATCGTTTATCTCACGATCGGGAGTTACGATGGTACCGTAACCTGTACAACTGTATCATCTAAAGTGACTATCATTATTAGGGCCATTTAATATCCCCAATGGTAGGGGCAACCACCCGTAGGATTTGCACTCCAAACAAGTCCACATGTACTGCAGGACTTACCACACAGGTTACAACAAATATCCACCCTGCAAGAATTGCCTGATAGGTAACAACAAATATCCAACCTGCAGGACTTTCCTGACATATAACAACATATATCCACCCTGTAAGACTTGCCTGACAGGTAACAACATATATCCACCCTGCAGGACTTGCCTGACAGGTAATCCATATATCGTCGAACATGCCCTTCGGAGGAGAAGACAATTATGACATAGTTGGATAATAAAACCACTTTCCATATTTAACAATTTACTCAATCCACATAAGTTATAACACCGTCCATTTTAATAAATATTTTTTCCACATTGTTTTACGAAAATATAATTTAGCAATTTACATAGAAGACAGTACACTCACCTCGATTTTCGCACTGCAAAAATATCGGCGTCAGAAACTACCGGGACACTGGCGCCTGTGAAACTAACAGTGATAGGGCCTAAATTAATATTTTATTCAAAATAAACCTAACATGCAATGCATGGCCCTAAAATGCACAATTTCCCATTCCCCAAATTTAGTTATGCAAAATTGTAATTCTATTCGTCTCGCTACGTTAATATTTCCTGTACAACATTATTAAAATTAACGGTTACAAAATTATCGTAGCGAATACAAAATTTAGTGCTAATAATTTAATTTGATGAAAATAACAACCGATTCAAATTTTACCTGTTCCAAATCGCTAGCAGACCGAGAAGTTAGTTTTTGAAAAAAAAAAATATTTTTTTTATCCTACGCATCACCGCCAAACTCAAAATATACAGTGTCCTCAGCGAACCCAATCATCATTCTCAACATATGAAATTTAAACATGCTGACGAAGGGGGTTTAGAACACATACCTGGGAGGCGAGAGAATCTCGCCTCCGTTTCAAGTCGACGGAGACAAATTTAATTTATTTAACCTTGGTTGCCTCCCAAGAAACGCGTGGTTTAATATCCTCGGCCTGACATGTTCAGAATGCCCTCAAGCTTGGTGAGATATTGCACTGGATGGCTCAATCTTTCAACGACAAGCCTCACTAGCTTATGTGCGTGGTGCCAGCACTATAAACGGCTCGAAATCCCGTTGAAAGAAATGCAACAATACCTATCTATCTAACATCGCCAAGTACCCTACATAAGAAATAATAATAGAACTACAAACAAAAATTATATACAAAAGAAATACCTAAAGTAAAATCGGGTCATTTACTCACTATATCGACAATAACTAACAAAATAATCCCCGGCAACGGTGCCAGAGACTTGTACGGCGAGCGTTATGTTACGAGCTCATGTATTGACTACTCGCAAGTGTCTAAGGTCAAAGTTTTAGTATAATGTGATCTTGAAAGATTGGGTATCGTGTCCACAGGGATTGGTGTCGTTATTATCGAGTACCGTAATTGTCATGACCTAACTTTATCTAGGCGACGAAAAATGTAAATAATTAATTAAACTAAACTAATATAACCTAAATTATCTATACTAATATACTAATATTTTTTAGGGGAAAGAATTGTCTAGGGATTAACATGGTTTACAAATACGCGTTCGATCCCGATTGACTTACGTTTATGGTGTTCGACCTATTTGATGATCTCGGTATCTAAAACTCCTCTGCCACCTCTCCCGAGTTTAAGACGGGGGATATAACGCAACTTCGTGTCAACGAAGAAGTTTCCCTCAATGTCTTAATGACCCTAGGTCGCATGAGTCTCGCCCCAACGTCATTGATTGCACACAATCCAACTCCTAACCGGATTGTTGGATCGTGTGTTGTGTTTATCCTATCGACAATCTCAGTTCTAAAACTACACCGCCACCTCTCCCAAGTGTAAGCCGGGGGAATACATGACTTCAAGTCAATAAAGAAGTCCCCTTCATCATCTTAACGAACCTAGGTCACGTGAGTCTTGCCCCAACGTCATCGATTGTCCATTATCCAACTCCCGACCGAGTTATTGGATCATGGCGTTTGTTTACCCTAATCCAAATCTGGGGTATCAAACCCCATATTCTCCATGTATCTATCTAAGCATAATAAACAAACAATATGATAAACACAATCAAACTACGAAGAATAAACATAAACGCAACACCGAAATCAAACAAAACACATATTTCTAAATATATTGTTAATCCCTATACAATCCATGTTTAACTAGCGGTCATAACTGCATTTACAAGAAAGAACGAGCTAAACATGCCCACAATCCTAAGTTAAAGAAGTAAGGGAAGAAACAGAATAACTTAGCCTATATCCGAAGATTCGGTGCTTGAACCGTTCAACAATTGCTTCATTGTCTTCCTCCACCTCGGGATGTGAGCTCTCCCTCTAAAACTCCTAAATCCAACCCTAAGTATAGCCCAAGGGGCTCTAATGGCCGAAACTCTTTAGAGGAGAGGATATTTATAGGCAAAATATCTCAAAATATCTAATAAAAATCTCTAAGCTGTGAAGAGGCCACCGCCGCGGTGGTGAGTAGGTCGGTTGGCTGATCGTCGCGGCGGTGAAGAAGGCAGTGGATTAGGATGATAGCCTGTAGTTTCATAGCCTAGGGGTGAATCTCACTGCCTAGGCAGTGAGTGTCCAGCAAGAATAGGTCATTCTCTGCATTTTCACCGCCGCGACGGAGGTCTGGACGCCGTGGCGGTGGACTTCTTTCAGAATATTGTTGTCTTGCTCGTTTTTCCACCGTTCTTCGACTGTTCTTGGTTCGATCTCATCGTTTTTGCTCCAGTTTCCTATATTTTCACCCCACACACCTGATTTATACACAAAGAATAAAAACTAATTAAAACGTAATAAATAAACTATAAAAATACTCTAAAACTAACAAAATCGGTTTGGAAATATGTAGGTAGATCACACCTATCATTCTTCTTGTTTTTATTTTTAAGCAGGTTTTTTGTGGTGTCTCAAAATTGGTTATGTCTATATAAAGTCTTAGCTTATGTTAGTGAATCATCATTTTGTTCAGTTACTCAATCCTTCAAAAATTGTTTCGCGGACGGGCCTAGGCTCTAAGACTTTATCTATCATTCTTCATGTTGTAAGTCTTTGGGATATTTCTTTCTTCGTTCTAGTTTGAGGAAGTCTTATGTATTTCTTAAAGGTTACTTGGACACTCCCAAGTTGGAAAATTTGTAGCGATCCTACAATCTAGGTTCCTGAGTTTTCATTCTAACGTTCTCAAATTTTTGTCAATATATTACCATTGTTTGGTTGAAACAAGACATTTTTTCTAACTTTTTACTTTAGATAATGGTCTAATTTAGTATTGAAATTATATTATCATTATTTTTTAATTATTCACAGTGCGTAGATTGCGACAAGCAAATTAATTCTTAACAGTTAAAGTATAAAAACCTGAGTCGACCTTGGATAAAATAAGCTTGGATTTAGTGATTTGTAGATGTAGTGCGTAGGAACATAGGACAACACCTAGTTTAATAGAAAGTAGTTAAAAAGCGAAAGGAAATGAAGATATAGACGTTTCTTCCCATTATTCTTTGATGATTAGAGTTTCTCCTGTGATACTTATGATCCCTTTCGGGATGAGATCCTCAACACGGTTCTTGAGGTCCTAGCACTGAATGGTGTGGTGACCAGTCATTCGAGAGATATACTAGCAAAAAGTACAACGGTTAAAACTCGGATCCTGAGGGTTTCTTAGGTTAGGGGGAATGGGTGTTAACAGCTTATTCTAGAAACAGTAGTAGTAGGCTTGAAAGAGAAGCATATTGAATGAGGCGAATCGTGTCCTGAATTGGGTAGATTTGGCGTTTTGATGAGGTAATTGAATTGAGGTTGGTAATTGACAATGGTTTTGGGGAGAACTGTTGGGATATGGAATAGAGATGAAACGTTGGGGTTCTAGGTAGATAAGGGTCCAGATGACTTGTTTCATCTCATCAGTATATTGGCTTATGTAGTCCAATTGCTTCCATATATTGGAACTATACCCTAGGATTGGTTTTTCGTTAGGTTTAGGGCTTTTTTTCTAGCTAGGCAGGTCTTGACTTGCAACGATAGCACAAATGAACTCTTTCGATTTAGCAAGGCTATTGTGATTTTCAGTAGCAATCCATTCTCCATGAGAGAGCCTCTCGATTTGTAATTTGTCCCAATATTTTATCATGCTAAAGGTATTTACCGGTGATGGTAATCGGTCCTCTTCTTGGAATATCGAGGTTGGGTTCATCTGGTTTAGCATTTGTGTTAGGGAGGTAATGTCTTCTTACGTCATTGGGATCTGGGAGCCATTCAGAATGCTTCTAACAGAGAGAGGGATCGTGTCCATCTTATGATATTGTAAGCATCTCCCAGATAGATTTTAGCAAAAGTTACTGAAAGTAGATTTCCTAGGTTTATTAATTAGTTAACCAACCTAAACCTCCACTGATGACTTTTTTTAGGATGTAAATTACCTTACCTCTATGCGTGGTTATATTTGAAAAGTGATTTATTTATCGACAAATAAAGTACTTTTAGATTCAAATATTTGTGTGTTTTCAATATATTTTGTTGTTTTAATATGTTTTTGTGTTTTTTGGTAGGTTTTTGAATAAAAGGGTCAAAATGTGCAAAATCGGTACAGGTGCAGTAACTTCAATGTCATTTTTTACTACTATCAAATCTGATTTTGGAAAAACACAAAACGTGGAAGTTGTTGATATGTCTCTTAGCTTTCCATAGGTTATAAATCAACTCAATCGGAATTCGTAAGATAAAGTTACATCCAAAACAAGAAAGGGTGTCACCGCCGCAGCGGTGATCCCACTGCCGCGGCGGTCCAGCACCAGCTGTAAAGGGTTTTTCTTGATATTTTGGGATATTTTACACCCCTTAAGTTGATCCCTTTATCCACCAACACATTTTAGAACATATTAGTGAGTATTTTGAGAGGTTTTTGTGGAGCTCATCGAAACCCCAAAGGAGAAGAACACAAATCGAAGAAGGAGAAACGCTCTCGAAGTGGTTTTAGCGGCGGATCTTCGGAATACGGCTAAGTTCCTTTGTTTATTTCTTTATTTTCTTAACTTTGGTAGTTAGTTTGAGTATGTTTAGCTTGTTTATCATTGTATATACGGTTATGACAGTTAGCTAAACGGATATTATCTAGGGATTAATATAATTTATGAATATATGGTTTATTTGAAATTGGTGTTTCGTTAATGGTTGTTCTTCGTTATTTGATTGTGTTTACCATTATTCTTCGATTATATGCTTGTTTAGATATATTGCGAATACGGGGTTTGACACTCGGGAGAGGTAACCCCGAATTCGGACTAGGGTTAAACACAACGCGACGATCTAAAAACCTGGGAGGGAGTTAGAAAGTATGAAATCAATGATGTTGGGGCAAGACTCATGTGACTATGTCTTCTAAAAAACACTAGAGGGAGACTTCGGCATTAACGCAAAGTCACATATTCATTCACTTGTCATTGGGGAGAGGAAGTGAATGAGTTTATGATATAGAGATTGTCAGATAAGTTGAACACTGTTATTGTAAACTAAACGAGATCAAACACATTTAAGTAAATGAATTTAATCCCTAGATAATCCCTTCCCCTAAACATCTCAATATAGTAATATGGTATAATTAGATAAATTAATATTTTAGTTTAGTAGTTATTATTATAAAAACTACAATTGTTATCGCCTAGATAAAATTAGGTTATGATAATTACGGTACTCGATAATAATCTCAACAAATCCCTATGGATACGACAACCCTTACTCTTACAATCTATACTAAAACTTCACACGTACACTTTCGATGAAAGTGGCGATGTAATATTCTACCACCAAGTTTTTGACGTCGTTGCCAGGGATAGTGTTTTAGATTGTTGTTGATATTGTGAGTAAATAACTTGATTTTAATTTAGGTATTTCTTTTGTTATAATTTTTTCTTTGTAGTTTTGTTTTTATTTTCCCTGCAGGGTACTTGGAGATATTAGATCAACAGGTACTTATGCAATTCTTTCAACAAGATTCCGAGCCATTTTATTGTGCTTGGGATTGTTAAAACAAGCTGCTATTCCGGTTTTCGAATCATGGGTTCTCGAGGGAATGTTAATTCCTGAATTTTCTCGACGGGTTATCAGTCGCAACCAGAACATGGGTGGAAAGAGAAAGCGATACCTCCTCTTTCTACGACCTAACTACGAACAAAACCATTTGGTTATTGGAGGAATTGGCAACATTTAATTATCAAATTTGGAATTATTCACCAAGTCACCAAAGCGTGGGGGATTATTTCAATACCATGGCACCATGGATTGATACTTTAATTCAAGATGTAGAGCCTTCCCCAGCCTTGGAGGAAATGCTCGCTACTATTATGGGGGAGACTCAGATGTTCTTGAGAAAAATGCATGATCGACTCAACGAGCACGAGGATTGTCTTGATTATATTGAGACGGTCTGCGCCGACATCGATGGGACCGTAACGTCTCTACAAAAGAAAATTGGTTAGCTTATCTGCTTTGTTGAGGCCGAGTCCCAAGCGGTGGCACTGAGAGGCTAATAAATCACATCTGAATGTGAAAGCCACCGTGAGGAACCGAATGCAAATAGAAGGCACTTGGTTGAGATCGAAGACAATCAAGTTAATTGAGAGAGAACCCAAGTGTGGATTGGTGTTGGAGATTCACATATTAATCATTGTGAGTTTTCACCGTTTGAATTCTAGTTGGCGATGCCGCACTCGATCCAAGACGATCGTATCTACAAGAACAAGAGATGGAAAAAAAGTCGAGTTGAAAGCCCGAGACATTCAATACCAAATCTCACTAGTCTTGAGGGCGTACTAAATCAAGACCTATACATAGTGTTGTGTGACAATTACTATGGACGGAAGCCATTTTTTGACGAATTGTTTGTCGTGTCAAGCTGAAGACCTTCAATCAGGCGCTTCTTGGGAAGCAACCTAAGGAAAAAATAAGTTAGGTCCATCTCTGCCGACTTGATTAAGAGGCGATCTTGTCTTACCTCCCAGGTATGTGTTCTAAACCCCCATCTTCATTATCATGCTATATGCTTCTGTTGGGATCACTGATGGGTTGTTTTGGACATTACCCGTTTAAGTATGGTAGTGATGTGTAGTACATTTAGTATATGTTAGTATTGTTAGTTTATGTTGTTTTGTTTTTATTGTGTGCATGTTTGTTTAGGTTAGTTATTATTGTGTGCTGAGTTTTGACTTCATCTGGGCTATTACCATATGATGAGTTTGTCCCCTGATTGTTTATTGAGGTCGAGCATAAAGCTCATTCATGTGTGCTCTGTGTGCTTGATGTATCCTTTTAGTAAAAGTTATTGTAGATCCTACTTGCATGAGCACATAAACTCAATGTATAACTATCAAATTGATTTGAAACCAATTATTCGTTAGCCAAGTTCATGACAATAGGGATTTTAGAACTTGATTTGGGGAAAATTCGAGGCGAAATCCTAGGCAAGGTAGTTCAAGAGATATGATTTAGGCATTCATTTGATCGCTTGAGCCTTTGAAGCTTACCTTGTTAAATGTTTATCCCTCGTTACCCTGTCGCAGCCTAAAAGCCATTTCAATTCTGAACACTTAACTAATACCATGGCCAATTGAACTTTTTCTAAACCTATATCGTTGAATCGAAGACACAAATTTGAGTGAATCAAGTTAGCATTCGTGTATACTACTTGATGTAAGCAGTTGGGTTTAGGGCAAACTTTTAACCAGACCCGCAAAATTGTAATAAACGAATAAGTTTGGGGATGTGGTTCGTTTTCGTTTTTTTTTTTTTAAAAAAAAGGAAAAAGCATGTATATACGGTTTTATTTTCCGTTTCTTTTGATAAGTGAGTATGAAATTTGTAAATATATGTTCAGGGTTGTTTCAAATTTATTTATGGGGGTTCGAGTGTGAGAATGCCAACCATGTGCCTCGGGTATCGTCAAATTAACGACGTTAACCTATTTTCTATTTCCGATATACCCTTGGCCATTTTTCAAAACCAAACCAAATCCTACTGATCTTTTTGAATTGCTTAGCCTACATTAGTGGAGAATAGATTTCGGTCAAGTGTATGGATTCCCTATACCTTTTTGGTTTTAGTCATGAGCTTTATTGATGGATAATCCAATCCGATCGACGGATAGTTGTATAATTGAGTTTTATCACATACACTTTGACAAGATCTAGAATTGTGTTTACTATTATCGAATGTTGAAATTCTAGAACACCACATGGTGTGTTTTATTCTTGAACTTGATAGGATTGGGGGCCGATGAGAGAAAAAACGTTTAGCCGGTACATGATATTCAAAACTTGCACATTATTGTTTTTAGTGTTTTTCGTTTTTAGTTTTTAATTTTGTAATTAGTTGTTGTATTTTCTCGTATTGTGTGAGTATTTTGCTCGAGGACTAGCAAAATTTCGAATTTGGGGGTATTTGATAAGTGATTTATTTATCGACAAATCAAGTAATTTTAGATTCAAATATTTGTGTGTTTTCAAGATCTTTGTTGTTTTAATATGTTCTTGTGTTGTTTGGTAGGTTTTTAAATAAAAGTATGAAAATGTGCAAAACTGGTACAGCTGCAGTAACTTTAAGGTCATTTTTTACTATGATGCAATCCGATTTTGGAAAAACACAAAACGTGGAAGTTGTAGATCTCTCCCTTAGCTTTCTATAGGTTTTTGAATCACGTCAATCTCTATATTTCCATCGCTGCGGCGGTCCAGCACCAGCTGTAAAGCATGTTTCTTGGTATTTGGGGATATTTTGCACCCCTTAAGATGATCATTTCATCCCCATCACATTTTAGAACATATTAGGGAGTATTTTGAGATGTGGATTACCTGCTAGGCAAGTCCTGCAGGGTGGTTTGATCCGTTAGGAGTGCAAATCCTGCGGGTGGTACCCCTACCATTAGGGATAATAAATGGCCCTGGCATTGATAGTCACTTTAGATGGTGCAATTGTACAGGTTACGGTACCGTTGCCACTCTCGATCATGAGGTAAAAACGATCCTATGGCTAGTAGGAGAGGAGGTACGGTGTATTTTATTATACATTTAAAATATTTAGATTGGTGGATTTAAAATATTTGAATTGGTTGACTTAAAATATTTGAGTAGGGCGTTAATTATATTACTTCATTTCATTGGTGGCAATGGAACTGGATTTTCTTTTAACATAGTATTCGGTTATATTATTATATTTTGAAATGTGGTGTTTAATACTTCTGCTTGTTTTAAACATATCAGTATCTTTACATTGGTGGCAGTGGAACTGGATACTCAACTTGGTATGTGATTATAAAATTTTATATTTTGAAAGGTGATATTTAACAATTATACTTGAGTCATTAAATGTTTTTATTATGAAGATAGTACATCGATAAAAATTATTTGGTTTTAGGTGTCGTAGTTAGGAGTAGGTCCACTACTAGTACTAGGTAGAGTCTAGAGGTAGTATCGTTTTGAAGGTGAGTCGGTCGGGTGTGAACCATGGAAGGTTTCGGTATTTTTGTGTTTTTGGTTGTGAATATTTGGGACCAGTATATTTCCAAAATTTTGAAATGGATAGATATATGTACTTTTGAAAAAAACAAATAATAATACAATTTACAATAGCGCGAGTATGTAGGTATATATGTATAGATGGATATTTGTGGACGAGTCAGGTAACGTCAGGTCGACGTCATGCCCAGCCTCGAGTGACGGGTACCCGGGGTAGGGTGTGACATTTGTAGTATCAGAACTTAAGTTATAGGTTCTGTAGACATGTCAGATTGTCTAACCAGTGGTGAACCATGAGATAGGGTGTCAATAGGTGGATTCGGCACGTGAGTGATAGTTATTGCATTACATTAGATAGTACATTGGCATCGTGCATTGTTATTTATCTCGTTGGCCGTCTATTAATATATAGTAAATCAGCGATAGATAATCCGAGAACCTGACCACAGATTAAAATTGTTGTATTCTTTCCCTAGTCTCGTTTTCTGTTAACATGAATAGCTATAGAGTTGGCAATTAGTGGTGCGATGAAATGGTGATACTGCTAGTTAGTGGATTGAGTGGTGTTGTTGGTAGTGGTGATGGATGGATTATGATTGTGGTGGTGCTAGTGGTTTTAAATGTCAAATTATAACTAATAAGTAATCACATTCGTATTACTTGACATTTGGATTCACTGTAGATAGTACTTAATATTTTAGTTGTTAAACCAATAGTGTGACAGAGCATACTTAATTCGTCCAATGCTAAGTTATTAACTGGATTGGTAGACAACACCTTACTTATATTATGGGATTACACAACACATTGCGCTACTATTTCATATATATGGATTCTATCAGAGCGTACAACATCAAAGGGTGTGCATAAAACTGCCGTCTAGGAAATACTAAGGAAATCTTGTAATTTTTTTGGAGGGAGAGTTTATATTGTTAAAACAGGAAGAGATGATCGTTCGGCAGTATGAAATTAAATTCGATGTCTAGTCCCGATTTGCTCCTAATTTGGTAAAAATGGAAGAGATAAGATGTAGACGATTCTAGATAATATTTAATTTAGAAATACGTTCTAGGTTAACGGGCAGGTAGATCAAAGGTTATGCAAAATTAGTAAACACAACGAAATTAATAAAGAATGATATGCTGGAAGCAGATGAGAACTGTGAGTTGGTTTTGATAGATAGTGTGTATTAAGACAGTCCACTTCGTGCCAGTGATAGAGAATTGTCAGTGGATCTATTACTTTTAAGTATTCATGATTCTGAAGTGATACTGGGTATAGATTTTCTATCCAATTATCATGCCTCAGTGGATTGTTTTAAAAAGGAAGTTATTTTTCGGGTCTAAGGCGAGCCAAAGGTTGTATTTTCGGGAGACATAATCAATACCCCCATCAGTTTGATTTCAGTCCTGGAGGCTAGGAAGTTACTAAAGAAAGGATGTTAGGGATACCTCGCACATGTGATTAACACCCATCAGAATGAAGTTCAGATGGTGAATATTCAAGTGGTTAGGGATTTTACCGATGTGTTTCCATAAGAATTGCCAAGTTTACCAGTGGATAGAGAGATAGAATTCATTATCAAGTTACTTCCAAGAACTACTCCGATATGCATTCCACCCTATTGTATGGCACCTACTGAGTGGAATGAATTGAAAATTCAGTTGCAAGATCTATTAAACGACGGATTTATCAGACCTAGTATTTCTCCACGGGGAGCCCCTGTGTTATTCGTAAAGAAAAAAGATGGCACGCTGGGGATGTGTATTGATTACCGACAATTGAATAAGGTGACGATTCATAATAAACACCCATTGCCTAGAATTGATGATCTGTTCAACCAACTGCAGAAGGCCAGGGTGTTTTCGAAAATAGATCCTCGATCGGGATATCATCAGCTAAAAGTCAAAGACAATGATGTGGCCAAAACGGCGTTCCGTACGAGGTATAGCCATTATGAATTCTTGGTTATGCCATTAGGATTGACGAATACCCTTGTTGCTTTTATGGATTTAATGAATCAGATCTTCCAACCCTATCTGGATTAGTTTTTCATCGTATTCATTGTTGATATAATGATCTATTCCTAAAATAGAGAAGAGCATACAGAGTATCTCAAGATTGTGTTGCAGACTTTGCAAGAGAAGCAGTTGTATGCGAAATTCAGTAAATGCGAGTTTTAGTTGGATAGAGTCGTGTTCTTGGGGCATGTTTTCTCGAGCGATGGTATTCAAGTGGATCCAAAGAAATTCAAAGCTATGGTTCAATGG
Organism: Eucommia ulmoides; assembly: GCA_016647705.1. NCBI lineage: Eukaryota > Viridiplantae > Streptophyta > Magnoliopsida > Garryales > Eucommiaceae > Eucommia > Eucommia ulmoides. Next base: position 45,945,307 of record CM028332.1, on the reverse strand, counting down.
GAAAGGACGAAAAGTGTGACCGAAGTTCGAAGTTTCTTAGGATTGACGAGTTATTATCGTCGGTTTGTGCAGGAATTTTCTGTTATAGCTGTCCCGTTCATCCGATTTACCCGCAAGGAATCCAAATTTGAGTGGACTGATAAATGTGAACCGAGTTTCCAAGAGCTGAAGAGCCGACTGATATCTGTGCCAATACTTTTCCTTCCGACTGAAGGTGATGGCTTTGTAATCTACAGTGATGCTTCACACCAAGGGCTAGGGTGTGTATTGATACAACATGGGTACGTGATCGCATATGTCTCTAGGCAATTAAAGAATCACAAGCGTAATTACTCGATGCCTGATTTGGAGTTGGCGGCGATTGTGTTTGCCTTGAAGATTTGGAGACATTACTTGTATGGTGAGACTTGTGAGATATACATCGGCCACCAGAGTTTGAAATACTTGTTTACCCAGAAGAAACTAAATCTGAGGCAGAGATGTTGGATAGAATTGATCATTAACTATGATTATATTATCCATTATCATCCTGAAAAGGCCAATGTTGTAGTGGATGTGCTAAATTGGAAATCGACGGGTTCAGTTGCACACATTCAAGTTGTTCATACTAATCTGTATGCCGAGTTGAGATCTTTACGAGTCCAGTTAGTGATTGGTCAGACAGCAGCATTGCTTGCGACTTTGACTTTGAGACCGATATTGATTGACCGTATTATAAAAGCGTAGAAATTGGATGCCCAATTGTATAATGACGAGATTGTCTGATTGCATGGTGCGCCGATTTCCATAGTGTCGGACAGAGATCCAAGATTTACTTCGAAGTTCTGGCCGAGTCTCCAAACTGCTTTAGGTACCAAGTTGAAATTCAATACCGCTTTTCATCCTCAGACTGATGGCCAATCAGAGCGTACGATTCAGGCGTTGGAGGATATGTTAAGGGGTTGTGTTTTGGAATTTCCTGGTAGCTGGGATGATCCTTTGACACTAATGGAATTTCCTACAATAACAGCTACCATTAGGCAATCGAGATGGCCACGTATGAAGTGTTGTATGGCAGAAAATGCAGGAGCCAGTCCAGATTCCAAATCGTAAAGATCAGGTATAATAGATGATAGGTGTGAAAACTCTATCTATTTCCAATCGGAATTTGTTAGTTTTCGAATATGTTTATAGTTATTTTTATTATGTTTTAATTAGTTTTCATACTTTTTGTATAAATCAGGTGTGTAGGGCAAAAATATAAGAAACTGGAGCTAAAACGATGAGATCGAACCAAAGCGGTTCGATGTTACGGTGGATAAACAAGCTCGAAGGCTAAAAGATGAAACAGGCCCACCGCTTAGGCGTCCAGACCACCGCCTAAGCAGTGAAGATGTAGAGGAGAGAAAAATGTTACTGACGAACGACCGCCTAGGCGAATATTCTATCGCCTAGGCGGAAATCCAACAGAGGATGAAGAAGGGCTACACATAGCCGCTCGCCTAGGCAAAGTTTTCTTCGCCTAGGCAGAATTTCAACACAATTTTCTCCAGTCCACCACCTACTTCACCGCCTAGGCGATCAGAATGAACTGACCTAACTCCGCCTAGGCGGATTTGCCCTGCACAGTCTTGAGATATTTTTAGATATTTTTGAGATATTTTTGCTATAAATACCCCCTCTCCTTTCCCTTAGCCGGAACCTCTCTTCTCTCTCATGCATTTTTTAGCCCTTTAGGATATACTTAAGCCTAGGGTTAAGGATTTTAGTGGTGGAGCTCATATCCTGAAGTGGAGAAGACGATGAATCGATCGTAGAGTGTTCTTAGCAGTTTATCTTTGGACGAGGCTCAGTTCTTCGATTGTTTTTCCTTATTTATTTATCTTAGGAGCATGTGAGCATATTTAGATCGTTATTTCATTGTATATGCAGCTATGGCCCCGAGTTAAATATGGATTGTAGTAGGGATTAACACTATATTTATAAATACGTTGTTTGGATGATTTCGGTGTTGCATTTGTGATTGTTCTTCGTAGTTTGATTGTATTTATTGTATTGTTTGTTTATTATGCTTAGAATGGTAAATGGAGAATACGGGGTTTTGACAAAACCTCGGATTCAGATTAGGGTAAATAAACGCCACGATTCTATAACCCGGTCAGGGTTTGAATCGTGGACAATCGATGACTTGGGGCTAGACACACGCTACCTAGGGTCGTTAAGACATTGAGGGGGACCTCTTTATTGACTCGAAAGCGCGTTATATCCCTCGTCTTACACTCGGGAGAGGTGGCGAGGGAGTTTTAGAACGGAGATTGTCGATAGGGTAAATACAACGCGACGATCCAATAACCCGGGAGGGAGTTGGATTGTGTGCGATCAATGACGCTGGGCGAGACTCACATGACTTAGGGTCGTTAAGACATTGAGGGAGACTTTTTCGTTGACTCGAAGTCATGTATTCCCCCGTCTTACACTCGGGAGAGGTGGCGGTGGAGTTTACGTACCGAGGTTGTCAAATAGGTGGACCCCCTCAACGTCTTAACGACCCTAGGTAGCATGTGTCTAGCCCCATGTCATCGATTGTCCACGATTCAAACCCCGACCGGGTTATAGAATCATGGCGTTTGTTTACCCTAATCCGAATGCAAAGTTTTGTGATCTTAACGATCACACTATACTAAAACTTAGACGTCGTATACTTGCGAGCGTAAGTAGCGGTGTGCGTTTCGCGCCCCTACCAAGTTTTTTATCGTATCCACAGGGATTGTTGTCATTACTATCGAATACCGTGTTTGTCGTGACCTAATTTTATCTAGGCGAAAAACAAATGTGATTAATTAATTAAACTAATACTAATATATCCTAAATTAACTACACTATTATGTTAATATGTTTTAGGGTGAAGAATTGTATAGGGATTAACGTGTTTACAAATACGTGTTCGATCCCGATTTACTCGCTTTTACGGTGTTCGACCTATTTGACAACCTCGGTACGTAAACTCCACCGCCACCTCTCCCGAGTGTAAGACGGGGAAATACGTGACTTCGAGTCAACGAAAAAGTCCCCCTCAACGTCTTAACGACCCTAAGTCATGTGAGTCTCGCCCAGCGTCATTGATTGCACACAATCCAACTCCCTCCCGGGTTATTGGATCGCCGCATTGTATTTACCCTATCGACAATCTCCGTTCTAAAACTCTCTCGCCACCTCTCCCGAGTATAAGACGAGGGATATAACGCGACTTCGAGTCAACGAAGAGGTCCCCCTCAATATCTTAACGACCCTAGGTAGCGTGTGTCTAGCTCCACGTCATCGATTATCCACGATTCAAACCCCGACCGGGTTATAGAATCGTGAAATTTGTTTACCCTAATCCGAATCCGAGGTTTTGTCAAAACCCCTTATTCTCCATTTACCTAAGCATGATAAACAAACAATACGATAAATACAATCAAACTACGAAGAACAATTACAAATGAAACATCGCAATCATCCAAACAACGTATTTATAAATATAGTGTTAATCCCTACTACAATACATATTTAACACGGGGCCATAGCCGCATATACAATGAAATAACGAGCTAAATATGCTCACATGCTCCTAAGATAAAGAAATAAGGAAAAACAATCGAAGAACCTAGCCTCATCCGAAGATAAACCGCTAAGAATGCTCTAGGATCGATTCGCTGTCTTCTCCACTTCAAGATGTGAGCTCCACCACTAAAATCCCTAACCCTAGGCTTAAGTATAGCCTAAAGGGCTCAAAAATACAAGAGAGGGAAGAAAGGTTCCGGCCAAGGGGGAAGAGAGGGGGTATTTATAGCAAAAATATCTCAAAAATATCTTAAAATATCTCAAGACTGTGTAGGGAAAATCCGCCTAGGCGATGGAATATCCTCATTGGCGGAGTTAGGTCGGTTCAGTCTGATCGCCTAGGCGGTGAAGTAGGCGGTGGACTGGAGAACATTTTGTTGAAATTCCGCCAACTTCGCCTAGGTGAGCGGCTGTCAGTAGCCCTTCTTCGTCCTCTGCTGGATTTCTGCCTAGGCAATAGAATTTTCGCCTAGGCGGTCGTCTGTCAATAACATTTTGCTCTTCTCTGCATCTTCACCGCTTACGCGCTGGTTTGGATGCCTAAGCGGTGGGCCTGTTTTATCTTTTAGCCTCCGAGCTTGTTTATCCACCGTAACTTCGAACTGCTTTGATTCGATCTCATCATTTTAGCTCCAGTTTCCTATCTTTTTGCCCCACACACCTGATTTATACAAAAAGTATGAAAACTAATTAAAACATAATAAAAATAACTATAAACATATTCGTAAACTAACAAATTCGGATTGGAAATAGATAAGTTTTTCACACCTATCAATAGATGAAAACGATTTCACTAGTGAAAGTGTTGTAGCGCAATCATTCCGCAGAGGAAGCGGCGTGGGAGTGAGAAGATGAGATGAGGAATAAATATATGCACTTGTTCGATCAAGATAACTAAAATTTCGGGATGAAATTTCTTTTAGGGAAGAAGGGTTGAAAGACCCTAATTTTTGCATACGCATAATTTTAGTTGCATTATAAAACATTTAAAAAATAACGGGGTAGAATGCATCATTTCAAATTTAATTTAAAAATTTTAGGGGTCAACTAGCAATTTTAAGAATATTAATTTTGACTTGGGCTTAAATAATAACTTAAAGATAGTAAAGGGGGGTTTATATAATTTAAGAAAATATATATATATATGCATCCGTTCACACATATCACACCACACCTAAAAAGAAGAAAAATAGAGAACGAGAGAAGTGGGCCGGCGGTGAACAGTCGTCATGTGGTGTGTGTGATCGGTGGGGGGTGTTCGGTCGGCCGGCGTGGGGGGTTGTGTCATCGTCACTACTGTCGTTGCTAGTATGGTGTGTTCCTCCGGCAGGGTGTGTGTGTGAGCTGTTTAGTTGTCGGCGGTGAAGGTGACTGGTCAGTTGATTATCGCCGTTCGCTGGCGTGGGTGCTATTCAACCATCGACGATCATCAGTGTGTGTGTGTGTGAATCGTGTGTGTGTGTGTGTGTCGTCGTCAATTTCAAGTAGGTGAGAGTGATCGGTGTCGTCATCGATGGTATGGGTGTGTATCTTCAATTGTTCATTCGACGATCAAGTAGGTGTATGCGTGGTGTTACAGTTCGTCTAACGAATTACATGTGTGTATGGAGTCATCGATGGAGTGGGTGTCGTCGTTCGGCGAACTGTATGTGTGCAAACAGTGTGTGTGTGTGTGTGTGTGTTGCCATTTATCTGACGATTTATGTGCATGTCGCCGTTCGTCGGTGTGTGTGCTCTGTTCGTTCGGTGTGTATGTACATGTGTGATCGGTTCAATCGTCCGTCGTGTGTGTGTATGTGTAATTGTCGTTATTCAGTCCGGTGAGTGTGTGTGTGGTTTTTTTGGCCGTGTATGTGTGTGTTTGTGTGTCTTGTAAATGTGTGTGGTTCGTGTGTGAAATCGTCGGTGGGTGTGTATGTGCGATCAACGGCATGTGTGTGTGGTGCGTGGGTGATCGCTGGTGTGGGTGTGTATGACCGGCCGGCAGTGGGTGTGTGAGGGTGTGTGTGGGGTGTCGGCTAAAACCAAACAAAAATAGGGGAAAGAGAGTGTCAGCAGAACCGAAAACAGAAACACAGAAGTTGTCGCCACAGCGGTGAGATCCGTCGCCGCGACGGTAAAGATCCAGTGAGCTAAACAGAGGAAAAAAGGGCGTTCGCCGCAGCGGTAAGGCCCAACAACCAAAAACAAAAAACAAGAGAGAAAATCAAATCAAAATCAAAATCCAAATTTTCAACTTCTCAGCCTGCGAGCGATTCGAAAATAGGTAAAATTTTAGTCGGGTATTATTTTTGTTAAATTAAATTATTAGTATTAAAAGTTTTGCAATTGTAATAGTAATTTTCCTAATCGTAATAATATTTTATTAATCGTCAATCTAAATAAATTGGTACAACAAATATTAACGTAGCAAAACGAACGTAATAATAATTTTTCATAAGGAAATTTGGGGAATAGGGAATTAGGGAATTTAGAGCCTGCATTACATGTTAAGTTATTTTAAATAAAATATTAATTTAGGCCCTATCGCTATTATGTTTGCAGGCGCCAACGTCCCGGTAGATTTTGGACGGTGATAGTTTTGCAGTGCGGAAATCGAGGTTAGTGTACAGTCTTCTATGTAAATTTACAAATCTTATTTTCTTATAAATTGTGAAAAATGTGTTTATTTAAAATGGATGATTTTTCAACTTATATGGATCAAGTTGGTTTTCAAGGTGAAAATGATTTTTGGATCAAGTTGGTTTTAAAGGTGGAAAATGATTTTTGGATCAAGTAGATTTTAAAGGTGAAAGGTGATTTTGTCCGACTATGCCATAGTTTTCTTCTCAACAGGAAGATATGACCTGCGAGATGTGGATTTTCTTCTCGTTAGGCAGGTATGACGTACAAGATATGGATTTTCTTCTCGTTAGGAGGGTATGACCTACGAGATGTGGATTTTTTTCTCATTAGGCGGGTATGACCTAAGAGATGTGAATTTTCTTTTCGTTAGGCAGATATGACCTACGAGATGTGGATTTTCTTCTTGTTAGGAGGATATGTCCTGCGAGATGTGGATTACCTTCTAGACAAATCCTGTAGGGTTGTTTGACCAGTCAGGAGTGCAAATCCTGCGGGTGGTTCCCCTATTATTGGGGATAATATATGGACTTTGCACTGATAGTCACTTTAGATGGCACAGTTGTACAGGTTATGGTACTGTTGCAACTCCCGATCGTGAGGTAAAAACGATCCGATGGCTAGTAGGAGAGGAGGTGTGGTGTGTTTTATTATACGTTTAAAATATTTGGATTGGTGGATTTAAAATATTTGAATTGGTTGACTTAAAATATTTGAGTTGGGTGTTAATTATATTACATCATTTCATTGGTGGCAGTGGAACTGAATTTTTTTTAACATAGTATTCGGTTATATTATTATATTTTGAAACGTGGTGGTTAATACTTCTGCTTATTTTAAATATATTAGAATCCTTACATTTGTGGTAGTGGAACTGGATGCTCAACCTGGTATGTGATTATAAAATTTTATATTTTGAAAGGTGATATTTAACAATTGTACTTGATCCATTAAATATTTTTATTATGAAGATAGTACATCGATAAAAATTATTTAGTTTCAGGTGCCGCAACTAGGAGTGGGTCTACTATTAGCACTAGGTAAAGTCAAGCGATAGTGTCGCTTTGGAGGTGAGCCGGTCGGATGTGAAACGTGGAAGGTTCAAGTATTTTTGTGTTTTTGGTTGTGAATATTTGGGACCGGTATATTTCCCAAATTTTGAAATGGGTAGATATATGTACTTTTGAGAAAAAAAAATACAATTTACAATAGAGCGAGTATGTAGATATATATGTATGGATGGATATTCGTGGATGAGTCAGGTAATTTCAGGTTGACGTCACGCGCGACCTCGAGTGACGGGTACCCGGGGTGGGGTGTGACAAGTGTAGTAGCAAGTTTCAGACAATATAAAGACATGTGAGACTTGGCTCATCACAATGAAAACATATTGGACTCTCTATAAGACAATCTTTAATAAAGTGATCCGGTGATACACATTGATAGCATACGGCTGTCCCGGTTCAGCTAAATGTTTGGCCCCTATACCTTGCCCTTATTGTCCTCAACTTTGTCTAGGTACAATCTATCGTCACCCTGAATATGATTTCCATGGGCCTAGGCTCCTAGCCGACTGATCGGTTGTTGGAGCCCAAGAAAGTTGTGGAAGAGGGACAGATCCCCGAGAAGTTCTACCTGGATATCTGCTAGATGCTCGAATTTGCTCTTCTTATATTGTTCATGGTTCTCGGCGGCTTCCCACACATCTTTCTCTATTAATTTTGTCGTGTTCACCAGTTCTGCATAACTTTTGATCCGTTGAGTAGTCAACCTTGAACGTATTTGCAAATCTAACCCTTTTCGGAATCATCTATATCTCGTTTCCTCGATCTTTACCAAATCAGGAACGAATCAGGACAAGGCGTCAAACTTGATTTCATATTGTAGAACTGACATCTTCCCTACTTCAGTAATATGAATTCCTTCGCTATCTCAAACTGATAGGATTCAGGGAAATATTTTTATTAAATACTACCACAAATTGATCCCAAGTAATCTCCTAGTCTAGAATTGAAAATAGTATTTTCATTTCTTCTCACCAATGTTCGGCTTCCGCTTTTAGCTGAAAAGTGGCAAGATGAACTCGATTGCCATCAGTAATACCCATTGCCTCAAATACGTGCCCTATGCTCCTCAACCAATTTTCAGAATCAATAGAACTCGCAGTTCCTGTAAAAATTGGGGGGTCCAACTCCTTGAAATTTTCAAGAGTACAGTTTGAGGATTAGTTGTTTTGGTTTAGGCCCTCTGCAATCCATCATCTTTGTTTGTTGCTCCGTCAGTTGCACAACTATTCGTTTGATAGTATCCAAGCTTTCCCACGCCCAACCCCTTTTTCTTTGGGGTCTAAAATTTCCATGATCCATATTCAAGATCTGAAATGAAATTTAATAAATAAAAAGGCCAACAATGCAACAAACAATGTATGATGCAAACGTAATATTTAATCAAATAAATAACTACCACTCATGTGCTAAACCAACCTATCAACACCCTATCTTACGGTCCACTACTAACGAGACAATCTGACAAGTCTAAAGAACCTTTAAACTAAACTCTAATAACAAAAACTATTATACCCCAGCCTGGGTCCCAAGGTCTGAGGCTGGGCGTGACCTCGTCTTGATGTCACCTGACCAATCACAAGTATTTATAAACTATTTATTGATATAGATTTTTAAAAAAATGATAAAAATATTTTACCAACTAAAAAATTCAGTAGTTATACAAAATCAACTATTTCGTAACAAAACTACAAAACGTTTAACCACTCACTCCTAACAGCTGTCGTAACAGCGTCCAAAATAAAACTCACTACATTCTCTGACCCTACCTAGTGTCAATAGTGAATCCGTGTCTAGTTGAGGTACTTGAAATAAAATATTTTATCGCTGTATTGTCTTCATAATATAAAAATAATTTATGAATCAATCATAATTATAAAACAACACTCTTCAAAACAAAATATAAATATAACCACATATTGAGCCGAAATAAAATTCCACATCTATTATCACAATAAAACAAATGCATTTAAATCAATAAATCGAATTACTTTGATATATAATAAAAAACAATACACATATTTTCCTACTAGCCATAGGATTGTTTTACCTCACGTTCGGGAGTTACAAGGTACTATAACATGTACAACTGTGCAAGTTAAGGTTGTCATCAATGTCAAGACTATTTAATATCTCCAATGGTAGAAGCCAACACGTGATATAAACCAAGGTATTAGAATGATAATCATCATCGCCACCACTACCAACAACAAATATAACAACCATTATCGTTACAATAAAGGTGAATATTAATTAATCCAACCCCATTTTATTAAACGATCATTATCATTACAATATTTAAGAATATTACAAAATTTACACTATTTACAAAATCACTATTCATACGTACGGTACACAATACTACCCACAAATACTATACGTGATATTATTTATATTTCCACACCTCTAAATTTTGGTAATTTTAGAAACTTTACTGATAATTCTGATAATTATAATTATCGGTTAATTGGATCAATTTTACAACAATAAAAAATAAATACAAAAATTACACGTTTAATTACAAAACAAAATATAATTTGAGTCCCAACTTCTTTTTCGTAGATCCTGCAACAAATACTATAGGTGGGGTGAGCTAATACTCAGTAGAATTCTAACTCCTTCCTTATAGGCATCCAATCAATACAACAAATAACACGTAGACATAGATCTCACATAATTGGCACATAATACATGTTTATAAATATTCCATGGAAATCAACTTTAATAATTAAACAACAATAATAGCATGAATCATAAAATATAGAGAGAGATTAAATGCATATATTAAAAAGGTTGGGACTCCTACCTGAAATTCAGATGAAAAATCATATTCATCTGCTCCTTCCTGTTTTGCCTTCTTCTCCAAATTCTCCACTTCCCATTCCAATATTTCTTTCTCTCTCTCGATCCAACTCCCTAAAATTTGCTCTCCTTTTTTATCTAAACATTTGCTCTCTCTTTCTATCTAAGATGTAAGGTATATATATATATATATATATATATATATATATATATATATATATATATATATATACTATTTAACGTAACTTTTTCTTTTTACATTACCTAGTTTTCTCCACTTGTTTTCTTTTTTTGTCTCCTCCTTCCTTTTTCTTTTTGTTTTGATCGTGTGATTCCCTTCTTCCCTAATATCTCCCAATTCTCCTATCTAACATGTGCACACATGTATACATATATTATATAATAAGATTTAATAATATATAATATGTTTATAATAATTATAAATTTTAACCATTACTAAAATTATATCAATATCCCATAATTTAAACAATTTTATTATTATACCTAAAAATTATACTTGCAACCCCATATGAATTATCAAATATTTATTTACACCTTAAATTTTCATAATATCCACAACAATCCAAAAATATTAATAACATTTACAAAATATAGACTTTCTGAGTATTATAATCTATACTCCTTAAGTAAATTTCGTCCTGAAAATTTCATTCAAAAGAATAATAATTCAGAATGGCACAGTCACATTAGTCACACTCGATTTTAGGACAATTGCTCTCTATGTAGGGTCTCATAACCGAAAGCCACCAAATATTAACAAGTCTCAAAAATTATATCACACATCGCTACTTCCGCATTTGCGATAGTCCATACCATATCCAACAACACACAACATGATGCACCTTGGTCAATAACACCTATTGATAAGCAACCATCAAAGAATTTTATATTTTTAAACACTTCCGCTACGCACTTTGATAATAATATTCTTTCAACCCAATGAATTTTTAAAATATTATAGTAGTCTCACTTAGATTGGGTCTATCTCGGTGGCAACAGGTCCACGACCTTATTGTTTTTAAATCAACATACTGACAATCAATTTCATAATAACCAGATAGGCATGGTATTTCAAGTTTACTGTCATATCTCATAACCACAATTATCAACCAATATCATAATCACCAGATAACCCATTTTCTTATGAACTATCCCGTGAAACAAAAATCACTAATTTTCCATATCCATAATATCATTTTTTTAATCTAAATTTAATTTAAAATTTTTGAAAACCTTTCCATAAAAATTAAATAGCAAAACTGAATTTCAGTAATACAATTTTCTAAAAATATGCAAATAAATAATTACCCTTCCAATCCCAAAATAATAGATGCACACAAATAATTTAATATATATTTATCACATACTTATCTACCAAAATAAATTCAATACCCACATAATACATATAAAATAATTACAATTAATGATTACATGAAAATCATAATAATATTTTGTCAATGTAATTAATCTTACAATACACATGCATTTAGCACATAACATAAATTATACTAAATTTATTATTTTTAAATATAAGTTAATTTATTATGAGTAATGGGTACTATAACCCAAATCTAGGATTGTCGTAAATTTATACTCTGATACCACTTGTAACGACACAGTCTCCTAAGGCCGCTACTCAGTTTCTCCCTTTATTACAAAGAAGTAAAGGTAAATGCTAATTAATTCAACCCCATTTTATTAAATGATCATTATCGTTATAATATTTAAGAATATTACAAAATTTACACTATTTACGAAATTACTATTTATATGTACGGTACACGGTACTGTCCACAATACTATACGTGATATTATTTATATTTTTTCACACCTCTAAATTTTGGTCATTGTTCAAACTATACGGATAATGATAATTATCTGTTAATTGGATCAATTTTACAATAATAAAAAATAAATAAAAATATTGCATGTTTAATTACAAAACAAAATATAATTTGAGTCTCAACTTCTTTTTCATAGATCCTGCAACAAATACGGTAGATGAAGTGAGTTAACGCTCAGTAGAATTTTTACCCCTTCCATACAGGCATCCAATTAATACAATAAATAACACGTAGACATATATCTCACATAATTGGCACATAATACATATTTATAAATATTTCATGGAAATCAATTTTAATAATTAAACAACAATAATAGCATGAATCACACAATATATAGAGAAATTAAATGCATGTATTAAAAAGGTTGAGAATTCTACGTGAAATTTAGATGAAAAATCTTAATCATCTGCTCCTTCATGTTCTGCCTTCTTCTCCAAATTCTCCACTGTTCATTCCAATATTTCTTTCTCTTTCGCGATTCAACTCCCTAATATTTTCTCTGCTTTTCTATCTAAACATTTGTTTTCTCTTTCTATCTAAGATGCAAGGTGTATATATATATATAATATTATAACATAATAATTGTAATATTTATTTTACTTAACTTTTTCTTTTTATTTTACCTAATTTTCTCTACTTGTTTTTTCTTTTTGTCTCCTCCTTCATTTTTCTTATTGTTTTTATCATGTAATTTACTTCTTCCGCAATATCTCCCAATTCTCCTATCTAACATGTGCACACACATATACATATATTATATAATAATATTTAATAATTTATAATACATTTATAATAATTATAAACTTTAATCATTACTAAAATTACATCAACATCCCATAATTTATACAATATTATTATTATACCCAAAAATTACACTTGTAACCCCATATAAATGATCAAATATTTATTTATACCTTGAATTTTGATAATATTCACAACAACCCAAAAATATTAATAATATTTCAAAAATATAGATTTTCGAGGTATTACACATGCTATCTGGTTCGGACCAATAACATCCCGCAAGATATGTCCTCTTGTTGGGATTACACTATGACATATAGATATAATAATAAAAACAACTTTTCACATTTAACAATTTATTTGATCTATTTAACGTTATAAAATAATCAATTTTAATAAACTTTTTCTTTTCATATTTTTGTACAAAAATATAATTGACAATTTACGTAGAAGACAATACATTCACCTCGATAATTACGCTGTTTTTCACACTACTATAGCAACCCTGACAGAGTCAGCCTCGCCTGTGAACCTAACAACGACAAGGTCTAAACTAAAAATATAACTAAATAAATCTAACACAATGTAAAAAAAAAATACGTGACACTAAAATGCAATTTTTTCCTTTCCCAAATTTTCTTTGTTATACAGAATTATTAAATGTCAAATTTCTTAGGGCAATATTAATTGTACTAAATTTATTATGATAACAATTTCAACTTTTTTCTAATCAGTAGTTTAATCTACAAAAAAATATTAACCAACTGTTAAAAATATTTATGAGTCAACACAACACTAAAAATTACCATTTTAATAAAAAATTAGAATTTCTACTATAAATTAAATTTTTCATCATTTAAATATATTTTCTTGAAATATTAAAATATATATATATATATATACACATACGTCCCTACCAATTGTTTAAGTAAAAAATAATAAATAATGAAATTAAAGATTATTACACTTACCTTGTAAACTTGAGAATTAACCAACTGTTACAAGGAAATATTAACCAACTGTTAATAATATTTATTAGTCAGCGAAATACTAAAAAATATCATTTAGTAAACATTTAGAATTTCTACTCTAAATTAAATTTTCCATCATTTAAATATATATCCTTGAAATGTTAAATGCAATATATATATATACACACACATCGCTACCAATTGTTTAAGTAAAAAACAATAAATAATGAAATTAAAGATCATAACACTTGCCTTGTAGACTTTAGACTTGAGAGATTGTAGAGAGAGAGAGAGAGAGAGTAAATATTGTAAAGAGAGAGAAAGCGAGGCTAATTACTAAAATGAAAGAGGAAAAAAATAAAAGAAATCCCACATATATGTGTTAACAAATTCCACCACCATTCTCGATCATTTTTTTTATTCTATTTTTTTTTTTTTTTTTTTTTTTGGCTTACCAAATGTTGCCTTGTGTCACTCCCATGATTCTTTTTGGCAACTAATCAACTATATTTTACATGCACCCCCCCTCCTCTTGAATTTTGAAATATCAATTTAAATCCAAAAGTTAAGATTAACATTTTAAAATTTCAATTGACCCCTCAATTTATTTAAAACCAAATTAAATTAAGCTATTAACCCCAAAATTTCAGAAAATTAAAATTTTAAAATATCATAATGACTACTTAAAAATTTTAAATTGAAATTTCAAAATAACACACTAAACGCAATTTTCTGAAATGTTATAAAATGCAACTAAAAATATATATATATGCAGAATTGAGTCTTATAGTGTCTTTTCCTTTTATGGCATAGATGTGCTTAGCTTTTCATTTTTCTCTATCCATGGCGACTAAGATTAGTTCTTACGCGTGGTCACACGCCCTGAAATTTCAAAAAGGAAAAGGATATGAAATATTAATAAGCGTAAAAGGATAAGGGATTTTTAAAGCACCGATTTTCTCCAAAAAAAAAAGTACTTATGTCATTTTAGAAATAACGAGTCGCCACCTAGCATGGGTTTTAAATAGTGTGTTAGGTCACCAAATATTTGGGAAAAAAATAATTTAAAAAGGCCTAAGTAAAGATTGACTCCAAAAAATACGGTCGAAACCAAAGATTAATTTAAGAGCTTGGGGTCGGTTACGCTCGGGGAAGGCATTAGGCATCCCAAGACACCCATCTAAAAATTGTACCTTATATCCAATTAAGTTCAGTTAGTTTAGTCCAAACATTTTATTTTATTTTGAAATTCTTTCCTTCTTATAAAATAGTTTTGGTACTTTTAGGTGATGGCTTTGATTTTTTACGGATTGCCTAGCCGATGTGATTTGCGTGGTGGGTCTTTTGGGTAATGGATGAATGGCTTTTCAGGTAACAATTTTTGGTGAATGGATTTTTTGGGTGATGAATTTGTTTTATGATGGATTGCCTAGCCGATGGATGGAGTTCAGAAATTTATATCGAGAGATGCTCAAGGTTTTTATAACACTCATTTTGATAAAGCGAGTCATCTTAATTTATTTCCTCGTAGATCAAAGTCTCTTTTAATATCAAAATCATATTCACCATACTCAAGTTCATTCTCAATACTTAGACCACACATAAACAATTTTCGAATATTTAAAAATAAGCATTAAACATTTAAGACATAGCGTAGGTAATATAGTAGCAATTATTAAAAATTTCAAGCCATCTACAAAGTAAGTCTTCTACCGTCTAAAAGGCCAGCTAGAAGGAGAGGTGAATTTTATAAATTTCTCCAATTTTATCAAAATACATCTTAGCAGACCAAGTCCACAAATGGTACCCTTAGGTTAGGCTTTGGCTCATAATAGGATGGTGTCTTCCAATAAAGCTCACGAGTGTTATGGTTTCAGCCTAGGGTAGATTCAACTAAAATTTGTCATGTTGGTCAATCAATTTACTTGGAAGATAGGTTAATGAGGGTTTCTGACCATTTGATATAGATGATATCATGAGATGGCTGATGGAAAGATTTGGGTTATAGAAAGATCGGTAATTCAAGGTATTGGGGGAGGGTTATGGTTCTTATTTTGGTAAAACCATGAGGATACAACTTGTTTTGGGAGTATGGGCCAAGCAGGTTATTCAAGGTATATGGATGGTGAGGTTAATTGGTATTTTGGTTGAGTATGGTTTGGATTGGTAGTTTTGATTGGGTGAGACTATGGGGTACCACTTAGTTCAGGGATATGGGTTGATAGGTGTGATCTACCTACGTATTTCCAAACCGATTTTATTAGTTTTAGAGTAGTTTTATAGATATTTTTATTATATTTTAATTAGTTTTTCTCTTTTTGTATTAAAATAGGTGTGTGGGGCAAAAGATAGGAAACTAGAGCTAAAACGATGAGATCGAACCAAAAGTGGTCGAAGAACGGTGGAAAAACAAGCTCGGAGGCAAAACTGAGAAACAAGCCTACCGCCACAGTAGTAAAGATGCTGAGAAAGAGCAAATGCTACTGACGGACCACCGCCTATGCGGTAAACCAACAAAAAGTTTTTCCAAAGCCACCACTTTCTTCATCACTGCAGCGATCACTAACCGACCTAAACTACTTCCGCGATGGTGAATCCCACGGCCGCGGAAATGGCCTCTGCACAGACTTAGATATTTATTTTATATATTTTGCCTATTTAAACCCCTCTCTCCCCCTCTCCTTGGACTCCCCCCGGCCATTACAGTCCTTAAGGCTTAGGTTAGGACATAGAAAGAGTATGGGGAGTGCTCAAACATATCCGAAGGAGAAGGTCAATACGCGAAGAATGAGAATCATTCGGTGGACGATTTTAGCGGCTAATCTTCAGATATCAACTATGTTCATCCGTTATTCCTTTTATTTTTTGTCTTCAATATATGTTTGAGCATGTTTAGCCTAATTTTAATTGTATAAACGGCTATGGCCATAGGTTAAACATGGATTATGTATGGGATTAATATCATTTATAAAAACGTAGTTTTGGTTGAGTTTTGTTTCTTTAATGATTGTTCTTCAATGTTTGAGTGTGTTTATCATATTGTTTATTTATTATGTTTAGAATGATATATTGAGAATACAGGGTTGGACAAATCCTGGATTCGGATTAGAATAAACAAACACCATGATCCGATAACCTGGTCGGGGTTAGGATTGTGGACAATCAATGACGTTGGGACAAGACTCACGTGACCTAGGGTCGTTAAGACATTAAGAGTTACTTCTTCATTGACTCGAAGTCATGTATTCCCTCGTCTTACTCTTAGGAGAGGTGGCGGTAGAGTTTTAGATCTGAGAATGTCGATGGGGTAAACATAACGCACGAAATCAATGATGTTGGGGCGAGACTCACGTGACCTAGATTCGTTAAGACGTTGAGAGGGACTTCTTTGTTGACACAAAGTCACGTTATATCCCTCATCTTATACTCGGGAGAGGTGGCTAGGGAGTTTACGAACTGAGGTTTTGTGTGCAATCAATGAGATTGGGGCAAGACTCACGCAACCTAGGGTCGTTAAGACGTTGACGGGGACTTCTTCGTTGACATGAAGTTGCATTATATCCCTCGTATTACACTCGCGAGAGGTGGCGGAGGAGTTTTAGATACCGATATTGTCAAATTGGTCGAACACCATTATTGTAAATTAAACGAAATCAAACACGTTAAAGTAAATAGAGTTAATCCCTAAATAATCCATCCCATAACTATCTCATATTAGTAATTAATATAGTTAAATTAATATTTTAGTATTAGTATTTAATATTAAATTCCATTTTTGTCGGCTAGATAAAGTCAGGTTATGACAATCGCGGTATTAGATGTAATCTCAACCAATCCCTGTGGATATGATACCCGACCGAAAGGTCCACTATACTAAAACTTGATCCGTACGCTTGCGGTGAAAGTGGCAGCACAAAAATTGCGGCCACCAAGTTTTTAGCGCCGTTGCTAGGGATTGGTTTGTCAGATTCAGTTTCCGTCAACGTCAACGAAGTTTTTGGTAACAATTTTCAGGATTGCGTTTTGGATTATTATTGATATTTTTAACAAAAAACTCGATTTTAATCTAGGCATTTCTTTTGTATATAATTTTCATTTGTAGTTTCGTTTTTGTTTTCCAGCAGGATGCTTGAAGATGTTAGATCGACAGGTACTCTTGTGTTTCGTTCATTGAAATATCTCACCTATCTTGAGGGCATGTGTCGGGCCGAGGACATTAAACCAAGCGCTTCTTGAGAGGTAACCCAGGGTCACAAATATGTTAGATACATCTCCGTCGATTTGAATCGGAGGCGAGATTCTCTCACCTCCCAGTTACGTGTTCTAAACCCCCATTTTCAATATCATGCTATATATTGTCATTGGGATCATTGACGGGTCATTTTGGGCAATGCCTGTGTTAATTTGGTGGTGATGTGTTAGTATGTTTAGTATGTGTTTATGTTTTTAGTTAAGTTTTACTGTTTTTATCATATGCATGCTTGTTGAGGATTAGTTTGTTTAGTTTAGTTGTTATTTTGTGTTGAGTTTTGACATCATCTGGGCCTTTTCCCAATGATTATTATGTCCCCTAGTTGTTTTGAGGTCGAGTATAACGCTCATTCATGTGTGTTCTGTTTGCTTAACGTATTGTTTAGTAAAAGTTATTGTAGATCCTAAATGCACGAGCACGTAAACTCAATATAACACTATATAATTGATTTGAAACCAATTATCTGTCAATCAATTTCATGACAATAGGGATTCTAGAACTTGATTTGGGGGAAATTCGAGGCAAAATCCTAGGCGAGGTTGTTTAGGAGATATGATTTTGGCATTCATTTGATCGATTGAGCCTTTTTAAGCTTACCCTGATATATCATTATCCCTCGTTACCTTGTCGAAGCCTAATAACTGTTTCAATTCTGAACACTTAACCAATACTAGATAATCGATTAAACTTCTTTCCAAACCTATATCATTGAATCGAAGGCACAAACTTGAGAGAATCAAGTTAGCAGTTGCAAATGTTATTTGAAGTGAGCGGTTGGGTTAGGGCGAACTTTATATTGTTTTGGTATTTGATTACTCACTTGTCGTTTTTCGTTTGTTTTAACCACACTCGTGAAATCATACTAATGAAATAAGTTTGGGGGTGTGGTTAGTTAAAAAAATAAATAAAATAAAATCTTTATATTTCTTGTTGACAAGTGAGTACTACGTTCTTAATTGTATTGTTCAGGGTTGTTTCTAATTAAACTATGGGGTTTCGAGAGTGAGAAAGAGCCAAGCATGTGCCTCGGGTATCGTCACGTTTACGACGATTAACCTGTTTTGTATTTCCAATATACCCGTGGCCATTATTCCAAAACCGAACCAAGCTCTACTGATCTTCATGAACCTCCGAGTCTACATTAGTGGAGAATAGGTCCTGGGTCAGGCGTATGGATTCCCTATACGTTAAAGGTTTTAGTCATAAACTATATTTAGGGATAATCCCATCTAATTAATGGATAGTAGTATATTTGAATTTAATCACACACACTTAAACAGGATTTAGAATGGCGCTTACTACTTTTTAATGTTGAAATTCTAGAACACCACATGGTGTGATTTATACTTGAACTTGATAGGATTGGGGGCCGATAAGGAAAAAATCTTTCGGCCGGTAGATGATAATCAAAACTTACACATTTTCGTTTTTAGTGTTTTTAGTTTTTAGTTTTCAATTTCGTAATTAGTTTTTATATTTTCTCGTATTGTGTAGATGTTTTACTCGAGAACTAGCAAAATTTCGAGTTTGGGGGTAATTGATAGGTGTGATCTACCTACGTATTTTCAAACCGGTTTTGTTAGTTTTATATTAGTTTTATAGATATTTTTATTATGTTTTAATTAGTTTTTATCTTTTTATATTAAAATAGGTGTGTGGGGGCAAAAAGATAGGAAACTTGAGCTAAAACAATAAGATCGAATCAAAAACGGTTGAAGAACGGTGGAAAAACAAGCTCAGAGGCAAAACTGTGAAACAAGCCCACCGTCGTGGCATCCAGACCACCGCTGTGGCGGTGAAGATGCTGAGAAAGACCAAATGCTACTGACGGACCACCACCTAGGCGGTAAACCCGCAAAAAGTTTTTCTAAAGCCACCGCTTTCTTCATCGCCGCAGTAATCACCAACCGACCTATCCCACCACCGCGGCGGTGAATCCCACGACTGCGGCATTGGCCTCTGCACAGACTTAGATATTTACTTTAGATATTTTGCCTATTTAAACCCCTCTCTTCCCCTGTCCTTGGACTCACCCCAGCCATTACAGCCCTTAAGACTTAGGTTAGGATATAGAGAGAGTATGGGGAGTGCTCAAACATATTCGAAGGAGAAGATCAACACGCAGAAAAAGAGAATCGTTCAGTGGACGGTTTTAGCGGCTAATCTTCGGATATCGACTAAGTTCATCCGTTTTTCCTTTTATTTTTTGTCTTCAATATATGTTTGAGCATGTTTAGCCTAGTTTCAATTGTATAAACGGCTATGGCCATAGGTTAAACATGGATTATGTATGAGATTAATATCGTTATAAAAACGTAGTTTTGGTTGAGTTTTGTTTCTTGATGATTGTTCTTCAATGTTTGAGTGTGTTTATCATATTGTTTATTTATTATGTTTAGAATGATATATTAAGAATACGGGGTTTGACAAATCCCAGATTTGGATTAGAATAAACAAACGCCACGATCCGAGAACCTGATCGGGGTTAGGATTGTGGACAATCAATGACTTTGGGGCAAGACTCACGTGACCTAGGGTTGTTAAGATGTTGAGGGGGACTTCTTCGTTGACTCGATGTCATGTATTCCCTCGTCTTACACTCAGGAGAGGAGGCGGTGGAGTTTTAGATCTGAGATTGTCAATTGGGTAAACATAACGCATGAAATCAATGATGTTGGGGCGAGACTCACGTGACCTAGAGTCGTTAACACGTTGAGGGGGACTTCTTCATTGACACGAAATCACATTATATCTCTCGTCTTACACTCAGGAAAGGTGGCGAGGGAGTTTACGAACTGAGATTTTGTGTGCAATCAATGAGGTTGGGACAAGACTCACGTAACCTAGGGTCATTAAGACGTTGAGGGGGACTTCTTCATTGACATGAAATTGGGTTATATCCCCTGTCTTATACTCGAGAGAGGTGGCGAAAGAGTTTAAGATACCGAGATTATCAAATAGGTCGAACACCGTTATTGTAAACTAAACAAAATCAAACACCTTTAAGTAAATAGAGTTAATCCCTAGATAATCCATCCCATAACTATCTCATATTAGTAATTAATATAGTTAAATTAGTATTTTAGTATTAGTATTTAATATTAAATTCCATTTTTGTCGCCTAGATAAAGTCGGGTTATGACAATCGCAATACTCAATAGTAATCTCAACCAATCCTTGTGGATACGATACCTGACCGAAAGGTCTACTATACTAAAATTTGATCTGTACGCTTACAGGGAAAGTGGTAGAGCATAAATTGCGGCCACCATGGGTCAAGTAAGTAATTTAAGGTATATGTGGGGAAGTTGGTTGATATTTCTATCGGGTATGGTTTGGATTAGGTTTGATCTTGTTAAAACTGGTAGGGTACCACTTAATTTGAGGTCATGGCTCAAATTCCATTTTCATTGGGGAGGGAAACCCTAAAAGTTTTTTGGTAGTCTTTTTTGCTTTTTTTTTTTTTTTTGGGGAGGGGGGGCATGATTCGTTTTTGGATAACCAAATTTTCTTCAAATTATGTACAAAAAAAAAAAAAAAAAACGACTCAAGTTTATTTACAAGATAGAAGGAAAAGATAAAAAAAAATAAAATACTACTATTAGACTGGGATTATTTGGACATTTTAGTCTTGACCCTCTAATTATCCCCGGTGGAGTTGCCAGCTGACGCGCCTCGATTTTATCAAAGAATAAAAATAATATAAAATAGTAAAGCGTAAATAAGAAGGGGTTTTGATGAAGTGTCGATTTTCTCAAAAAAGTACTTAGGCCAGTTTAAAAATAAGGAGTCGCCATTTAACACAGGGTTTAAATGATGTGCTAGATTACCAGATTTTTTTAATGATATAATTTAAAATTCTTAAGTAAATTTGACTTCAAAGATAAGGTCAAGCCAAAAATTTATTTGAAAGAGTTCAGGGGTTGGTTACGCTCGGAGAAGGTGTTAGGCACGCCAAGATGCCCGTCTGAAAAATGTACTTTATGTCCAATTAATTCCTATTATTTTACGTTCGAATATTTTATTTTATTTTGAAAATATTTTCCTCCTTATTAAAACTCTTGTTGTTATTTTCCAAATTAGGATGGGAAATTTTTTATTTTATTTTTTTTGTTGTATTTTTGGAATGTTCCCCAGTATGACCTTTTATCAAATATTAAGATATTTGAAAAGGATGGTCCCAGGGGGGAGTTTTATAAATATTTCTAATGAACTTCTTTAATATAATTGGGCAAATAAATATAAGTGTTTTCCAAGTGATGCAAGGGCAACATGCAAAGTGGCATGAAATATTACATTACTTTCTATATGAATGCGATGTCATGGAATACCTACTTTCTTAATTTTTCTAATTAATTTAAAGAAGTCCCGATTTTACTATTCCTTAAATCCTGTGGTGATGATAATCAAGGAAACATCACAGAAACAAGTTTTGTCAAAATTAATTCCTTCAAGACTTAAGCGGGATTCAACGAAATAACTTACTGAGGGGAGGAATTTCCTAAACCGACCTTTTCAAATTGTATTGTATTTGGGAATAAAATCATCAATATAGGAATCTCCCTTCAATATTTTGAATCATTGAATTCATCCTAAGGCTGGTAAGAATTAATTCTCACAAAACAACTTATTATTTTTTAATTTTTTTTTAAATTATGAGTTTAAGTGTAGCAATGACATAAATACTAAGAGTATTTAAATAAAAAATAAAATAAAAAATAAGTCCTCATCTCACCCTCGAAGGCCAAACCCATAAGGAAAATCTCATCCCAGCGTTTTTGTCGAATCATCGGTTAAAAGAATTAAATCTACAAGAATTCAAATTGCGATGAATAAAAATTGATAAAAAGAAAACTAATATTAAAAGGGAAGAAACATGCTTGTCTTGGAAAATATTCTCAACACATGGGTCTTTCTCTCTCAAATGCAGCTCCCCGAATAGGTTTTCTTGGAAAATTGCTCCTGAACAGGATTTCTCTCAAAAATTTTGAGTCCCTGAAGGCTTTCTCGCTAAATTTTTGTGTGTTCCCCGAAGGGTTTTTCTCTAAATTTTGTGTCTCCTCGAAGGGTTCTCTCTCGAAGCCTCACTTCCTACAAAGATTTCTCCCTAAATATCTAAGCTCTTCAAAGGGTTCATATCTTAGTTTTGTCATTTTTGTGTCTAAACTATGAGAATGAGGGTTCTATTTATATGATAAGATTGGGCGTGAAGAAAGCCCTAAAGCTATAGAAAACCCTAAGTAACCTATTCTAAACCTTGCAAGGAAAAGGAAAACGATATCAAAAAAGAAAGGAAAAGGTGCGAATGGAAAAAAAATGAAACCTAGTCCCATTTTGGCAAGGAAGAGGAAATCTTTCTTTTTTATTTTATTTTATTCTTTTCCTATCTTTTTCTTTTGTTTTATTTTCAAAATGAAATAAAAAATAAAATAAAATAATAATAATAATAAATAAATAAATAAAATAAACTGAAATAAAAAGTTTGGGAGGGACAAAAATGGCATGTCTATACTACTCTATCACAATGAATATGAAGAGAATGTGAGACGCATATTCGTCCCATTCTACAATGCGAAGAAGATGGAACCTTTAACACAAGTGACATCTCAAAACATTCTCTAGCTCAAAGACCATGAAGAGAATGGTAGAGAGATGATCGAGAAAGGTGTGATTGATTTAATTTTCTTATTATTCCATTTCTAGAAAGTGGTTAATTGTTTTTTTGGAAAAATGATTACACAATATTCTCTATATCATCAATGACCACAAGTCCATGTCCCCCTATAATTCTTAATAATCAAATGACTTCACCAATAATGAAAAATGAAATGCATTACATTGTAAATGTCAATCTTCCTTCTTCACCAAATCTCACCAAAATATTTGTACCCAAAAATTCAAGTAAATGCTCAACCCTAGGCGATGAGCAATTAATTACACCTTCTAATAAAGAGTAAGCCGATATTTACTTTACTTAATTTAATCAATTATTAATGTGTAAAATTATTTAAATAAATAAATTTAATCTTTACCAAATGTAGGCTATGTTCTTCCAATGGCGTTAATAAGTCATGGACTTCTTGGTGTAATATTGGTTAAACTTTTGTTTCTGAAAATCTAAATAAAGGCTCAATTATAGCTCTTGAAGAACCAATTGGACCTTCCCAAATAGTATGGTAAGTCAATTTTTTTTATCTTATTTATATAATGACAATTGTAGCACCGTATTTTGTGTCGCCTATTTTCACATTCTCGTAAAAGTGTCAGGTCTAAAGTGCAAATTTGGATAAACATTAAACTATTCTTAAAGACAAAAATTAACTCCTTCGATTCATTTATTTAATTTTAATTAATATTTTGAAAAATAAAATACAGAAAAATTTGGCAATTTGTAGAAATTCGGCAAAGAAATAAAGTTTTGGGCTAAAATTATAATTTTTAAAACTTATTAGGGGACTAAATTGATTAAATTGAAAGTGTACATTTATATAAGACCGATTTAAATATAGTTAAAAAAAAAATTTCGCCCTTTAATTTTAAGAAATTTCACCAATTCCAACTACATTTTATTTTATCCCAAAAACTGTATTTCTTCGCTAGTTTTGTCAAATTGACAACCAATTGAGTCTTTATCTTCTAAATTGAACAGTTTTATATTAATTTAGATAGTTTAATTTAATTTGTATCATTTCAATTAAAAAAAAAACATTTAATTGACAAAAAGTGCTCAAATCACGAAATTCACCTAATATACGCCTCCCGAGAATAAGAATGAAGCATTGGGATTCCAAATGGTAGTGTCCTTAGTATCCTAGGGAATAGCCCAAGACATTTCTCTTAATGATATAACTTAAGGCGGTGGAAAACAAAGTCAACCACTTAATTCCCGAATTTGAGGGCTAAAATGTGTATTCTATGAAACAGCGGGGTAGTTATCCATCAAGGGATGTTACCACATCAAGTCAAGGAGGCCTGCGCACTCCTTAGGTTGTGCGCCCTGAAGAGTGCGCCGATTTCTACCCTTATATATAGGGGTGACCTCCTTTTATTTCCTTTGATAATTCACAACCTCTTTCTTGTACACTTTCAAGTACTTGTCCATAATACTTTCTCTCTCCAAAAACAATCTATAAAAAATATTAAAAAATAGTTCTTACACGTCTAAGAATCTAGAAAAAAAAAATTGAAAAGAAGAAGGAAAAAGAATAAGAAATTTCTTCCATCAAATCAAGGTATGTTCTCTCAACCCCCTTGCACATATTTTACTTTTTCTTGTCTAAAGAAGAACTAATAAAAATGGTCAAAAACCTAGAAAAGAAACCGTTCCAAAAAGAACGTCGAAACAAGTTTATTTTCTGGCATTTACTTTCACAAATATTTACTTTCCCGCATTTATTTTATTGTCATTTATTTTCTCATTCTGTGTCTTTCCACGCTTTTACTTTTCTTCATTTACTTTACTGTCATTTATTTTCCTATTCTTTACCTTTCAACACTTTTACTTTATTGTTTTGCACCCTTTCGGACTTTAAATTTCATGCATTTTTTTTATAGTCAATTCCTCAAACTAGCATTATATTTAAACTTATAATTTTGGTCGAGTCCTTCGTAGCTGAAAGGTCGAATAAAAAAGGACACCCTACCCCCCATTTCAAGTAAGCAGCGGAAAAGGGTAGTCCTCTCCAACAAGGTTTCGTCTTTATAGCCACAGTTAGGATTGAGATTGTACATATATATATCTATAATTATAAATTTATTTTATACCTATATGTTATACTTATTATATACATATACATATACATATATATTTTTCTCTTTTATGTTTTTCCTCCGTATAAAAAAATAACCAAAAAAATGGAAAAAACAAAAAAAACAAAAAAAAAAATTGCCTAAATTAAAAACTGAAAAGAGAGGATTATCTATCCTCGTTTTTAGGTTTCCCAATCATGTGAGAAACTTTGAACGAGGGTTATGGAAAATACTTCGCCCAAATGGTTTTTGTTAAGGTCATAATGGAAAAAATAAATGTAAATTTGTTTTTATTTTTATTTTTTTGACTTTACAAAACAATAAAAAACCCAAGTTTTTTCTTTCTTTTTTTCAAAAACAAAGAAACTTCCAAATGACAAATAAAAATATCTTTTGTTTTTATTCCAAAAGTCCTTTCCATAAAACAATTTTTTTTTTTTTAGAGTTGTCTTTCTTCATCTAAAAATACAAACAATATTTTTTCTAAAAAGTTTCTTAAACAAAATTTTAATGATTTCTTTCATCTTTAACTAAAAAATAGTTTATCTAAGAAATGATTTTTCCTCATTGCAAATAAAACAAAAAATAGCTTTTCTTAAAAAAATTAAAAAAAAAAAAAAAAAAATCTTTACTTCAAAATATTTTCTAAAAATGTGTTTTCTTCTTAAGAAGACCAATTTTTTTTTAATGATTTCTTAAAGCAAAACCATGTAACTTTAAAAAATGTGTTTCTCATAACACAAAAAAAGACAAAAAACAAAGGAACTATTTCTTTTCTTTCATTTGTTTTAAAGCAAGTTAGTTTTTCCTAAGAAAACAAAACTCTTCTATTTTTTACTTCAAATATTTTGCTTCCCAAATATATTTCTTTTTCAAAGTTTTCTTCATAATAAAAACATACCCTTATTTTTCTTAAAAAAATATTTTCCAAAACAAAAAATATTTTTTAAAATAATATTTTTAATCATTTTTTTCATTAATAAAAAAAAATGTTTCTTAGTCTTTAATTGATTTTCGTAACAAAGGAAACATATCTTTCATAAAAAAATCTTGTCTTAATGGAAAGTCATTTAAGTTTATTTATTTTTCATACATTAGTTTTTTTCATCATAACTTGAGCTAAAATCAAACCTCCCCCAGGACCAAACTTGTCGATTCTTCCATAATTGATGGGTAGTTTAAATGGGAAATATTATTTATTTTATTTTACTTATTTTGATTTGCTTGCTTGTTTTTATTTTTGCTTATGTGTTTATTAACTTTACTTTATTTGCATGACATAATAAATAAATAAATAAAAAGGGAAAACGATTATGTTAACTAACCAAACTAAACAAAACACAAATTTAGTTTAATTTAAAATACTTAGACACTGGATCCATTTTAAAAAAAAAAAGTGTTTTGGAGTGCCTAACACCTTTCTCGAACATAACCAACCCCCGAACTTGAAGAATACTCCGGTTAAAGATCTTTTGAGTCAAAATTTGGGTCATTTTCAAAAGATTTTTCTTTCTTTTCTTTTATTTACTTTATTTAAAATCCTGTGACCTAACACACCTTTTCAAAACCAATACTAAGTAGGGACTCCAAGTTTTCATTAAAATTCAGCCCAAGTAAATTAGTTCAAAAACTGATGCCTAGAAAACCCCCTTGAACTTGTTTCCTTAAAAAAATAATTCAAAATTAAAGTTTATCCAAAAGCATTTCCGAAAGGATAAGTTGTTTTAAAAAATAAACGGGATTCTGAATATAATACTGGCACTCGGTTGGTGTTGTCATTCGCAAACAATCCGAGGCACGTCAACAAGTATCAATATTTTAATATTTTTTGTCAAACTTAATGTAATAATTTTAGGATTTACAAAATATAAGGCAACTTTTTCTAAAAAACAAATGTTTCTGCCATTCAAGATATTGATGACGTAGGAAAAATGTCTATTAGTCTTGATGTTATAATTATTGTTCTCTTGATATAGAATCCAACAAGAATGACATATCAAAATGTGCTTTAGCTCAATAAGTACGAAGAGAATGAGAGAGATCTAATCATCTAAATTTTCTAATAATCAATACTTAAAAAGATATCAATTACTATTGGAAGAATCATTTGAACCTCAACTGCAACAAAGAATGATTATACAATCATATGGGCCAGCAGTGATTATGAGTCTATATATCCCTCAAATTGTAAACATTTTTAGGGATCGCACTACTTCATTATCCATAGATGAAGAACTGAATTCTATTGTTGGAGCAAACTTGCCTTCTCCAAAAAATCTTACTGAAATATTTTTTACCTTGACTCCAAATGAATTCTTAAAGCTAGACGTTGAGGAACCAATTATACCATCAGATATAAGGTATTACACTATATTTGTTTGTTCATGTTATCAAGTCTTAATGGTTGTTTGATATATAAAATTTCATATTTAACAACTCTAGGTCAACTTCAACAAATGATAATTTTCATTAGAAGCAAGATATTTATTGAGTAGAAAATTAATTTATTAATACTGTGATTGAAACGAATTTCAATCCTCAGTCTCTTGGTATAATTGACAATGCATGCCCATTTTCATGCAGTCTTGTTAAACCTTTTGTTTCTGTGATCCTAAATGAAAGCCTGATTGTAGCAGTTGAAGAACAGATTCCACCTTCTAAACATAGATGGTAAGTTTATTTTTTTATCCTATTCATCAAAACAAATACGTTGTTTGAATATATGATGTTGAAATCTATATAATAACTTTGTTATTCATTAAATGCAGGCTATCGAATGTTGTCGACAAAGATTTTTACAATAATCAAGATATTGACGAGGTATATAATTTATCTAGTGACTGTGATGTTCAAACAAGTTCATACTGATAATTGACTAGTAGAATAACTATCATGTAACCCTATTGTTCTGCATTACATTAGATGAATGTAATATTAGCAAGATCATCCAAACGACGTCCCATTTTTTATGCATTTTTCTAACAAGGAAAGAATAAACTTCCAGTAATTCTCACAACTCCGCCACAAATTAAAATGCTATATGGTGGTAATAATGACAAATAAAAATCATTCTGGCATATTCTAGAGAGGACAATGCAATCAATGCTTCTACAAACCTTGGTGACAAACTACATACAAAGCTACTTTTTGAAAGGTCCCCAACAACAATTATTATACATGGGGAGCTAAGTAATTGTCAATGAGCATGAATCCTAGAACCAGGACAAGATGCAATTTATTTTCAATTGTATATCTAAGATTCTTATTATAATCTCAACATAAGAATTCGTATAAATCCTCATTTGAGAACCGATGTTCTGCAAACTATTCAAGAAACTTTGTTGCGACATAAATTCATTTATAAATAAATTTCATTAGGTATATTCAAATTTAGATTAGTTCGATTTGAAATAACAAACATTGCTTTCTTCACTAAAATGCATTTAATGACTGTCAATGATATCACATGTCGACTGGTAGCGCGTAAAATACGTCGCTACTTACACTCGCAAGTATACAAGGTCTAAATTTTAGTATAGTGTGATCATGAAATATAGGGTTATCATATCTACAGGGATTGATGTCGTTACTATCGAATATCGCGTTTGTCGTGACCTAATTTTATCTAGGCGAAAAACAAATGTATTTAATTAATTAAACTAATACTAATATAACCTAAATTAACTACACTAATATGTTAATATATTTTAGGGTAAAGAATTTCCTAGGGATTAACGTGTTCATAAATACGTGTTCGATCTCAATTTACTCACGTTTATGGTGTTCAACCTATTTGACAACCTCGGTACGTAAACTCCACCGCCACCTCTCCCGAGTGTAAGACGGGGGAATACATGACTTCCAGTCAACGAAGATGTCCCCCTCAACGTCTTAACGACCCTAGGTCACGTAAGTCTCGCCTAGCATCATTGATTGCACACAATCCAACTCCCTCCCGGGTTATTGGATTGTCGCATTGTATTTACCCTATCGACAATCTCCGTTCTAAAACTCCCTCGCCACCTCTCCCGAGTGTAAGACGAGGGATATAATGCAACTTTGTGTCAACGAAGAAGTCCCCCTCAACGTCTTAACTACCCAAGGTCACGTGAGTCTTGCCCCAACATCATCGATTGTCCATGATTTAAACCCCGAACGGGTTATGGAATCGTAGCATTTGTTTACCCTAATCCGAATCCGGGGTTTGTCAAAACCCCGTATTCTCCATTTACCATTCTAAGCATAATAAACAAACAATATGATAAACACAATCAAACTACGATATGATAAATATGATAAATACATAAACGCAACACCAAAATCATCCAAACAAACATATTTATAAATATACCATTAATCCCTACTACAATCCATATTTAACTCGTGGCCACAGCCGCATAAATATATAAATCGAGCAAAACATGCTCACATGATCCTAAGATAAAAAAATAAGGAAAAACAATCGAAGAACTTAGCCTCATCCGAAGATAAACCGCTAAGAACGCTCAACGATCGATTCGCCGTCTTCTCCACTTCGGGATGTGAGCTCCACCTCTAAAACTCCTAAACCTAGGCTTAAATATAGCCTAAGGTGCTCAAAAACCAAGAGAGGCCGGAGAAGGGGGAGGAGAGGGGTATTTATAGGAAAAAGATCTCAAAATATCTAATAAACATCAAGGCTGTGCTGCTGGATTTTCGCCTAGGCGAAGTTAGGTCGGTTAAATTTTTGTTGGAACTTTGCCTAGGCGAAGTTTCCTTCGCCTAGGCGAACTTACTGCAGGTTTGCAATTTTGTTTTGACTATAACTTCTTCATCTGAACTCCGATTGAGGTGATTCAAAAATCTATGGAAATCTAAGAAAAATATCTACAACTTATATGTTTTGAGTTCCAAAATTGGATTGCATTATAGTCCAAAATACCCTTGAAGTTACAGCACCTGTACCGGCTTTGCAGGTTTGGTGACCGCCTAGGCGAAGAAGTAGGCGGTGGACTTGAAAATGTTTCTACTTTGGTTTCCACCTAGGCAGAGGAATTTCCTACCTAGGTGGTGGGCTGTCAATAGCCTTTTGTCATTCCCAGCATCTTCACTTCCTAGGCGGAGGTCTGGACGCCTAGGCGGTGGGCTTCTTTCATATTTTTGCATCCTTGCTTGTTTATCCACCGTGACTTCGACTCGCCTTCGGTTCGATCTCATCGTTTTCGCTCCAGTTTCCTATATTTTTTCCCCATACACCTGATTTAATACAAAAAGAGAAAAACTAATTAAAACATAATAAAATACTATATAAACGCATGAAAACTAACTTAATTCGATTTGGAAATGCGTAGGTAGATCACACCTATCAAATACCCCCAAACTCGGAATTTGGCTAGGCCTCGAGCCAAACACACACACTAAAATGAAAAAAAAAAAACAATAGACTGAATTAAATAACAAACAACCTAAAAACAATCTAAACATAACAACATGCAAGTTTTGACTTCTTCTAACAGCCTATTTATTTTTGCCCTCAACAACTGCTAGTTATATCGATTTCAGGCAGTAACACACATCATGTGATGTTCTAGATTTTCGACATCCAATAATGGTGAATGCTATTCTAGATCCTGTAAACGTGTTAGTGCGAGACTCAATTATATAACTATACAACGATCGGATTGGATTATCCACCAACGAAATTCATGACTTAGACCGTGAAGGACTAAGATTTCCATAAGCCTGATTGGGGTCTACTCTCCACTAATGTAGGCTTGGAAGTTCATAGAAATCATTAGGACTTTGTTCGGTTTAGGAATATTTGGCCATGGGTAATTCGGAATAGAAAACGGGTTAACGTTGTTAACATAACGTTACCCAAGGCTCAATGCTAGGCACATTCACTCTTGAACCCCCATAGAAAGATTGGAAAACAATCTCGAACATGCATTTTAAGACCGTCGTACTCACTTGTCAAAAAGAATTGGAAATAAAAATCGTATTTACATTTTATTCTCTTTTTTTTTTTTTTTTTCTTTTCTATTATTTTTTTTTTCTTTTCTTCTCAACAAACACACCCCCAAACTTATTTGATTGTTACAATTGAAGGGGTGTGTGAAATACAAATGAAAAATGACAAGTGAGTACTCAAATACCGAACCAATTAGAAGTTCACCTTAAACCCAACCGCTCACATCAAGTAGCATTTACAATTGCTGACTTGATTCACTCAAATGTGCCTTTAAATTCAGCGATTTAGGTTTGGAAAAAAATCCACTAGCCATGGTATTAGTTTATGTGTTCTGAATTGAATTTGCATTTAGGCTTCGATAAGGTAACGAGGGATAAACATGTATCAGGGTAGGTTTAAAAAGGCTCAAGCGACAAAACGAATGCTTACATCACGTCTCCTGAACTACCTCGCCTAGGATTTCGACTCAAGCTTCCCCTCAATCAAGTTCTAGAATCCTTAATGTGTCATGAATTTGGTTAATCGATAATCGTCCACAAATCAATTGAATAAAAATACATTGAGTCTATGTGCCCGTGCAAATTAGAATCTACAATAATTTTTACCAAAAAGCATAGTCATGCACACAGAATCACACATGCATGGGTATTACCCTTAACTTCGAAAACAACCAAGGGTAATTTTTATCATCGGGTAACGGCCTAGATGAACACAAAACTCAACATGAAAACAACAACACAAAAATATAAACACATTCTAACCTAAACACACATGCAATATGGAAAAACAATAACACATAAACTAACAATACTACGTGCTACACATCATCGCCAAACTCAAAGTGGACAGTGTTCTCAACAAACCCAATCATTATTCTTCAACATATGGAATTAAAGCATCCTGACAAAGGGTGTTTAAAACATTTACATGGGAAGCGAGAGGATCTCGCCTTCGATTCAAGTCGGATGTGACGGATTTAACTTATTTGACCCTAGGTTGCCTTCCAAAAAGCGTGTGGTTTAATGTCATTGGCCCGTCATTTTCAGAATACCCTCAAGATTGGCGAGGTTGTGCTTTAAATGGATCAATCTTTCAACGAAATGCCTCACCGGCTTATGTGCTTAGCCAAGCAACATCAAACGATTTGGAATCCCATCGAAAGGGATGCATCAATACCCAACGATCTAACATCACCATGTACCCTGCATAAGAAACAAAAACAAAAGTACAAACAAAAATTATATACAAAAGAAATGCCTAAAATAAAATTAGGTCATTTACACACAATATCAACAATAACAACAAATTAATGCCCGATAATCATTACCAAAAACTTAGTAGCGATCGCCAAGAATTGAATTCACCTAATGACCAATCCCTGACAACGGCGCCAAAAACTTGGTAGGGCATAAAATACGCCGCTACTTACACTCGCAAGTATACGAGGTCTAAATTTTAGTATAGTGTGATCGTGAAATATCGGGTTATCGTATCCACAGGGATTGGTGTCGTCACTATCGAATACCGCATTTGTCGTGACCTAATTTTATCTAGGCGAAAAAACAAATGTATTTAATTAATTAAACTAATACTAATATAACCTAAATTAACTATACTAATGTGTTAATATGTTTTAGGGTAAATAATTGCCTAGGGATTAATGTGTTTACAAATACGTGTTCGATGTCGATTTACTCACGTTTACGGTGTTTGACCTATTTGAAAACCTCGGTACGTAAACTCCACCGCCACCTCTCCCGAGTGTAAAATGGGGGAATACATGACTTCGAGTCAACGAAGAAGTCCCCCTCAACGTCTTAACGACCCTAGGTCACGTGAATCTCGCCCAACGTCATTGATTGCACACAATCCAACTCCCTCCCGGGTTATTGGATCGTCGCGTTGTATTTACCCTATCGACAATCTCCGTTCTAAAACTCCCTCGCCACCTCTCCCGAGTGTAAGACGAGGGATATAACGCAACTTTCTGTCAATGAAGAAGTCTCCCTCAACATCTTAACGACCCTAGGTCACGTGAGTCTTGCCCCAACGTCATCAATTGTCCACAATTCAAACCAGGATCGGGTTATAGAATCGTGGCGTTTGTTTACCCTAATCTGAATCTGGGGTTTGTCAAAACCCCGTATTCTCTATTTACCATTCTAAGCATAATAAACAAACAATACGATAAATACAATCAAACTATGAAGAACAAACATAAACGCAACACCGAAATCATCCAAACAAACATATTTATAAATGTACCGTTAATCCCTACTACAATCCATAATTAACTCGTGGCCACAGCTGCATAAACATATAAATCGAGCTAAACATGCTCACATGATCCTAAGATAAAGAAATAAGGAAAAACAATCGAAGAACTTAGCCTCATCCAAAGATAAACTGCTAAGAACGCTCAACGATCGATTCTCCATCTTCTCCACTTCGGTATGTGAGTTCCACCTCTAAAACTCCTAAACCTAGGCTTAAATATAGCCTAAGGTGCTCAAGAAACCAAGAGAGGCCAAATAATGGGGAGGAGAAAGGTATTTATAGGCAAAATATATCAAAATATCTAATAAATATCAAGGTTGTGATGCTAGATTTTTGCCTAGGCGACGTTAGGTCAGTTAAATTTCTATCGGAACTTCGCCTAGGCGAAGTTACTGCATGTTTAAAATTTTGTTTTGACTGTAACTTCTTCATCCGAACTCTGATTGAGGTGATTCAAAAAACCTATGGAAATCTAAGAGAAAATTATATACAACTTACATATTTTGAGTGTTTCCAAAATTGGATTGCATGGTAGTACAAAATAGCCTTGAAGTTACAGCACCTGTACCAGCTTTGCAGGTTTGGTGACCGCCTAGGCGAAGAAGTAGGTGGTGGACTTGGAAATGTTTCTACTAGGGTTTCCACCTAGGTGGAGGAATTTCTTGCCTAGGCGATGGGCTATCAGTAGCCTTTTGTCATTCTCAGCATCTTCACTACCTAAGCAAAGGTCTAGACGCCTAGGCGGTGGGCTTCTTTCATATTTTTGCCTCCAGTTTCCTATCTTTTTGCC
This sequence comes from Eucommia ulmoides, assembly GCA_016647705.1. Taxonomy (NCBI): domain Eukaryota; kingdom Viridiplantae; phylum Streptophyta; class Magnoliopsida; order Garryales; family Eucommiaceae; genus Eucommia; species Eucommia ulmoides. The sequence continues at coordinate 45,910,636 of CM028332.1, read as the reverse complement.
TCACACACCTGATTTAATACAAAAAGAGAAAAACTAATTAAAATATAATAAAATACTATATAAATGCACGAAAACTAACTTAATTCGGTTTGGAAATACATAGGTAGATCACACCTATCACCGACAATAGATGAGCTAAAAGTTATATTACCAAGGGATGGAACTAAGACCAATTGATGTAATCTAAATCAATGAACTAATGCAAATTAATGAATGTTATCCAACTTATCTATCGTTGCATTATGTTATGTTGCTATTTTTAGGCAATGCATGGGAGCCTTTTAACGATGGAATATAATTCACGATCAACATACAAATGTTTGACTCACTCAAATACGAATTTATAACTACCTTTTGATTAAAATACCGATAGAATATACCATAATTATGAGAGGGAAAAAATTATTCCTAGAGTTCTTCGTCAATGCTTGCACTACTGACGCACTCCAGATTTCATTTACAAATGACAACACCAACCGAGTGCCATTGTTATATTCAGAATACCATTCATTTTTTAAAACAACTTATCATTTTGAAAATGCTTTTGGATAAACTTTATTTTTTAAAAAAAAATTAGAAAAATAAGTTTAAGGGCTTTTCTAGACATCGGTTTTGAATTAATTTTAGTTGGACCCAAAATTTTATTAAAAAAAAAAACTTGGAGTCGCCACCTGGCATTGATTTTGAAAATGGTGTGCTAAGTCACTGAGATTTAAAGAAAATTAATAAAATAAAATAAATGAAAATATTTTTCGAAAATGACCCAAAATGTTACTCAGAATGGACTTAACCAGAGTATTCTTAGTTTAAGTTGTGATAGCAAAACTTTTGTATATAAAAGAGAAAATAATGAAAATTTTAAGGGAAAATACTTTCTATTTATTTTTTGAGCAAAGAAAGAGTTTTGTTTATTCAAGAAAAAGAAAAATTAAAGACCAAGAATAACATTTTTGTGGCTTTTGTTGGTCAAATCATTTAAGAAAATAAATAATTTTGATCGTAGAAAAACATTTAGAGAAGAAAAGGGAATTTGTTTACAAAGAATGATTACGGAAAATAACATTTCTAAAGACACATTTCTAAATTTAAAAAAAAAAATTAACTGAGAAACAAAAAAACAAGAGTTTCGAAGAAACTTTAACAAAACAATTTGAGTAGAAAAATAATTTTTGTTTAATGATACGATACTTGTTTAAAACTAGTGGAGAGGAAAAATATTTAGAAAAGAAACATTTTTAAGGAAATTTCTGTCTTCTTGGGAAAAAGGGCATTTTTTAAAGAGAAAAATATTGTTAAAAAAATATTTTTTTTATTTTTTTTTATAAAAGAAAACATTTAAGAAAACAAAAACATTTAGTGAAGAAACATTTTTAGAAAAGATTTTACCTTCTTGTGAAGGAGACACTTAGGGGAAGATTTCCCCAAACTATTATTTAATGTTTCTCACAAAATAGAATCTAAAAATAATGTATGAAAAATCATCCCTTATGATTTTTAACTTAGGTAAACTTTTTTTTTTTTTTTTTGATATGTAAGAAAATAAGAAAATAAGAACATATATATATATATATATATACACATATGTATAATGCAAGTCCAAACCGTTGCTACGAAAGGAGAAATATTTCTAAAGAAGACTGCACCTATCCCTTGAGGAATAGAGTGTCTCCTTTTATTCTACCGTTTATCATAGGGAGGACTCGACTGATATAGGTATATATAGTTATAATGTCAATCCAAGGACTCAACCTAATGCTAGTCCAAGGTCTCGACAAAGCATATAATATAGTACATAAAAATGCCAGTTTAAGGACTGTGACTTAGTGCTAGTCCAAGGTCTCGACTAGAAAAGTACAAAAATTGAAAAAAAAAAAATTAAAGGTGAAAAGGTGTAGAGAGGTGAAGTAAATGACAGAAAAATAAATGCAGAAAAGTGAAGCTCAAAAAGGCGCATAGTGGAAAAATAAATGGCAATAAAAGAAATACAAGAAATTAAATTTGATTTGTGCGTTCTCAGAAAACAGCCTGTATTTTTGTCGGGTTTTAAACATTTTTATTGTTATTTTTTTTTTTTTTTTTTTTTTTTTTTGACAAGAAATGTAAAAGAAGTTTAGGGTTTTTGAGAACTTATCTTACCTTTTGGAATGATAGTTCTTCTTTTCCTTTGTTTGTTTGTTTGTTTGTTTTTTCTTCTTTTTCTTTTGTGTTTTTTTTTTATATATATCTTTTTGTAGAGAATCTAGGACTTTTAAAACTAAAATCTAATTTTGAGAAATATTTTCTAGAGATAGAAAGAGCTATTGACATGTAGAGAAAGGTCACACATGCAAGAGGGGGTGAATTGGCAAGTGGGAATGAAATAAGGTTGTCCCTATATATAAGGTGACGCACCCCGGATTTTGATAGATGAAGAAGTAGAGAATCGAGAAGAAGAGGAAACAAATTTCCTTCCTCCCTCTTTAACTCCTCTAAATTCATTCATTTTGATAATGATTTTTCAAGTGCTTTTCTAGGTGTCGGTTTTGAAAAACTTATTCGGCAGATATTTTATGTAAAAAATGGAGTCGCCACCTAGCATAGGGTTAAAAGGCATGCTAGTTCACTGAGAGATTTACAAAATCATTTTACTTTGAAATGACCCGTATTTTGACATCATTAGGTCTTTGTACCAGATATATTCTTAAAGTTCAAGTTATGCTCGGGGAAGGTTTTACACACCCCAAGACACATGTCCGTAAACGGTACCTTAGTTTAAATGAATATTCACTATTAAACAATACCCGAGTAAATTTCATTGATTTTATTGAACAAAAAAATTCCCTTTTTTAAAGTTTTTTTTTTTTTTTTTTTATGTATTTTATAATGATGTAAACAGTAAATGTTATCTATTATGCAACTACAACTAGAAATTAAAATATTTTTGTGTTTTTAACATAATGAAAGCAGTAAATACTATATTATAATATTCTAGGCAAGGACAATCCAATAGCAGTTTATAAGAGACAGAAATATAAATATGCAGGCTATATGAAATGCAAAGTAAGACTAAATTATTTTGATATGCGACCGAACCCGCACAAAGGTTGCCTGTGTATCTTGAATTAATGAGAATCAAGTCTTTACATAGTTCGTTTATATTAGGTTAAAGGATATGATTTATGTTATTAAACATGTGACCGAACCCTTATAGGTTGCCCACGTACTTTTTGGGGTAACCAAAGATCAGGTCATCATGTAGTTCATTCTGTTTGGTTTTATGTGTTCTTCATGTTCTTGGTTTGTTCGTGATGTTCTTGACATGATCTTGAACAATTTTAACATAGTATGATGATCATGACATGTTTTCCATGTTATTGTCTCGATTACTTGTTATACATGCTATGTATATGAAATTTAAGTATAAATACTACATGATCATGCTATGTACAAACATAATATGCATAGTTAAGCCAAGATCAAAGGGTTTTTCAAGAAGACATACCTACTTTGGGGATGTAGTCTTCCCTAAGTGATTACCTCAATTTCCTCTTTGATCTTCTTGGTTTGAGCTCAATTGGTTGTCGTCGACTTCTTGAGTTTTTGTTCCAAGAACCTCAACAACACCTACTTAGGGGAAGTAGCCTTCCCTAAGTTATTACCTCACTTTCCTCCTCGATCCTCTTGGATTTTAGTGACTGTCAACCTCTTGAGTTCTTGCTCCAAGAACCTCAAGAACACCCTCTGGGACCGAATTTCAGTATAATAATGGTATGTTATTCAAGATAATTGCTTGAGAGGCCAACGATTTGAAAACTTGGGTCGAGTTTAGAGAGAGAATCTAGGCTTTCAAGTCTTGAAAATTATGAAAACAGGCCCCCTATTTATAGGCCAAGGATGCCTGCGCATTCATCAATGATCAGGCATATCTAGTCTGTTCTTTAGGATGTGTTTGCCCAAGGGGACTTAGTCTTTTGTTTTGGTTTTTTCCAGTTTTAAACATATTTTAGGTGGAAGGAAAGATCTCAAAAGATTTGGTAATCGTTACCAAATATTTTCTTTGATTTGGTAATGATTGGTAATTATTACCAATCATTACCTCTACTCAAATCATATAATTAGCATTTGGGTACATTAATGGCTTGATGTAACACTTCCGGTTCGGTTTAGGGGCTAAGTACCGGTTAGTTTCACAATTCAGTTCATTTGCCATTAATTCTTTCTAGTTGCATGTAATTTATTCTTGAATTATGCTTTTGCATTTAATTCTCCATGATGAGTCTTTTCTTGGTGAGCACTCCTTCGGTTGGATTCAGATCAAATCGGGTTAACATGTTTTCATCAAAATCTTAGGATCAACAATCTCTCCATTTTCGATGATGACAATTAACTTTGATGTTTTCTTCAAAAATAATATAACCACGTTCTTCCTAAATCCGAGGATGGGTTTTATAACTCATTTAAGCATAAGAATGAAGATATTCAAAAAAAAAAATCAATAAAGTACAAGTATAAAAATAAACTCCCCCTTACGATATTCAATAAAACATCAACTAATTCTCCCACTTTGTCATCTCAAAAAATATTTAGAGAGAGGGGAACAGTTACCAGCTCCCATATTCAACCTTAGTAGTGAATAAGGCTAGTGAATTTTGTTTTTTGCTTGACCAAGAAACCAAAGCATATCCTAATAAATGACATGACCCACTTGTATTTTTTCCCTCAACTTTGCAACCGGCAAAATCAGCGTCAGAGTAACTTACCAATTTAAAATCACTCCCCCTAGGATACCATAATCCTAGGTCAGTCGTCCGCTTTAAATATCAAAAAATTCACTAAATCGCAGTCAAGTGCGATTCTTTAGGACAAGACTGAAATCTAGCACAAAAACAAATACTATACATAATGTCAAGTCTACTAGTAGTTAACTACAACAAACTACCAATAATACCTCGATACATTTTTTCATTAACACTTTTTCCCATATCATCTTCGTCTATCTTCGTAGCCGTTACCATGGGAGTTTTATACTCTTTAGCACCTTCCAAGCGATATTTCTTTAACAGCTCCTTAGTGTATTTAGCTTGGTTTATAAATATTCCTTCTTTGGTTTGCTTAATTTGCAGTCCAAGAAAGAAATTCAACTCTCCCATCATGCTCATTTCAAATTCCACCTGCATTATCTTAACAAACTCTTGGCAAAAATCCTCATTAGTAGATCCAAAAATAATATCATAAACATAAACTTGTACTAATAGGATATCATAGTCAGTTTGCTTCACAAACAAAGTTATATAACAAATACCCATTTGAAATCTATTTTCAATCAAATATCGGCTAAGTCTCTCATACCAAGATCTAGGAGCTTGTTTGAGCCCATAACAAGCCTTGTAAAGTTTAAATACATGATCGGGAAATTTTTCATTTTCAAATCCCGGGGGTTGTTTCACATAAACTTCTTATGCTAAAAAGCCATTTAGAAATGCACTCTATACATCCATTTGATATAACTTAAAATTACATGAACATGCAAAAGTGAGTAGCATTCTAATTGCTTCTAGTCTAGCAACATGAGCATAGGTTTCATCATAATCAATTCCTTCCTCTTGATTATAGCCATGTGCCACTAATCTTGCTTTGTTTCTAATTACCATACCAGATTCATCCTTTTTATTTCTAAAAACCCAATTGGTACCAATAAATGGATGAAAATCCGATCTCGAAACAAGACACCATACTTTGTTCTGCTCAAATTGAACTAACTCATCTTGCATTGCAAAAATCCAAGATTCATTAGTTAATGTCTCATCTATATTTTTAGGCTCAATTTGAGATAAGAAAGCAAGATTAATTATATCCCTAAGAGAAGAACGAGTACTTACACCTCTTTCGAAATTATTGATGATTTCTTTTATCGAATGTCCCGGTACTGTCTTTATAGCTCTTAGTAAAGTCGAATCCTTTTCCTTACGTTCTTCCTCTTGTTGGGACTCCTTAGGTAAATTATCACTATTGTTTTGATTATTTGAAATAGCTGCATCATCATCATCCAAAACCTTTATCGACAAGAATTGATCAGCTTTCTCAAAAACAACATGCATAATTTCTTCTACTGCTAACGTATGTTTATTATAAACTCTATAACCCTTACTATTAGTAGCATATCAAAGAAAAATCATATAATCAGATTTAGCATCAAATTTACCAAGATTATCCTTGTCATTCAAAATAAAACACTTACATCCAAATACTTTAAAATGGGAAATATTAGGAGTCGTACCATTCCAGATTTCATATGAGGTTTTGTTAAACCCTCTACGAATTGATACTCGATTCACTACGTGGAAAGCTGTAATTACGGCTTCGGCCCAGAAGTAGGTTGGTACACGATTTTCCTTAAGCATCATTCTGGCCATCTCTTGAAGCGTCCTATTCTTCATTTCCACTACACTATTTTGTTGCGGTGATCTTTGTGCAGAAACGTTATGAGCATAACCATACTCATCAAAATAACTTACCACATCATTATTCTTCAACTCTCTTCCTCTGTCACTTTGAATGTTAATAATAGAACATTGCTTCTCATTTTGAATACGTTTACAAAATTTAGTAAGAACAGAAGCAACCTCACTTTTCTTAGCAAGAAAAAATACTCAGGTAAGTCTGGGATAATCATAAACTATAACAAACGCATAAAACTTACCACCAAAACTAGCAACAAAGTTAGGCCCAAATAAATCAAGATGCAATAATTCAAGACATCTAGACGTGGACGTGTACATCTTTTTCTTAAATGATGATCTAACTTGCTTGCCAAATTGACATGCATCACATACTTTATCTTTCACAAATTTCAAATCAGGTAGGCCACGTACAAGACTCTTCTTAGATAAGTTAGAGATTAACATTATACTAGCATGTCCAAGTCTTCTATACCATAACCAACTATTTTCAGATAGAGCATTCGAACAAGATAAATTTTGAGAATTAAAATCATCAAATGAGCAAGTATAAACATTCTCAAAACGTGATGCAACTAACAAGATACTATTATCATGACTATTCTTAATAATGCACCTATCATGATCAAATATAATATTATAGCCTTTGTCACATAGTTAACTAATACTAAGAAATTTATGTTTAAGTCCATCAACTAGTAACACATCTTTAATAATAGTAGTATCATTACCGATATTGCCTATACCAATAATTTTACACTTTGCGTTGTCTCCAAAAGTCACATGACCTCCGTCTTTAAGTATTAAAGATGTAAATTTTCCTTTGTCCCTCGTCATATGTCGAGAACAACCACTATCTAGGAACCGTTTGTCCTTGCTTATTGAAGCTTTTAAAATAACCTGCAAAGAGCACCTCAAATAGTTCCTAAGTGGTACCCAATCTAAGTAGGTCCGATCTTGTTAATCGGGACAATTTTAGTTTCTTTTGGAACCCAAACTCGTTTACAATTAGATATTTTAGCATAACATCTGCGAATAGTATGCCCCACAACATTACATTTAAAACATCTAACAAGATCCTTGGTTTCAAAAAAGAATTTGTGAAAACATTTTTGTTTAAAAATTTTTCTGAAATCTAATATCGGCTTTATCAAAAACTCCACGTGAACTTCCCAAAAGCATTTTTAAGTTATTTTCACAGCCGGTGAATTTGAGAACAATTGATTGAAAATCCATCAATTTGAATTTCAATTCATTATTTTCAGATTCTTAGTCCATCACTTACTTGTTTAATGTATTAATTATACTTTGGAGGGCATTTATTTTAGAACACTGGTTTTTATAATCATGAGAAAGTTCTTGATAAACATCAAATAATTCATCAAAATTTAAAGGACAAGAACTTGAACATTTAGTTACCTCACCACTAGTGGCCATTAATGCAAACATGAACATATCTTCACTATCTGATTTTTCCAAGATACTTGAATCAGTATCATCCCAAGTAGCCTTCATGGATTTCTTCTTACTCTTCTTTGTTTTCTTCTTTTCTTTCTTCTTCTTTTCTTTTTCTATATCCTTCTTCGGTTCGGGATAATCATTTTGAAAATGACTAGTCTTGTAACAATTGTAACATTCCACTTTAGTCATGTTGAGGTTTCTTCTCCCACGGAATGTGCGCCGAGTCACTCTTCTAAAATTCTTTGTGAGAAGCGCTACACCTTTCTCTTGCTCACTGTCAATACTTTCATCATGACTGTTATCCTCTTCTTCAATTTTTTGAGATTTTAGCACCAAGGATTTCCTCTTGCAATTTTCGACGTCATCCTCATATCCTTTAATCATCGATTCATGAATCATCAAGTTGCCTATGAGATTATTAATTTCGTATTTGCCAAGATCCTTGGCTTCCTCTATTGTTGTCACATTTTACTCTTATATTTTTGTTAAGGATCTTAGGACCTTTCGTACTTTATCCTCCATGGAGTATGAATTTCCAAGTTGAATCACGTTATTACAAATGTTGTTGAAACGAGTATACATCTCATGAATCGATTCATTTTCTTCCATTCTGAACAACTCAAATTTCCTCATAAGAGTGTTGATTTTCGATTGCTTCACTTGACTTGTCCCTTCATGGGTAACTTGTAACTTATCCCACATCTCCTTTACAGATTTACAACCTGAAAGTCTAGAATATTCATTAGCATCTAAAGAGAAAAATAGAATGTTAATAGCCTGAGAGTTTATAGAGAGTTTCTACTTATCAGAAGCAGTTAGCTATTCCTTCTTCTTCTCAACTCCATTTTCCATTAGAATAAACGGACCATCCTCGATTGTTAACCACACATCGTAATTTGTAGTCCTAAGATTTTGATAAACAATTAAGGGTTGATGTTTTTGGTAGAACTAACGGTTTGATTAAGTGTTTCAGTTTAATACTTCCAAATGATAAAGATATGATGATAAAGATGATGAAGAATTAAGAGGTTGAAGAGTTTGAAGAATCTAGGAAAAACAACTCAAGTTAAATTTCAACTCTTAATATCCCAATTAGGATCACACACGACACAAAAAGTTTTTTAATATAATTTTTGTAAATATGTGTATTTTTAATAGGATTCTAATTAGATAAATTATTTGCTCCTATGTATAATTGAAAGAAATATTTATAATTAATTAAAATTGAATTTAAGTATTTATTGGAGCTAACCAAGAAAAGAAATTGATTAAAGAGGTGAAAATGTCAATAAGAATGTATTAAAAACGAGTTTAGAAAAGTGATCCAGCATCCATAAGTAAACCGGACAAAAAAAAAAAAACTCTTTGTATCTCTCAATCAACAAGTAGGTCAACTTGTACTTAAAAATGAACTCTTTGTATCTATAAGTCGACAGAGCGGTCGACCTGTGAAGAGAAATGGAACTCTCTAAATCTCTAAGTCGACAGATAGGTCGACTGATGGGCACAAAAACTTTGGCTTGGCCACATCCTGAATCGAGCAGTCAACTACTGGTCTTGGTCGGTCGGCTTGTGTATATGTTTTAGGATATTATGGAATTTCGGATTTCAATCTGAAAGTAGCTGTTACTAGCCCTTTTTTTGTTAGGATTCATGAGAGGTTTTAGGGATTTAATATCATTTGAGATAAGCTACACATATTATGTTATCCCTATTGATTTGGTTCATTAAGTTTGAATATTTTTCAATTTGGTACATATAATTGTTTCTATTCTATTTAATTATGATTGAGAAATATTTGAGAAACTTAATTGAGAAATTTAAAAGCTATAATTAAGTGAATTGCACCAGAATGAAATCTTAATGATATAAGAGGTCTAAAAGAGCAATTAAGTGTCACAATAAATGACAACTATCCGTTAGAAAGCTGATTTTAATCCTATTTATATAGACCTGTGTTTTCTGTATTATTAAGAGATATTAAGAGAAATCAAGAGATCATATTGAGCTTTTCTAAGAAAAAACATATTGAGTTTTTTGTGGGAGCTTTTCTAAGAGACATTCTTGATAATCATTTGCTGAGAATCATTGCTGCAACCGAATCTGAAGTAACATCGCTCTTATTATTTTTTCAGTGGATTCCGGGTGAGATCTTTTCAAATTACTTTCTATATAATATTGCTTGATTAATTTTTGGAATTTGATATTTAGAAACCATTTTTCGATTTTTTATTGAAAAATATTTTTTTAAACAATTTCTTGAATTAATCTGATTACGTGCTATCCATTTTTGTTTAAAATTATATTTTGAGTCTCTCACTTTTCTATCACTAGTTTTGAGATATTAATTGAGTTTTAATTTATCTAGAGTGGTAGAAGCTCCGAGTGAGAAAATTCAGTTGTCAATTTTTAATTGGTAAGTTAAGTGGCAGATTAAATACTGTTGGGTGTATTTAATCAAAGGGTAGTTGATTTCAGTCTCTTCTTGCAAAGAGATTGAGGTAGTAATTCTTCCTGAATTGAATTATTTTATGTGGATTTTGTAACGGTTCAATCCTTACCGGGTAAAAGGATATTTGGAGTGTTTTGTGAGGTTTTGATTCTTTAGCTTTTGTGTTAAAAAGAATTAGGTTATTCTTAAGCCTATAAAAAGTAAAGGTTATTCCTTAACCTGTGAAAAAAAAAATTGTAAAAGTTGATTCTGAGCCTGTAAAAGAATCTTTGTAAGGGTTTGGTTCCTACCTTTAAAGGAATCTTAAGTTTAGTGGGTGCAACTCTTCGTGGGGTTCGAAAGACTAGATTAGCCCAGAGTAGCTTGGTGAACCAGTATAAATTTCTGGTGTACTGCAGTCTTTACTTTATTTATTTTTGTTATTTGGCGTGCACCTAGTTGATTTTTTATTTTCGCTATGATTTAAAGATAATAATTAATCTAGGATTAAAATTAATTACTTGAGTTATTAAAGTATTTTTTCTCTGATATTTTTTAATTACCCAATTCACCCCCCCTCTTGGGTATTTCACTGGGCCAACAACATGCCGTGTAACTGATGGTTGGTTTTCAAGTTTCCTAGTTACTGGTAGAGTAAAATTACATCGCTACTTTCACCGCAAGTGTACAGGTCAAGTTTTAGTATAATGGGAAGAGTAAGGGTTATCGTATCCATAGGGATTAGTTTAGATTATCGTTGAGTACCGTAATTGTCATAACCTAACTTTATTTAGGCGATAAAAAATAAGTTTTTATAATATTATAAACTAAACTAATTAAACTAATTGTACTAATATACTAATATAACATTTAAGAGAGTAAATTGTCTAGGGATTAACTTCATTCACTTAAACATGTTCGTTTGAATCTAGTTTACATTAATGGAACTCACATTATCCGACAATCTAGGTATCAATATCTCACTCACTACCTTTCCCAACTGTAAAGTGCATGAATATGCGACTTCGCGTCAACACCGAAGTCCCCCTTGAGCATCTATACGACACTTGGTCACATGAGTCTCGCCCCAACTTCACAGATTGCATACTTTCTAATGCCCTCCCAAGTCATTAGATCGTCACGTTGTGTTTAAACCCTAATCCAAATCCGGGGTTACCTCTCCCGAGTGCCAAACCCCCTATTCTCAAAATCAACCCTAATACAATAATAAGAATATTATGATTGTAATAAAATGGTAAACACAATCAGATAAACATGAACAACCATTAACAAAATATCGATTTTATACAAACAGCATTTTTGTAAAGTACATCACTCCCTAGATAATATATGTTTAGCTACACATGGTCATAGCCCTATGTTTACCTGGAAATAAGCTAAGCATATTCAAATACCAAAAAGAGTTCAAGAAATAAAGAGAGAAATAAAGGACAAAAGTCGTTATCTGAAGAATAGACGGATCCACATTCACTAAAACCGCTCCAATCTTGTTCCCATTTCTTGAATTTGTGAGCTCCTCCTTTGGTATGTCTTGGAGCTCTCAAGAACACTCCCAAAAACGTCACCTAAGTGTTTGGGAGAGAAGAGAGGATATTTATAGGATCCAAAATATCAATAAAATATCCCAAAATATCTAAACTGTCTGGTGTTTGACCTCTACAGCGATGGAAAAGTCGGTGGCTTTCTACCGGATGACTACTATAGCAGTGGTTTCACCACTACAGCGGTGGAACTCTCTGCATATTGACTACTGCAGCGGTGGAAATGCTGCAACTCTCTATACTCTGACCGCTGCAGCGGTGGTTGCAGGTTCTGAATATTATTTTTTTTGCTTTTTTTCTCCACTATTCTTCCACCGACTTACTCGTTTATGAACCAATTTTGTCCATTTTTTCCCCAAACACCTGATTTATAACAAAACAAATAAAAACATATTAAAACGATATAAAAATACTCGAAAACTACAAAAACCGGCTTGGGAATAAATAGATAAATTACACCTATCAGTTACCCCTAGATATTTTGGTGAAAATATCTAGGTTCAATGTATCCACACCTTTCATGTCATCCTTAATCATTTAATTCGTGATGGGATGTGCATTTACTGCATTGGCAAGGTGGAAAATTAATTTGGTTTGATTTCGGTAACGGGTAGTCACATTTCAAGGTTCGGTTAACTCTAAGATATTTTGATCAAAATATCTAGATACCTTGAACCTGACCTATCCATGTCATCCCAATATTTTACTATTTTATCGTATGGGTATTTAATGCTCATTAAATTCCTGACTTAGCTGGCGAATCGCATCGATTTAGTTTTGATAACGGTTAGTTTCATCCTAAGTGTCTTGGCTTCCCTTCCTTAGATATTTGTAGTCAACTTGTATTTTAAGGCTCCTTTTTTGTGCCTTTTAATGATTGTCAGGCCCTTAAAATAATGGGCCTAGGGTGGTTTGTCAAGACAACTTGGTTCAGTGTAATTCCAAACCAAGCCCAAGTCCTTAATCTCCTTAGTGATTTAGGGTTTTGTCATGACCTTTCCAAGACTTTATAAAGGTCTCTTGTATTGTTTCTAAGTGGTATTTGATGTAATATGCATAAATAAAATAACTGATTTTCATGTTAAACCGACAAAATACAGTGAATGTAAATGTTTCATGATCAGGGTAGGTAACCAAAGTAATTTTTTGAAATATCCTATAATTTAAGTGTAGTGGCTAATTTTTATCTATTATAAGGATCATTGAATGAACAATAAACATTAATAAATTCATTTTAGATGCTCTTAAATTATGAGATTTTTGAAGTTGACCCGAAACTTTTACTTAACTACATTTTGTCAAATTTAATAGTTTTCATGTTTTTCTTTTGTTTTTTGGGTATTTTTTATATTATATAGTGTGATCTCAAGTATAAATTTATTCTCTTTAAATCTAAGTTTAAAATTTATCTGAACTTGTACTTGATTTGATACTGACTGAGCGGGTCAAAATGCGGTGTCCACATAGGTGTGGCCATCTGTGCATTCCCCAAGGTGCACGCATTGGGGAGGGCACAGATATCCTTGTGACAGCCCATTGTTACTTCAAATGATGGGGGTCTACCCCTATTTCGTAAAAATTACTCAATAGCCCCATCTGTTAGGTGTGGTTCCTAAAATTGGGTTAATGTGACCCTTCCTAATCATAACAATTTAGGAAATAGTTTTGGGCACTTGCTTGGTTACTTTAAGCACTTCAATTTTGGAATTCAAGGCTCCGTCTTATTCCCGAGGGGTGCTCATTAAGTGTTTTTTGTGTTTTGATTACATTTTGTCAATTGTATGTGAGTTCTTTGATTTTTCATGAAATTGCAATGACAAAAATAGAATTAAACTATATCCAAATAAATATTGAAAAGTTCAATTTCAAAAAATAAAATATTTTTGGTCATCAATTTGACAAAATGGGCAAAAAATATAGTTTTTTTTGGCAAAAATGAAAAATGGTTGGAATTTGTGAAATTTCTTAAAATTAAAGGGTGGCAAACAAAAATAATTATATCTAAAGTGATATTCTTTGAAAATACACTTTCAATTAACCAATTTAGTTCCCAATTAAATTTTAGAACTTTCAATTTTAGCCGAAAATTTTATTTTTTGCCAAATTCAAATTCAAATTGTAATATTTTTTTTGATTTTTTTTTCAAAACACTAAATAAAATATAAACAAACGAATCTAATGCAAAATTTGTCTCTTTAAATGTGGTTTAAAGCTCGTCCAAATTTTCACTTTACACTCGACACCTCTACAAAAATGCAAAAACAATTGGGACAAAATACAGTGTCTATAATTGTCCTTCTTTATCATGGGAGTTTACTCATAATGAAAAAGATAAAAGACACACACCATTTTGGTGCGCTGGAGAATCTAAGGGAAAATCATCAAACCCGGATCAGACTAGGTCAGTTTTATTATTATTATTATTATTATTATTATTATTATTATTATTATTATTATTATTATTATTATTATTATTATTATTATTATTATTATTTTAGTAGGTAAGGAAATGAAAAAGGTGCTTCTAAGACACCCTGGAATCACTAAAAACACACCCCACTTTCTAAGGAAATTGAAATGTGCTAATTACTAATCAACAAATAAAGCAATAAACGAAATAGGGCCCGAGTAAGACCGATCATCACCACTGGAGAAAACTAGAGCGAACGACCACGGAGGATGATAAATTGCCAACTTCTTATAGGTTCTTACCAAACCCCACCAAATGTTTTCCTACATATTTTAGACAAGCTAAGAGTCAGGTCAGATGTGTTTTTAAAAAATTGGCTACTAAACAACAAAGCCAGTGGAGTTACTAATTTGTCGGAGTCATCAAACAAAGAAATCAAAAGGGGTCACCGGCTTTCCAAGGTCACCTAAATAAGGAAATTAGAAAGGGTCACCGATGTATCGAGGTAACCTATGACGAGGAAATAAAATGTGGTCACCGACATATCGGGGTTACTTATGACAAGGAATTTAAAAGGGGTCATTGACGTATCGGGGTCACCTATCATGAGGAGATTAAAAGGGCTCACTAACGTATCAATGTTACCCATGATAAGGACTTTAAAAAAAGTTACCAACGTATTAGGGTCACTTTTGACAAGGAATTTAAAAGGGGTCACTAACATATCGGGATTCCTATAACAAGGAATTTAAAAGAGGTCACCAATGTATCGGGGTCACTTATGACATGGAATTTAAAAGGGTCACCTATGACCAGGAAATTAAAAGGAGTCATCGACGTAGCGGGGTTACCTTTGACGAGGAAATTAATAAGGGCCACCAATGAAGTGAGGTCACCTTTGACAAGGAAATTAGAAGGAGTCACTAACCTAGCGGTGTTACCTATGACAAGAAAATGAAAAGGGACCACCGACATAGTCGAGTCACCTATAACACGAAATTTTAAAGGGGTCACCGACGTAGTAGAGTCACCTATGACACGAAATTTAAAAGGGGTCACCAACGTAGTAAAGTCACCTCTGACAATGAAATTAAAAGAATTTAAGGTAGTGGGGTCAGCTATGATAAAGAAATTAAAATGGGTCACCGACGTAGCAAAGTCATCTATGACAATGAATTTAAAAAGAGTAATGATGATGTATGAAATGTACCCCAGTCCATTGCTAGGGTGATTATCTAAAATGTGCCACAACTCAAAGCTGGGGTGCGATGATGATTTGTGCCCCAATCCAAGGCTAGGGGCAGTAGAGATCAGTTTCACCTCGGGAAGACCTAATCCTGTGACACATACCCAAGCTCATGCCAGGATGATAGTCGATAAAGGTGGACTTTTTAGGAATTTGAACCTAGTAAAATAGGCGCCGACTGATGTTGTGGGTGACAAAAAATAACGATAGATTTCGTTTGGGGAAGTCAACCTTGTCGCAATATTCCCCAACTTGTGATCCGGGGTGATAAAAATGAAGTCAAACTTTATTCGAGGAAATTGATTTTTCATGAAGTCATCTATGGTTTATTATTTGCATCATTTCAGTTGTGACGTGACCAAACATGCGTGAACAATTCATTCTATTTGTTGTGCATCGATGATTTGTTTTAAATTGATGACAGTATCCACATAGGTTGTCCATATATCCTGATTTTCAAGTCAGGGATCGGATCGAGACATAGTTCATCAAAAATGATTATTTTATTTTATCTAAATGACTTAACCCGCATGGGTTACCTATGTATCCTTATTTTTTCCTAAAATCAGGTCAAAACATATTTTGGGGGTTACTTTTTCTAAGATTCGTAGAAAGCGCATGCAACATATTTCTTAGAAAAAGTCACAAAACTTTCTTAGGATAAAATGTGCCCAAGCGTATGCTAGGGAATGGGAAACAAAGCCATGAGGCTAACATTTGACAAGATTGCCCCTGACTTCTCAACTAGAGGTGAGTAACTCATGAATACGAGGTATCAATCCCTATTAATGGGGGTACTAGGGTTGGTTACATTTTCCTTCTCTTTTCTTTCAATTAATTCGTGGATTCTCTTTTGTTGTAGGAATCGTATTTGCTCTATGGTATTCAAAACATAAAAAGAGTTAGATAGAAAGAAACTCCCGTCCTTCCCATCTTTTCTATATGGCACTTGGTTCGATTGCTTACTGAAATCTTTGGAAATGGTTTTGCCATTCTTTTCTTGTCCTTAGAAACTTATGCATTCTTATGCCTTTCTTTTTTCTGTATACTCTATCGTGACATACGAATTCTTCCAAAGTCGAATAGCTGAATTTTTTCGGTAAAATTAGGATTATCTTGTTCCTTATTTCCCATCAAAACTTGTTGTGGTAGAATAATCTTTCTTAAAACATTCTAGATGATCTTTTTGTTGTTGCTTACCCTTTTATTTTAAGGAACGGTTAACTAAATGGTTGGTATCATTTAGGAATTTCTTTATTTCATTTGGTGATACGGGTCCCCTTGAGATGGCAAGACATTTTGTCTGGGGATTAATGCTTTCTTTCTTTCCTTGGCTCTTGTCACCTGCTCTTTGCCTTATCTGTATTCAAGTGTTACTCATATGGGAAAAATATCATAAGAAAAATAAGAAATTATAATTACTTAAACTGATACTTCAAGTGTGAAATGTGTATTTCCATTTTTTGAAGTCACTTCCCTTAGGAAATACAATATTTAATTTAGTCATTCATAAAAACCTTATAGATTTCTAACAGATTCAGATATTTCTTCCTTTGATGATTGAAATACTCTGGATTACTAGTTGAACTCCATGGTTCCTCGACTTTTCCCAATACTAAAACTCTTTCAGTGAAACAAAATTAATCGGTCTTTCCCCTTTTTTTTATTTTTTTAATGCCATTTTTGCCCTCAACGCCCTTTCGAGTATTCACTAAGGTCAGGCTACACATTTTTGCACCTCAATGTCCTTTCAAGTTTTAACTAGGTTGGTGGTTTTGTATCTTGCTACGATCCCTACGTTCTTGTCTGCAGTACCCTTTCAGGTTTTTTGCCACGACCTCGGGTAGCACATTCTTTACTCTTTTTTGACTTACTACCATTTCGGTGATGAGTTTGGGTTTATATTATTTTTTTAAGGGTAGTATTTCTTAACCACATTAGAATTGATGGGTCCCAGGATCTCTTCTCCATCCATCTCTTATAATATCAAGTTTTTGTGATTCAAGACTTTCTTGACGACAAATAAACCCTCCCAGTTTAGGGCGAATTTTCCTTTGGCTTCCTCTTGGAATGGGAAAATCTTCTTTAATACCATTTCACTTGGTTTGTAAACTCGTGGGTGAACCTTCTTATTTTAAGCCCTATCCATTCTTTTACAATAGCACTGCCCGTGACACAAGGCGGTAAGTCTATTTTCATCTATTTGCACTACTGGTCGAGCCTTTACCGCACCCATCTAGTCTTATCCATCTAACTTCCATCAAGATTATTAAGGATTAGATCTCTACTTCCACCAGGATCATAGCCTCCGTCCCATATTCTAGGGTGTAAGAAGTGGATTTTGTTGATGTCTGGATTGACGTTCAGTATACCATCAAATCAAATGGGAAAATTTCATCCCATTCCCATAATCTTCCTCAGGATTTTCTTGATGCTTTTATTAACTGCTTCTATTGCTCCAATTATCTTGGGGTAACACGATGAGGAGTTCTTGTGCTCGAATTTAAATTGGGCACAAAGGGTTTTCATCATTCCTCCTTTAGGGTTCTGAGCACTGTCCGTTATCATGACCTACAACACTCTATATCACAACAAGATGTTTTCTTTAGCAAATCAGGTTAGAGTTTTCAAGGTGACACGAGTGATCAAGACTTCTTCCACCAATTTGGTGAAGCAGTCAATAGCTACCAAGATGAAATAGCATCCACTTGTCGCTATTAGTGTAATCGAACCAATGGCATCCATTCCCTGCATCGAGAAAGGCCATGGAGTGTCTAGACAATGCAACACTTATGGTAATAAAGTGAACTGATATCCATGTACTTTGCATTTATGACATTTTCGAATGAAATCTATACAATCACCTTCTATCAAGTGACTAGTTCAAAGGATTTTCTTGGCTAGCACGAAACTACTCATATGAGGTCCACAAACTCCATTGTGTACTTCTTTCATTAAATGTATTGCCTCTTTGGCACTTGCACATCGTAGTAGACCTTGTCAGTGATCTTTTATACGTGTTTTCTCACTTAGGAAAAACTGACAAGCTTGTATTCGCAAAAATTTTCAACTTAGGCTATTAGCTCCTTCAGGCTACTCTTGATTCTTTAGAAACCTCTGGATATCCATGTACTAGGGCTATGTTTCTTAATATGAGTTAATTTGATTACAATGGGCTGGCTGATAACGTATTCGGATGGTTATGGAGATTTTTTCTTCACCTTCTTTGATTACGGAAAGCATGGATGCTAAAGTTATAAGAGCATCAACGAAATTGAATTTCAGCCTTGGTATATGCTTGAACTCGATCTTTGAAAATGTTTCACAAAGATTGATTAAATGATTATTTTACTGTACCAACTTGGTGTCTTTAGTCGAATACTTGTCTATAAGCTGGTTTATGATCAACTCTGAATCTCCATATACCATCAGTTCTTTTATCTTCAAACTAATTTCCATTTTGAGTCCCAAGATTCATTCTTCGTATTCAGTGGTGTTGTTTGTGTTTGCAAACTTCAACTTGGTGGCGACTGGGAAGTTTTACCCCGTCGGAGAAATCAGGACATCCCCAATTCCATCTCCTTTTGATTTGCTAGCTCCATCAACGTACATTTCCCACCTCTTTTTATTTTCATTATATGTTAGGAGTGCTACATGATCGTTAGGGAATTCTATCTCTAATGATTCATTGTAGGCTGTCAAATTGTCAGCAAGTTGATTAGTAATTACCTGCCCTTTCACTGCCTTCTAGTTTACATACACGATGTACAATTCAGTGAGTAACATCTTCCCTTTGGAAATTCTTCCTATGAGTACGGGCTTCTCAAATATGTACTTCAATGGATTAATTCGGGCGATCAAGTGAGTAGTGAGGCACAACAGGTAGTGACATAAGCTTTGAGACGTGGAGGCCAATACACAACAAGTTCTTTCTAGTACTGAGTACTTTTCTTCATAATGGGTGAACTTCTCGCTAATATAGTAGATTTCCTATTCCTTCTTTCTTGAGTTACCATGCTAGCTAATAGGTGTAATTTATCAATTTATTCCCAAGCCGGTTGTGGTAGATTTCGAGTATTATTATAGTGGTTTAATATGTTTTAATATGTTTTTATTTGTTTATGTATAAATCAGATGTTTGCGGTGAAAATGGATGACAGTCCATAAATGAGCAAGTCGATTGAAGAACGGTGGAAAAAGTGCAAAACAATGCCTTCTAGCATCTGCAGCTCCACCGCTGCAATAGTGAAACCACCGCTGCAATGATCAAAATGCAGAGAGTTGTTGTTTTTCCACCGTTGCAGTGGTGAACCTCACCGTTGCAGTGGTGCTTCTCATTGCTACACCGGTCACCAATCAAAAAAGGTTATTGACTTCCCCACCACTACAGCGGTGAAACCACCGCTATAGCGGTCTGACACCAGATCTTTTAGGATATTTTGTTGATATTTTGGGATCCCTTTATAATATCTCTTGGCCCACAAAACTTAGAATGTTTTTTGGAGGGTTTTGAGAACTCTGAACCCATTCAACCAAGAGAAGATCACAAAGCCAAGAAGAGGAAACGTTTTTGGAGCGGTTTTAACGTTAGTTCTTCGGATAACGGCTAGTCTCCTTGTTTCTATCCTTATTTCTTACTTTTGGTTGATAGTTTTGTCTATGTTTAGCTTGTATATTGTTGTATATGTGGTTATGGCCATGAAAAACTAAACATATATTGTCTAGGGAGCGATTTGTTTATAAAAACAGTTTTTGGTTGAATCCTTGTTTTGTTATCGGTTGTTTATCTTTATCAAATCGTGTTTACCATTTTATTACAATCTTGATATGCTTGTTATAGTATTAGGGTTGATTTTGAGAATACGAGGTTTGACACTCGGGAGAACTAACCCCAGATTCGAACTAAGGTTTAAACACAATGTGACGATCTAATGACCCAAGAGGGCATTAGAAAGTATGAAATCCGTGAGGTTGGGGTGAGACTTATGTTACCAAGTGTCATATAGACACTCGAGGGGGACTTTGGCATTGACGCAAAGTCGCATATTCATTCACTTTACACTCGAAAGAAGTAGGGAGTGAGATTTCGATACCTAGATTGTCGGATAATGTGAATGTCGTTAATGTAAACTAGATTTAATTGAATGCGTTTAAATGAACAAAGTTAATCCCTAGACAATTTACTCCCTTAAATATCAATATTAGTATATTAGGTTAATTAGTTTAGTATATTATTTATAAAACAAAAATCTAAATTGAATCGCCTAGATAAAGTTAGGTTATGATAATTGCGGTACTCAATGACAATTTAATCCAATCCTTGTGGATACGACAACCCCTACTCTTCCTACTCAACTAAAACTTGACCTTTACACTTGCAGTAAAAGTAGCAACATAATATTCCGCTACCATTGGCCCAACATCGCCCCCATAGAAGTTACGAGGATGGTGAGGTATATGAATAATGGACGTCCTTGAAGTGGTGGTGCTAAGACTGGAGGATTCATCAAGTAGGCTTTGATTTTGTCTAAAGCTTTCTGGCATTCCTTGTTACATTTTCCACTAGACTTCTTCCTTAACAACTTCAATATTGGTTCGTATGTTGTTGTATGTTGAAAAATGAATCGAGCTGTGATGTTTACCCTCCTAAGCAAACCTAGAATCTCTTTTTCGGTTCTTGGGGTTGGCATCTCGATTATGGATTTGGTCTTTGCAAGGTCAATTTTGATACCACGTTAATTCAATATGAAGTTTAATAGCTTTCCAAATATTACTCCAAATGCGCACATAGATGGATTTAGCTTTAGCTGGAACTTTCATAGATGATCAAACATCTTTTTTAAATGTGCCAGTAATTTTCATCATCTTTCAATTTTACGATCATGACATCTATGTATACTTCCATTTCTTTGTGGATCATATCGTAAAAGAGCATCGCCATGGCCCTTTGGTAAGTTATTTCGGCATTCTTGAGTCTGAAGGATATCACCCAATAGCAAAATACGCCCTATGGCATGATGAAGGTAGTTTTGTGCTTGTCTTCTTCATCGACCAGGATTTGGTTATATCCAAAGAATTCGTCCACAAAAGATGAGATTCTACATTTTGTGGTATTGTCCATGATAATGTAGATGTTGGGCAATGGGAAGTCATCTTTTGAACTTGCCCCATTGAGTCTTTGATAATCTACATAAATTCAGATTCTCCTATCTTTCTTTGTCATGGGCACTATGTTTCTTAAAGACTCGCAATATGTTTATACTTCAATGTGGCATTCCTCGAATTACTTAATCACTTCTTCCTTAACTTTTAGGGTGATGTCGAGTCTCATTTTTCGAAGCTTTTGCTTGATTATCTTGATTCCCTCTTTAATAGGAAGTTTGTGTGTCGCAATGTCTGTTAGGAAGTTTGTGTGTCACAATGTCGGTTGCTAGTCCTACCATTCTTCATAGGACCAGGCAAACATGCGCTAATATTCTCAAAGTAGTGATACCAGATCTTTTCTTTCTTAGTGGCTCAACGATTTTCCAATCTTGGTTTCTCTCGGATTCTCTCGGTCCCTTAGATTTATTTTTTCGGTTTCTTTTTGGCTCGAGATTGGTCGATTCTCAAATCGTTTTAAGGTTCTCCAGATTTCTTCGGTATTCTCAAGAATAGAACCATCTTCTGTTTCGATTTCTATTGATTCCTAGATTTTTTACTTATCAAGATTGTACTTCTTAAGTGAGTGATTTTCAGTATTATATGGATTATTATTTGATGTACTTGTGCACCTGAAAAGCAAATATAAAATTCGATTTTAAATACGACATTTTTATCAATAACCATTATGATAGGTGTGAAAAACCTATCTATTTCTAAACCGGATTTGTTAGTTTTAAAGCATTTTAGTTATATTTAATTGTGTTTTAGTGTGTTTTAGTGTAGAATAGGGAAAGGACGTCAAAGGGCGAGAAACAAGTGAAAACGGTGGAGAAACAGTAAACAAAATGTGCAAAATAGGGTTTCGGTGAATGAAGACCACCGCCTAAGCGGAAGTTCCACCACTTAGGCGGAAAAGAGGCAGAATGTTGGAGTGCTAAAGGGCTGAACCACCGCCTAGGCGAGAAAATATCAGAATGATATGCCAGCAGCCACCGCCTAAGCGGAAAAACCACCGCTTAGGTGAAGTCACCGACAGAAGTTAACCGACTTAAAGACACCGCCCAAGCGGTGAACCACCGCTTAGGCGGTGACACTTTGCACTGAAATATCTGTTTTCAGATATTTTGAAGATATTTCCAACCCTTGCCTATAAAACCCCTTTCTCCCCCAATTGCTCAAGAGGCTTGGATCCCTTAGACGTGAGAGGAGGCTCCGATTGACATTTTGAGAGCTCTTATTCCACCTTAGTTAGGTTTAGGTAATTTAGGAAGTAGATTAGATTAGTTTAGGAAGTGTTCTTGGCCAATCCTTGAAGAGCCAAAAGAGGAAGTTCATCAAGCGAGAAGAGGAAGCTCAGGAGGATCGTTCTTTGGCGAAAGTGGACTACTCCACTTTGAGATTTGGCTTTTCTTCCCTTGTTTCCATCTTTGTATTTAATGTTTATAGTTGATAACGATGATCTCCTCTTGATTAAATGTTGTGTAAATACTCGTTTGGTTTAATATACGTTTCTTTAACGGTTGTTGTTTTAAGTCCGATTGTGTTTATCATTTGATGACGATCTTAATATGCTTGTAACGGTATTAGGGTTGGATTTGAGAATCTAGGGTTTGACACTCAGGAGAGGTAACCCTGGATTCGGACTAGGATAAACACATCGTTATGACCTAACGACCCGGGAGGGCGTTAGTTAGTATGCAGTCGATGACGTTGGGTCAAGACTCATGCGGCCTAGAGTCATTAAGACATTGAGGAGGACCTCTTCATCGACACTAAGTCGTGTATTCCCCCGTCTTACACTCAGAAGAGGTGGCGGAGGAGTTTACGAACCGAGATTGTCGGATACCTAAAACTCCGTTATTGTTAACCAAACGAAATCAAACGTGTATTAAGTGAATGAAATCAATCCCTAATTAATCAACTTAGTTAGGATTAACCCACTAATTGTAGTTTAGCTTAGTTTATTTTCAATTCACATCTTCCGTCGTCAGGATAACACGAGACTACGTAAATTGCGGTATTCAATTCAATTATTCACACTTTTCTCTATAGGAACGATATCCGATCTTTAAATATCGACTATATTAAAACTTTAGACCTCGTATACTTGTGAGCGTAAGTAGAGGCATGCTTTTACGCTCCTACCACATTACTTTTACTATAGAAAGAAAATTGCAAAAAACAAAAATCCTAAGATAAAATACTCTCGACTCTCTATTTGCAAGTCAGACAGGAGATGATACTACAACTTTTTGGATTATCCTAACTCTCGATGCACTCGGATTGGTCGAGGTTCCTAGTTGCCAATGTTTTTTGCCGATTCTATCTTTTGGATGACTGTCTCTTCATTCTTGCTTCTTTGTAAGATTCTGCAAACTAGACCCTCTACAGATATTGGGAGGTACTTGCCCCTGATTTATTTCAGAATCAGTACAAAGTTGGTCTCTTCTTTTCCTTTCTCCTCATTTGACTGGGCTATGCTTGCAGTAAATGAAAATGTTACCCGGATATGAGGAATCTCCATAGGTCTCTCTTGATATCCACACTCTATCTTTCCTTTCGACTCATACCCTCTGTCCTCTGACCTTGAATGGTATTTTCATTCCCGTCTTGTTTAATTTGAGGCCCTTTTCTAATTCAAACCCCATTATGTGCAGGTGGTTAGCTAGCATGGTCATAGAATCTGACCATCTAGGTATCGGATGAGGACTTCCTTCTCAAACCACCGTAGCGTTAGCTATGTCGAAGGCTTGAAATGAGGCTTCTTGCTCACCTCGATCTTCTGAAACTATAGGAGCAACTATGACTTTGAAGATACAGTGGTCGTCTTTAGCATGGACGGTTATGATGCGATCCTCAAATATGAATTTCACTTTTTGATGTAGGGATGAGGGCATTACCCTTGTTGAGTGTATCCAAGGTCGACCTAGAAGTAGGTTGTAGGTGATCGATATGTTAAGCACGTGTAAGTCTATCTGGTAGGTTACCGGTCATATGGTTATTGGCAAGGTTATTTATCCCAAAGGCTCTTTCTTTTCATATTCGAAAGCTCTAATTATGATAGAAGATGTTCTGATGCGGCTTTCTTAAATACCCACCTTCTTGAGCGTACTCGAAGGGCGTATGTCTAATGGCATCCCGTCATCTATGACGACTAGGCATAGGACGTAGTCTTTAAACTACACTAATATATTTACCGGATTGATGTTCCCTGTGCCATCAGTGGGTACTAGTCATTAGTGAAGGTGACGAGATTAGTGTAGAGGATTTTTTCCACTATGTTGGTGAAGTGGTGCAAGCTTAGAACATGCGCTTCGTCAAGAACCTTCAGTAGTGCATTGCGATGGATTTCTGAAGCCATAAGCAAAGACAACATAGAGATTTTGGCAAGTGCTTTGCATTAATTATTCCAAAATCAGGTATTTAGTGTTTTAGCAACTTTCAAGAATTTATTCACCTCTTGCACAATGATTGACTTTTCAGGTTCTCCCCTAGTTTCCTCGTTAGGTCAGGGGGTTTGGAGCGGCAAAGACTCTTCCGCTCCAGGCGATTCCCCCTACTTCTCCTACTTGATGTTTTTTCACTTTCCAATACTTTGGTTTGGAAAATGAAAAACACAACTAAATTAAATAACAAACCACCTAAAAACAATCTAAACATAACGATATACTAGTTTTGAATTCTTCTAATGACCAAGTCATTTTCCCTCAACAACCGCCAATCATATAGAGTTCAGGCAATAAAACACATCATGTGTTGTTCTAGAATTTTGACATGCAATAATGGTGAACGCTATTCTAGATCCTGTAAACGTGTTTGTGCTAGACTCAATAATATAACTATCCAAGACCGGATTGGATTATCCACTAACAAAATTCAAGACTTAGACCGTAACGGACTAGGATTTCCATATGTCTGATTGGGGTCCACTCTCCACTAATGTAGGTTGAGTAATTCATAGAGATTAGAAGGACTTGGATCAGTTTTAGAATATTTGGCCAAGGGTATTTTGGAATAGAAAATGGGTTGACATTATTAACTTAACGTTACCCAAAGCTCAATGCTTGGCACATTCACTCTCGAACCCCCATTGAAAAATTTTGAAACAATTCTAAACATACATTTAAGACCGACGTACTCACTTGTCTAAAGAAACGTAAAATATTATATTTATTTTTTTTTAAACTAACCACACCCCTAAAGTTATTCGATTAGTATGATTTCACGGGTATGGTTAAAACGAAAGAAAAACGACAAGTGAGTACTCGTGTCACACCCCACCCCGGACACCCGTCACTATGGGGCCGGCGTGACGTCGACACGACCTCATCTTAACATCAAACCCACTAGTAAACGACAAAGTGCATACAAAAATATACAACCATAAATTCTAACCATATACAACATCTCTAACTAGGGACGCACCCGTCCCTGAATTATAATAACAACAAAAGTATAACAACAATGAAGCTCTCACAGGTTCGCCTCAGACAGCTCCTCCTAAAATAATTCCATACTACACCATCACCGGACTCTACCTAGTGCCAGTAGGGAACCGACTCCTAACTGTTGTACCTGCGAGTGTACTGCCTTCTTAGTAAAACATTTTTAAAATAATAATACATTCTAAATATTACCATAATTAAATATGGATCGAACATAAGTATATAAGCAGTTAAAATTAAGCGATATAGATAAGTTCTATCCAAATCCATCTAGTATAAAATCATACCAATAACCATAATAAATAATAAATCACCCAATATAAGTAAAACACCACATCTCAAACACACACCTCAAACACACATCTCAAACACACCACTCCACCACAACACACATTGGCTAGCCATAGTGATCGTTTTAATCTCACGATCGGGAGTTGCAACGGTACCGTAACATTCGTAGGAATGCCTTCCTAGGAAATATCCATACCCCTTACGGGGAGAAACCACACCCCTTTCAGGGAGAACAACTATGGCATCCTTCAAAATCATCAGTATAGTTAAAAATTCACATCCCTCACAGGAAGAAATACATTTTCACACCATATCGTAAAAAATCCACACCCCTTATGGGGAGAATATAAACCACATCCCTTTCGAGGAGAATTTCCAAAATCACGTTTTTCACTCTCCTTTTTAACAGTACCACCAATTTCAGGAAAAAAAAAATTAGTTTTCCACCTTCGTACCACCGATTTCAGTAAAAACTGTTTTTCCACCTTTGTTTTTAGAAAACCCAGCATTTTTAGAAAACCATATATTTTCCACTCACTTTTAAACCACCAAAGCCAACGAATCATTTTTCAACTTTCTTTTAAAACCAACATAATTTACCGAAAATTCATTTTTTTCCAACTCACCCAAAACCTGCTTGATCCTTATCATTTATAAAATCGTCCTATTTTAAGTCACATGTTTCATCATATATATATAAAAATAGATTTTTACAAGAAGACAGTACACTCACCTAACTACCCGTTCTGAACAGTTTTTACTAACTATCTTCTACCGATACTCCAGTGTCTGCGAGCCTAATAATAACAGGGCCTAAATTAATATTTTATATAAAATAACCAAATCATGCAATTCAAGCCCTAAATTCCGTAATTTTTTCCGTACCCACTTTTTATTACGAAAAATTGTTATTCGGTAAATTTCGTTTCGTTAATAACTACAGTACGCATTTGTTAGTATGGACGGTGATAAGAATTATTAGAATTAACAATTCCAAATTATAATCCCGTTTGCTAATAATTCAATTTAACAACAATGGCAATCGATTTACATTTTTACCTACTCCGAATCGTCCGTCGGCCGCAAGATAAATTTTTGGATTTTTATTAAGGTATTTGTGTAATTTTTCCTTTTCTTTTTTTTTTCTTCTTTTTCTTCTCCCCTTTTTCCTTTGTCTGTTTTGCATTTTTGTTGTCTGTTTTGCTGTCTTGCCACCGACGACGAGATCTCGCCGTCGATCAAGCCTCACCGTCCCACCAACCGAACCCACGCACCTCCGGACAAACGAACCCACATACTTCTACGTCTACCCCCATGCACTACCTATCGTCCACATACACACACACTCACTGTTCTCTCTCTCTTTCTAACTTTTCGGCAATAGCTCAGGCAACCACCACACACCACCATGCACATTAATGACGATAAACACACCCACACCGTCGAGCCGACTACAAAGATCACACCCACGTCGGAACCTAACGCCTCCGGATGACAGACCAAAATACCCACACACACACACGACGATCAAAACAGAAGAACGACCCCGCCCAGTCACACGCACACCCTCACCCAAAGCCTGAACATAGTATTTATATGCCTGTAAATGGTGGATAGATTTTGGATCTCCTCATGCCACGTCACTCCTCTTCCCGTTCCTTTGTTCCCGCCAGCCGATCTCACAGCACACACACACTTATGCATGTATATATGTGTGGATATAAAAAAAAAAAAACTTTAGTTAAAATGCACTTTCCTCCCCCCAACTTCCTTTAAGATCTTATATTAATCATTTTCAACTTTTACAAGTTTCTAAAATTATAATTTAACCCTTACTATTTTCAATTTTTTATTTTAATTATCCATTTGGATCTCAAGTTTAATTTCCATGTTTTCTAAATTTCAAATTTGACCCCTAAACTTTTAATTTTTATTTTCATTAACAAAAATTTACCCCGAATTTCCCAATACTTTAAAATGTAACTATTAATGATGCACGTACTATGATTTGGGCCTCGAATACCAAACCAATCTGAAATTCGCCCTAAACTCAACCGCTCACATCAAGTAGCATTTGCAACTGCTAGCTTGATTGACTAAAATTTGTGCCTTTGGTTAAGCGATAAAGGTTTGGAAAAAGATCAATTGACCAAGGTATTGGCTTATGTGTTCAGAATTGAATTGGAAATTAGGCTTCGACAGGGTAACGAGGGATAAACATATAACAAGGTAGGCTTAAAAAGGCTCAAGCGACAAAGAGAATGCCTAAATCATGTCTCCTGAACTACCTCGCTTAGGATTTTGCCTCAAGCCTCCCCTTAATCAGGTTCTAGAATCCTTAAAGTGTCATGAGTTTGGCTAATCGATAATCGGCCTTAAATCAATTGAATAGAAATACATTGAGTCTATGTGCTCGTGCAAAATAGGATCTACAATAATTTTCACCAAAACGCATTGTCAAGCACACAGAACACACATGTATGGGTATTACCCTTAACCTCTAAAACAACCAGGGGTAATATCATCATCGGGTAACGGCCTAGATGAACGCAAAACTCAGCATGCAACAACAACACAAACAAACACAAACTATCCTAAACAAACATGCACACAAGAAAATAATAACACATTTAACATACTATATTATACATCACTTCCGAACTTAAAACGGACAGTGTTCTCAGAGGCTCAATCATCATTCTCAAGACGAGATATAGAATTAAAGCATGCTGACGAATGGGGTTTAGAACACGTACCTAGGAGGCGAGAGAATCTCGCTGCCAAATAAATTCGGCTGTGACAAATTTAATTTATTTAACCTTGGGTTGTCTCCC
This sequence comes from Eucommia ulmoides, assembly GCA_016647705.1. NCBI lineage: Eukaryota > Viridiplantae > Streptophyta > Magnoliopsida > Garryales > Eucommiaceae > Eucommia > Eucommia ulmoides. The sequence continues at coordinate 45,881,375 of CM028332.1, read as the reverse complement.
AAGAAGCGCGTGGTTTAATATCCTCGGCCTGACATATTCAAAACACCCTCAAGCTTGGTAAGATTTTGCTTTGTTCGGCTCGATCTTTCAACGACACGCCTCACCGCCTTATGTGCTTGGCACCAGTACTATAAAATGGCTCAGAATCCCGTTGAAATGAATACATCAATACCTATCGATCTAACATCAGAAAGTACCTTGCGTAAGAAATAAAAACAAAACTACAAACAAAAATTATATATAAAAGAAATGCCTAAAGTAAAATCTGGTCATTTACTCACAATATCACTAATAACCCAATCCATTCCCCTGGCAACAGTGCCAAAAAATTGGTGGCCGCAATTACGCGTCGTCACTTTCACCACAAGTGTATGGGTCAAGTTTTAGTAAAGATCGAGAGATTTAGGATTATCGTGTCCACATGAATTGGTTGTGATTATTATCGATTACTGCGATTATCATAACCTAATTTTATCTAGGTGAAAATAAATGTGAATAAAATTTATACGAACACTAAACTAAAATACTAATTAAATTAACTATACTATAAATACTATTTTGAGATTTCTTAGGAGAGTAGATTGCCTAGTGATCGGTGTAAAATACCTATCTAATTCTAAACCGAATTTGCCAGTTTTCGAGTATTTTATTTAAGTTTTAATATACTTTTAGCTATTTTTATAAGTCAGGAGTAGGGACGTAAACAATCAAGAAACGGAGCGAAATGGTGAAAAAAATGGTAGCCAAAAGATGAAAAAAATGAGGTTTCAAAGTTATAACGCAAATCTGCCTAGGCGAAGTTTCCACTGCCTAGGCGAAAATCTGTCAAAAAGATGAAATGCTGAAAAGTTGAAATCCACCTAGGCGAAGTTTCCACCGCCTAGGCGGAAATCCGTTAGAAGGTTGAAAGTGCTGAGAGTTCAAATCCGCCTAGGCGAAGTTTCCACCACCTAGGCGGAAATCCGTCAGAAGGTTGAGATACTGAACTGCTGTAAATCCGCCTAGGCGGAATTCTGTCAGAACGCTGGAAGTACTGAAATGCTGGAGGTGCTGAATTGCTGTAAATCCGCCTAGGCGAAGTTTCTACCGCCTAGGCGCAATTCCGTCAAAATGAAAGAAGAGAAGAAGTTGGTCCTCCACCTAGGTGAATAAACCATCTCCTAGGCAGAATTCTAACAGACTTAAACTCTGCTTAGGCGAAGATTCTACCGCCTAGGCGCATTTCGCAGAACAGTGGGAAATATCTGTTTAGATATTTTTGAACCCCTAGGCATATTTATACCCCTCTTCCACGTCTGAATATTGTTGTTGATGAACCCTAACCCTAGTAGAGAGTTCTTAAGCTATATTTGGAAGACCAAGAAGGAGATTCATCATTCGGACAAAGACGAATCACTTGCGGACCGATCATTAGCAACAGTGGACCGTTTCACTTCCAGATTTGATCATTCTTCTCTTGTTTTTATCTTTGTAATTACTTTTTCATATCTAAGAATATTGAACCCCTCTTATTTTGTATGGTATATGGCTAAGATCTTGTAGTAGTAGTTAAATGTTACTTAGGTGTAGTTGAAATCATGTAATTGTTTAGTTGAATGAATTAATGTTACTTTAACGTATTGTCTGTCTAAATCCGATATTGTTTACTGTTATTCTTGATATTATGCTTGTATTGATAAAACGAGAATACGAGATTTGATACTCGGGAGAGGTAACCTCGGATTCGGATTAGAGTAAATACAACGTGACGTTCTAACGACCCGGGAGGGCATTAGAACGTATGCAACCCATGACGTTGGCTCAAAACTCATGCGACCTAGGGTCGTTAAGGCATTGAAGGGGACTTATTTGTTGACATGAAGTCGTGTAATCCCCCGTCTTACACTCGGGAGAGGTAGCGGAGGAGTTATTGATACAGAGATTGTCGGATTAGATAAAAACTGTTATAGCTAACTAAATGACGTCAATTATACATTATATGATAGAGATTAATATCTAAGTAATTAGTGTAATTAGAACTAACCTAATAGTTGTCGTTTATCTTAATATATTAAATAGAAAATAAACAAATTATGATTAGTCGAGATAATATAAAACTATTTAAATCACAATACTCAACCGAATTACACGTATTTCCCAGTGGAACGATATCCGATCTTACAAGATCCATTATATTAAAACTAGACCTCGAATACTTGCGAGTAGTCGATACCGTGAGGACGATGATATGAAATCCTCGACGCGTACACCTAGGGATTAACTTCATTTACTTAAAAGTGTTTGATATCGTCTGACTTACGTTAATGGTATTCGACCTCTTCGACAATCTCTATTCGTAAACTCCCTCACTACCTCTCCCGAGTGTAAGACGGGGGAATATGTGACTTCGTGTCAACGAAGAAGTCCCCCTCAATGTCTTAACGACCCTAGGTCACGTGAGTCTCGCCCCAACATCATTGATTGCACACTTTCCAACTCCCTCCCGGGTTATTGGATCGTCGCGTTGTGTTTACCCTAGTTTGAATCCAGAGTTACCTCTCCCGAGTGTCAAACCCCGTATTCTCAATATATCTAAACTAGTATATAATCATAGAAAACATGGCAAACACAATCGAATAACGAAGAACGACTATTAACGAAACACCGATTTCAAAATCACATATTCATAAATATTATTAATCCCTAAATAATATCCGTTTAGCTAACAGCCATAATCGTATATACAATGATAAATGAGCTAAACATGCTCAAACCATAATCCAAATTAAAGAAATAAAGAAAGAAACAAGAGAAACTATTCGTAGTCCGAAGATTCGGTGCTAAAAGCGTTCCAAGATCGTTTCTTCCTCTTCGCCTTGTAATATTCTCCTTCGGATTTGGTGGAGCATTTCCCAAAACACTCTCAAAAATATACTAACCCTAGGAGCTCTCTAATGGTTGGGGCTTGAGGAGAGGAGAGAGGATGAGGGTTTAAATAGGGCTCAAAATATACAAAAAAATATCTAATCTGTGCCAAGGTGACCGCCGCGGCGGTGGGATTCACCGTCGTGGCGGTGGGTATGTTGGTTTAATTTTCGTCGTAGCGGTGGAGAAGGCGGTGGATTCAGGGACCATCCTGTAGTTTCACCGCTGCGACGGTGGATGTCAAGCAAGACTTGGCCTTTCTCTTCATTTTCCTTTACTGACCTTTTCTTTACACGTTTCTTTCTCAAACTCACTTTCCCACAAAGTATGTGGGATTAGACAATCATCCCCTACCCGTAAGGAGAGTGATAAATCTACTTAATATGCTTTTGGACAGTTACCTGACTTTGTACATGTTGCGTTGAGTGGTCTTGGATCAGTTTTCTAGGTTCCTTGCAAGGTTATCAGAGTAGTTTCCCCAATCTAGGTTGATCATATTGATGGTGGGAGTTGAGTCCTCGTGCTTCAGTAATGAGTTTTGCTGACAGTTAGGCCAAGTATTTTCTCTATTATTAGAGAAAAAAATGGCCTTCGCTTGGATTAGGTCCTCTATTTAATGCCTCAAGTTGTAGCATTGTTTGTACGGTGTCCAAGTGCTCCAAAATGATAAGCACAGAACCGGTTAGGGTAGTAATTTGGGCCTTCTGGATTGTGTCAGCTTGGTGAAACCGGTTCAAGCATATTTTTTTTTTAGAAACTCCTCGAAGATTCGAGAGTGGTAATGGTAAAGGGTTGGATTTTATCCTTTCTCTAGGCAATGGGATAATCCCTTGGTGATTCTGAGTAGGATTGAAAAAGGTCATAAAAGGTAGTGCAGCAGCTTTGTAGGGTGGAGTATATGGATAAAGAGTATATGCTGGAGCATAGAAAAGAGCAAACCTAGGTAAACCCTAGTTCTGAATAGAAATTTTGGTATTTGGGGGGATTTCGCTTTTGGTGAGCATATTGGGGTATGATGTTTGGCGGGTTTCTTCCATTTTAGGTAATCATTACCACTTCAAATTCTTTCCTTTTGGAAGGAACGAACTCTTGGTTTCAATTTTAGACGGCTTTTGAATTTTGCCAATTTTGCTTCTTTCTTCTACATACTCTCCTCGGGGTATTACATTAGAGAATGGACCTCCTAATGTATTCAAGAAGGGCTAGTAGTATGGATGTGGCTGAGTTTGTACGAACATCTATACCAATTTGGACTCTTTCTATTGGCCTAGTGATCTACCCAAAAAGGGCGGTGAATTAGGTAGTTATAAAAATTTAACCAAATTCTTATCCTTTAACACTTAAATAATCAAATAATTAATTTAATCCTAAATGAATTATTTATATAAATGTAGTGGATAAGTGTTATTTAATTCTAGGTGCATACCAAAACAACAAAATATAAATAAAGTAATAATGCAACACACAATGATCTATCCTGGTTCACCAAGCTACTCTTGTCTAATTAAGTCCTACGAGCCCCACGGAGATTTGCATCCACTAAACTCAAGATTCCTATAAATGGTAGAAACCAAACCCTTACACCGATTCTTTTACCAGACTTAGAGTCAACCTTTATAATTATCCTTTTCGCAAGCTAAGGAAAAACCCTATCTTTTTACCAAACTAAAGACTAACCTAATTCTATTAAGGAGGAATCACCACCTAATCCTTTTCCCAAGCGCAGGAATAAACTTATCTTTTTACTAGGCACAAGACTAACCAAATCCTTTCATAGGCTAATGATCAAACCTCACAAACTCTCTAAGTATTATTTTCATCGATAAGGATGGACCTATTACAATTCAAAACGATTTTATCAAGATCTTATCAATCAAGAAAATATAGAAAAATGAATACACAATAAAGATTAATTACTTGGAAAGATCTCACCAGGATAACACTGAAAAGTTATAGATTGAAATGCTAGACAGCTCAAATCGGTAAAGTCAACACAATTAGTGCTTTAAATCAAGAACACAATAACTCTCTTAAATATATCTCAATAGAATGATAACTCTTAGAAAATCTTAGGAATTTAATAGTTCTTGATGTTGTGTTGTATTTTTATAAAAATCCATAGGTCTATATATAAGGAATTAGAACAAGCCCTCCAACAGCTAGTTTTCAAATGATAGGTTTCTAAAAGGAACTTATAGACCTCATATATCATTACCTTTCATTCCTGGTATATTTGACTTAAATATGGCTTTTAAAATGTTCAATTTAGTCACCAAATTATTTCTCAATCTCAAATTGTAAGAATAGGAAGTATTAAATGAACTAAATTGAGAAACACTTTAATTAAATGTACCATATCTATAGGGGTATCTAAATAAAAGTATCATATATTCAATATATCCAAATCCCCAGAATATCTCCAAAAGATATGCCAAAAAAAAAAAAGGCTAGTAACGGCTAGTTTTAAATATGATCCTTAAAAGTCTCAAAATTCAAACAGCACAAATGGTTGACCGACCTGTGCACCATCGGTTGACTGATGGATACAAGATGTATCCCAGCCTTTGCTCAAACACAAGTCAGTTGACCAATCCCCCATGGATCGGTTGACCAATCAATACAAGATACATTCTCATAACTAATTTTGACCCTAGTCGGTTGACCGATCATCGATAGTCGGTTGACCGATAGATACATGGAGTTTAGCTTTCGGTCATCGGTTAACCGATCTCCCTTGATCGGTTAACTAATCAAGTCATAGACTCCATTTTCCCAACCATTGCCCATCGGTTGACTGAACCTCCATTGTCGGTTGACCAATTGTTGCTGGAATACTCATTATCAATTTAATTTGAACTCCAAACTTTGACAATTTAAGCCCTTTGACTGATTTCGTTTCTAAGATAACTAAATTGACATTAATAATCAATTTTAAACACTAATCTTACTTAGGTCAATTTTTCTTTTTCAATTTCACATTGGAGCAAATATTTGTAGTAAATGAGGACCTTAATTTAAACACACATAAATATAAATTATTTAATTTTTGTCGTGTGTGATCCTAATCGGGATACAGTAAGAGTAAAAAGGAATTTGAGTTGTTTCAACCTAGATTCTTCAAAATCTTCAATCTCTTAATGTCTATCTTTGCATCCTTCACAATTTCTTCAAGATGATATCTTATTGGAACTCTTTAAACTGAAACACTCAATAAATTCATTAGTTCCACCAAAAATATCAAGACTTAATTGTCTATCAAAATCTTGGGATCAACAATCTCCCTCTTTTTGATGATGACAATTAACTTTGATATTTTCTTCAAAATAAAAATGTAACCACGCTCCCCTTAAATCCGATGATGGGTTTTTTTTAACTCGTTAAAGTATAGTCATGAACATAATTCAAAAGGCACATAAAATATTCAACGAAGCACAAAATATAATCAATCAAATAATTAAGATATTCAATAAGGCAACATGATCATATCAACAATGTTCTCCCCTATAGCAGGGCAATGCTTAGGCGAACAAATCCTAAACATTAACTAACTCATTTTAAGCACAAACATGGTTTCCCCTTTATCAGTCAATTCAATTCAATAAACATCAAACACACTCTCCCCCTTTGTCATCTCAAAAATTGGGGAAGGAGAACCAAAAACATCACTCTTAGCATGCAATATCTCCCTATATAATTGTAAACAAGCAAATTAATGCATAGGAGAATAAACTTAAGGTAATCATAACATTTTAACAATGTAGTATGAAATCATATAATATTAATTATTCAACATGTCTTATTCATGATACCGATTAATATCTTCCCTGTAGATAGAATCAAGAAACATGTAATCTTTAATGCACTAGGACAGGAAGCATAGTTCAATGATAATTTATGAATTTGTCAATCATAAATATAATGCATGTTTTTATAACGGTTATGGTCAATACTTAGAATTCAACATATGAATGCATTATATATTTTTAAGTGAATACTTGATATAAGCACATAAAAATATGTCCATACCCCTTAACTAAATGTGATTCTCAGAATCACCATGCACTATTTCTAAGGCAACAAATAAGCACACCATTAGTATAAATCTTAGAAGCTAGTACCAACTTATCTATTTGGCAAGTTGGACATCTCCTTCTTTAACAAATTTAATGAATTTAAATTGTGAATGATTAGGAGTACCTCTTATGTCCTTAGTGACGACTTTACTTTTTACCTTATTTGTACCAACGATTGATCTGGGTACACAATTTCTCTTGGCCTGTGGCTTTGGTACATCTTTATTGTTCACACATACCACTTGTGGCTTCTTTGAAACTTTACATCTTGTATTTGATACATCTTTTCTATTCGCACAAGTCGCTTGTAGCTTCTTTGTAACTTCACATCTTGACTTCAAAACATCTTTTTTCTTTGCACGTGTTCCTTGTAAAATCTTGGTGACTTCCTTTCTTGGCTTTGATATAACATTTTCGGCTATTCCTTTCGATCTAATCCCGACATCATGTAACTTTGCACAAGACACTGTAACTTTTTTTTTGTATCCATTTCATTTTGGATCCATTCTTAGCTATAAACTTAGGGTTCCTAAATGGATATGATACTTTAAAATGCCCAACTCTATTTCAATAATTATATCTCAACTTCAACTCAACCTCTTTGGCAATAAGGGCAAATGTTGGAGTTCTCTTATCATCGCTTGATACTTCAAAACTACTGGAATCCATATCATCCCATGTTTCTTTCATAAGTCTCTCTTTTCTCTTTAGCTTTCTTTTAAATCCATCCTCATACTGTCACATAGCCATCTCATGCATCATTAGATTGCCAATGAAGTCATCAATTTCATACTTTGCAAGATCCTTTGCTACGTCAATCACAGTCACCTTCGGCTCCCACACATTAGTTAAAGATCTCAAGATCTTTCGCACTTTATCCATCATGATGTATGGATTTCTGAGTTTATTCAAATGGTTGCAAATATTTTTTAACCATGTATACATCTCTTGAACCGATTCTGCTTCACCCATTCTGAATAATTTCGAATTGTCAAATTAAGGCATTGATTTTTTACTGTTTTACTTGACTAGTTCCTTCGTTGGTAACCTATAATTTGTCCTACATCTCTTTAGCTGATCCACAACTTGAGACCTTGGAATATTCGTTAGCATCTAAAGAGAAAACAGAATATTAATAGCTTGAGAAATTATAGAAAGCTTCTGTTTGTCAGAAGTGCTCAACAGCTCTTTTTTCTTAGCAACTCCGTTTTCCATAGGGACAAACGGACCATCCTCAATAGCTTGCTACACATCATAATTAGTACCCTGAAGGAATGCAATCATTCTGTCCTTCCAGAATGAGAAATCTTCACCTGCAAATAAAAGTGGACAGTGCATAGATGCCCCTCACCTAATGTACCTATCAGGTGTGTCATGTGATCTTTGTTAAGTAGTGTATCGAGCTAAACCAGCTCTGATACCAATTGTTGACCTAATAATCTACCCAAAAGGAGGGGTGAATTGGGTAGTTATTAGAATTTAACTAAATTCTTATATTTCAACACTTAAATAATCAAATAATTAATTTAATCATAAATCAATCATTTAACCTTATAACGTAGCAGATAAGTGTTATTTAATTCTAGGTGCACACCCAAACAACAAAATATAAATAAAGTAATAATGCAGTACACAAGGATATATCTTGGTTCACTAAGCTACTCTTGGTTAATCTAGTCCTCTAAGCCCCATGGACATTCGCACCCACTAAACTCAAGATTCTTTTACCAGATAGAAACCAAACCCTTGCACCGATTCTTTTACCAGGCTTAGAATCAACCTTTACAACTATCTTTTTCACAGGCTAAGGAAGAACCCTATTTTTTTACAAAGCAAAAGACTAACCTAATTCTATTAAGGAGGAATAACCACCTAATCCATTTCATAGGTACAAGAATAACCTTATCTTTTTACTAGGCTCAAGACTAACATAATCCTTTCACAAGCTAAAGATCAAACCTCACAAACTCTCCAAGTATATTTTTCACCGGTAAGGACGAACAGTCACAATTCACTCCAAACTAATTCTAATCATGAAGAATCACGCCTAACTCTTTTCAAGGGAAAAGAGTAACCTAACATTTTTGTATCTTAGTTAAAAATTAAACCTCAATTTCTTTACCGGAAGATATTGAAACCCTTGCTACCCCTGACTAGATACTCCTAACAGTATCTAATCCGCACAAACTCACCAATTACAAGAATCGATAAGTTTCTTTCCACTCGGAGTTTCCACCACCTCAAATAAATTAAACTCAATTAATATTCCAAAATTACTAGTGATACAATTTACGTGAGGAATTCAAAATCTTATTATAAAAAATACGGATAGCACAAAATTGAGCACGTAATCAGATAATCACAAAAATCATTTTAAAAATATTTTATGCTCTTTAAAGTTCAAAAACAATTTTATCATGATCTTATGAACCAAGAAAATATAGAAAAATAAATACGCAATAAAGATTAATAGTTTGGAAAGATATCACCAAGATAACAATAAAATATTACAGATTAAAATGCTAGACAGCACGAATCGGTGACGCCAACACAATCAGTGCTTTAAATCAAGGACACAATAACTCTCTCAAATATATCTCAGTAGAATGATAACTCTTAGAAAAGCTTAGGAACTGAATAGTTCTTGATACTGCGTTGTATTTTTATAAAAATTCATAGGTCTATATATAAGGAATTAGAACAAGTCCTCCAATGACTAGTTCTTGGAAAAGATTGAAACCCAAGCTACCCCTGACTAGAGACTCCCAACAGTATCTAATCCGCACAAACTCATAAATTACAAGAATCAATAAGTTTTTTCCCACTCGGAGCTTCTATCGCCTCAAATCAATTAAACTCAATTAATGTCCCAAAATTACTAGTGATAAAATTTACGTGAGGAATTCAAAATCTGATTATAAAATAAGTGGGTAGCACAAAATTGAGCACGTAATCAGATTATCACAAAAATTAAAAGAATTTTTATGCTCTTTAAAGTTCAAAAATGAATTTATCAATATCTTATCAACCAAGCAAATATAGAAAAAAGAATACGCAATAAATATTAATAGCTTGGAAAGATCTCACCAAGATAACACAAAAGATTATAGATTGAAATGTTAGATAGCTCAAATTAATAGCTTGCCAACTCCTTTCAATGAAACTATGTCTTCCTTGAGCTGGAATATCTCACTAGGGGTCTGTGGTCTCTCCTCGATGTCTTCCGTGGGCACGGGTTGTCGAGTCTGAGTCCAAGTGCAGACCGGTGAACAGGAGACATGAGTCTTTCTACAAGGAGCAATTTTTCCTTTCATGTCCAAAAAATATGTTAGTATCATTTATTCACATAATGCATTTGAAATTTACTATGACCTAGGGAAGACATAAGATCTTTATTTACCCAAAACTTATATAAATTATAACCAAATCGAATTGTAACATTACTTCTCCACAAGCGGGGAGGGAGTATTTCATATTATAGGCTGGGTGACAATTTTTAGGCTAAATAACGTGCATATCTCAATTATCTTGTCATTTATCAAGTTTAAACGAAATAACATCCTAAACCTATGCACTAACGATATCTCTTAGTCCAATAAGTCATGGTATAAACAACGTAGGATTTATCTACTTTTCTTCCTTATAATAGGTTCATTGTCTTTTGGACATGATCCTGACTTTGAACGTAATCATGAGGGAAGAAGAAATCCCTAGGTTGGCTATCTCCGAATCTTATTGGTCCTAGAGATTCTTATTGTATAGTTTCAAGCTATAAAATAAAGATGGAAAAAGCAGTGCATAAACATATCTCTTAAATCTTATGTAGTATCCTAAAAAATTTCGTGTTTTGGCAACAATCTATCATAGGCTCACTATATGTGGTTCACGAATTTTCTTTTAACAATTCTAAAAAGGTTCGGGTCCCAGATCTTTAAACCTCCAGCATCCCTGGAGAACAACCATTGTTGGTTGGTGATCCGAGCAAGGCGAGTTTCAAGGCCATATCCTAGTAGATGAACCACACAGACTAACCCCTATGGACTTCTCTTTCAAGTCCTACCACTGGCATCCTAATGAGGTCCATGACTTTGGGTTTCTCATAATAGATGCAGATGAAATGGGGTGCTCGTGCCTTCAAGAGAATCATAACAAAATATATATGTACAAAAGCAGTAAGTAAAGTAAAACGCGAAATTTAAATGACATAAATTTAAAGTAGGAATTCAAACACAAATTTTAAAGCAGAAAATGAACATGGATATAGGGAAATAACTTAAAGAAAGAAAGTAAACATGCTTATGTACTTATGAAAACATGGAAACAAGGGAAATTTTTATTATTCATTTTATCTTTTTTATTTTTATTTTTCTATCATCTTTCTTTTGCTAAGGGAAAATGCATTATCTTAACCAACAAAAATGAAGCAAATTTTGGACTTGGATTTTATTTGAAATGATTTAGACACCAGTAGGCTTGACCCTCTAAAGTTTTCCCAATAAAGTCGCCAATTGACGCGCCTCGGATTTCGTTCGCAAATGGCAACACCAACCGATTGTCGATGTTACATTCGTAATGCTCTTTATTTTTTTAAAACAACTTATCCTTTTGAAAATGCTTTTGAATAGGTTTTATTTAAAAAAATATATATAGAAAAACAAGTTCAAGGGCTTTTCTAGGCATCGGTTTTGAAATAATTTTACTTCGGCCAAAATTTTATGAAAAGAAAAAATTGGAGTTGCCACCTAGCATTGGATTTGAAAACGTTGTATTAGGTCACCGGGTTTTAAACAAAATTAATAAAAGAAAAGAAAATCATTTTTTTTTAAAATGACCCAAAATTTAACTCAAAATGATCTTAACTAGGGTATTATTTAGGTTTGGATGTCAGTTATACTTGGAGAAGGTGTTAAGCACCCCAAGACACCCGTTCGAAAATGGTACCTCAATGTCTAAGTATTTCAAATTAAATCAAGTTCAACTTTTGTTTGATTTGGTATGTTAACATGATCTTTTTATCTTATTTTTAATTTATTATGACGTGTACGTGAAGTAAGGCTAATGATCACGTAAGTAAAGAAATAAACTTGTAACATAAAACGAGTAATTAAAATATTCCCCTTTTAAACCACCAATAGATTATAAAAGAATCAACAATTTTTGGTCCCGAGGGGAAAAGATTTATTTTTTTAGATTTTAGTTTAAGTTGTGATGGCAAAACTTATGCATATAAAAGAGAAAAGAATGAAAAATTGAAGGTAAAAGACTTTCCATTTATTGTTTGAGAAAAGAAAGAGTTTTTGTTTATTTAAGAAAAATAAAAATTAAAGACTGAGAATAACATTTTGTGCTTCTAATGGTAAAAATGATTTATGAAAATAAATAATTTTGATCTTGCAAAACCATTTTGAGAAGAAAAGGGAATTTGTTTATAAAGAATAGTTAAGGAAAATAAAATTTTTAAAAACACATTTCTAACTTTAAAGAAATATTTTAAATGAAAAAAAAAAAAAAAAAAACATGAGATTTGGAGAAGCTTTAAGAAAACAACTTGAGTAGAAAAATAATTTTGCTTAATGAAATAAGATTTGTTTAAAACTAGTGGGAGAAAAAGCATTTAGAAAAGAAACATTTTTAAGGAAATTTATTTGTCTTCTAGGGAAAAAGGACATTTTTAAAAGAGATAAACATATTTATAGAAGAAAAAAAAAAAGAATAATTTTTTTATTTTTTTGATAAAAAAAAATTAAGAAAAAAAACAATTATAGCGAAGAAATATTTTTAAAAAATATTTTGTCTTCTTGTGAATAAGACATTTATATATATATATATATATATATATATATATATATATCTTTTAGTTTTGAGAAGAAAACACATTTTTTTAAAGAAAATATTTTTTAGAAAAATATTTTTAAAGTAAGGGAAAACATTTTGAGGAGAACAAAAACATTTTTACTTTATTTGAAAGAAAATCTTAAAAAAAAAAAAAAAAAATTGACATTTTTTTTTTTTGAGATGGAAGAAAATTTTAATTTTATTCAAAAAAACAAATCTAGAAAAGATGAAAAAAAATTATATATTTTTTATGGAAAGAAACTTTTAAAGTGAGGAAAAATAAAACAAGAATATATTTTTTGTAGTGCCATTGTTTGGAAGAAGATGATGAGACTTGAATTTTCTATTTTTTTAACAATATTTTGCCATAACATTAACTAAAATAATTTGGATGAAGGATTTCCCTAAACCCTTATTCAAACTTTCTCACAAAATGGGAAACCTAAAAATAAGGTATGAAAAATTCACCATTATGATTTTTATCTTAGATAAAGTTTGTTTCTTTTTTTTTTTTTTCTTTTTTTTTTAACATGTAAAAAAATGAGAAAATAAGAACAAATATATATATATATATATATATATATATATATATATATATATATATATTGATGAGGAGAACCCTTCTGCCCCCGCAGGCACAGCAAGAAGCATTGCCGCCTGTTGGCGAAATACGTCCTACAACTGATCGAGGATGAAGGGTTCGATGCAAATGTAACTAGGAAGACGAATGCTTCCCCATGGAGCGAGACCTACAAGAGGAATTAGAAATAATCCACACAAAACGAGAAGAACCGAGCTAGTCGTCTAGAAATTGTAGACACGACACTGAACCCTTGAAGTCGAACCAAACCCCTGACGTACACTCTCTGCTAGGACCATGAACATCCTTAGAAGAACCGGGTGACAGAACCCTAAGGGATCCACCTCGAAGGGAAGACGCGCAGCGCGACCACGCTGCAGGCGAAACTCACGGGGCATCTAGAAAAACCTAAGCACGGTCTAAGGAAGCCTCCTTAACGACCTACTCGAGGCCCTAGCAGCGTGAACTTAGCCGTCAGATCGACAATGACCTGCAAAAGCAAGTCAGAGCCATCCATGAGAAGTTAGGAAAATTAGGAGGAAAAAGTCGAGCATCTACGACATGGTAAAGTGAAATGCTTCCCCATTCATCTCTCAAGTGTTGCGGGAGCCTGTCCCGCCTAACTTCAAGATGACGTCCTAGATTAGGACCTACAAGGGAGATTCTGACCCTGCAGATCACCTCGACACCTACCATGTGCACATGGACCTCCGAGGAGCATCAGTCTCGACCAAGTGCCAATCTTTCTAGGTCACTCTGGTCGGGGCTGCACGCAAGTGGTACAAAACCCTGAATCTAGACAGCTTTAATTCTTTTGAATTGTTTAGCCTTCTTTTTACCCAAAACTTTATTTACAGCAAGAGGCAGGCTAAAGGCCCATCACACATTATGTCGATCAAGTAGAGGGAAGGCGAAAGACTGGAGGTTTACATCAAAAGGTTCTACCACGAATCGAACCAAGTCTAGGAACCAAATGACGGAGTGGCTGTTACCACCCTTATATTCGGGTTGCAACCAAGCTCATTTATGCATGAAACGGCCCATGCCTTTCCAAAAACCTTTGTCGCTACTTTTGCCCTCTCCACCGAGTCGATGTAGAAGACGTCTATAGTAACCTAGCCCAAGAAGAGGGGTCTCCGGAGGAAATAGTATAGACAACGAACACGGCAGTTACAAACACAGGCAAAAGGATTCTTGACCAAAAAAAAAAAAAATAGGGCGAGGTGGAGAAGAACGCAATTGACCAAAGGCATGGGAGAAACAGATTCCATTGGTACTAGAACTACACGCCTCTCAATACCTCAATAGCCATCGTCCTGATGCTTGTTGATGATAAGAATCTGCTCAAATATCCTCGGTACATGAATCCTCGTAAGAAGAACTATCAGGCAGATAAGTGGTACGACTTTTGATTGAAGTCCTGGCTACCACACTGACAACTGTATTGAGCTGAAGAACGAAATCAAGCAATTGATTCAAAGAGGCTACCTCAGGAAATTCACTACCGAAAAAGGTTAAGGTGAGCAACACCCAGACGAGGAAAGAGGAAAGCCAGAGGTTTGAGACAACATCCACACTATCCATGATGGATTCACTTCTATAGGAAACTACCTGCTCAAGCACAAGACCCATGCCCAGCACAATAAATGCTTGACCAAAAGGTATGTGTTCAAAGTCTCCAAAACGCTGCCCACATCAAAGGAGGCAATTGCCTTCACCAGCGAAGGTCTTTGTAGAGTGCACACGCCCCAAGACGATGCCTTGGTAATCAACTTGTAGATCACCAACTATGATGTGGGATGCGTGATGATTGAAAGTAGCAACTCAGTAGAAATCTTCTACCTAGTTGCCTTCGATGAAATAGGAATCAACTAAGAACGACTGAAGCCGATGATGCCCCTACTGGTCAAATTCAAAGGAGAAATCATGAAGCCCATCAGTTGGATTACGTTGCATATCACAGCCGACAAGGAGCCAAGGTATGCCCCCCGTCGATGCGCAGTTCATTGTAGTTTACTGTTTGTCGGCCTGCAATGCCATCATTGAAAGACCATGCCTCAATGCCGTGAGAGCCATCACCTCTACAAACCACCTTATTCGGAAGTTCCCTATAAAGAAAGGCGTAGGAGAGGTGCATAAGAGTCAGAAGGTGGCCAGAGAATGCTTCGTGGCCGAGATGAAGCTCCCCAAAATGCCATTCGCCAAATAGCAATCAAAGAGCGGGGGGTTGATGAAGACTCCTTGCTCGGGGACATCACCGAGAGTTCCATAACAGGGGAATCCTGGACCCCTTGGTCGAGCAACCAAGTCAGCCATGCCCCCATCCTGACGAGGAGTTAGAATACGTCTGAATACATCTGATAGAGGCGGACCGAATGATCCAGATTAGAAGAGCCCTGGTTGGGGGTATGAGAAAAGTGGAATGATTTATGCGACTAACAAATGTGGAAGTGAAAAGTATTGGTGGTGAAGTATCCTAAGCAAACAAGACTATATGGTGAAAAGTGATTTGATTTTTTTGAAAACGGTTTGAGTGTCATATTTTATATGTATCTTAACCATATAAAACTATGTAGTAAAATGATTTGATTTTTGAAAACAATGTGAATGATCTATTTTATTTGATGCATTGAATGACTATTTTACAAACATGAAATCTGAGGATGATAATTAGATGTGGTGATAAGTGTCCTAGAAATGTTTCTAAATGATACAAGACAAAAATTGCATTATTTGTATATGAATCTAATAAAATGCCTACCATTGTCTCATTTTAATTTTCCCCTTTATATAATAGAAATTCAAATTAAACATCTTCTTAAATTTTATGCAATGAGAATCGAGAAAATGTCATGGATAAAGTGGTTTTGTCGAAATAGATACATATAAGACTAATATCGACTTCAACAAGACAACATATTGATGGAAGTGATCTATTAAACCTACCGCTTCAAAATTCCACGCGTATTTGGGGAATCAAAGAGATGGTACCAAAAAAATTCCTTCAACTCATTATATCTTTGAATTCGCCACAAGACTTGTAATAGTTTTTTTTAACAAATAAATTTATGTTTTATGCTTTTGATTTATAACAACAATTAATTTTTATGATTTTATTAAATAATAAAATGACATTCAAAGTGATAAATTAAAAATGAAACATTCTCATCTAATGCTCCAGTGGAAAAATAGAATTAACACCCCCTCCTAGCATATCCTTGAAACCTTGGGTTGATTTACATTGAAACTAAAACATGAAACTAAAGTTGGATGGAGGCACTAACCTAAATAAAGTTCATGCAGTGATTTTGAATTCCTCTGGTATGGTTATGTTGTCTCAGTCTTGAACTTCTCCTTAGAATTGCTTAGAATTTCCGGTAGTGGAGAAAACTTACCCAAAACTCATGTAAATGTTTTGTCTACCCGGAGATGTTTGTCCCCTCTCTAACAGTGGAGAGAGGTATTGATAGATTAGAATCATGCTTGAGCAACACCAATTGATGCTGCCCTAGTGCCACATGGAACTAAATTATCGGCTCTGGCTATGTAACCTTTGTAACTGATGGTTTATGGCTTGGATTTGAAATTGTCCGTCCATTTGACTTTTCCCTCTTAATAAACCTCTTAAAAACTTTCAGAATGACTTGAAATTCCTCCCAAGATGAATTAGGTGATGTCGTAGATGATGATGTGAAAATAATTATACTAGCACCTCATCTTTAAGTTAATTCACCCCAAGATTAATTAGTTTTAAAATAATCAATTAAGTCCAATATTGAAACATAATTAAATTACAAATTTTAATTTCACCCTTATAAAATTTTAATGGAACTCAATTTAATTTTTGTAAGAATAACAAAGAAAGTCTAATTTTGAATTTCGAAAAGTTGTTTGGAATAATCTATTTTTCTCCTGTTTTCAAAATTTAAAATTGACTTCTATAATCCCGATTTCTTAATGAAATCGGGATTATAGAAGTTCAAAACTTTAGTATTTCTCATGTAAAAACAAGTTCAAATTTTATTTTTTATTTTTTAAAAAAATTATATATTATTCTGGAATTACCTCAAGCTGGCGTCACGATCTAACTATCATAAATGATATATGGGGTTGGACTGCTACTTTTTAGAAAATAAATGGTCTACTTGTTATTTTCTTAAAATAACAAATAAAATCTATATCTTATTATTATATTAAAAATATAAGACAATTCCTTGAAATGCATGTGAGTTAAGTATTAATCATCTCTTAAATCCTATTAAAATGTGAAATTGATGGCTAAGATTAATTCTTTCACCATTAATATTCTATTAATTTTATTAATATGAAATGGATGGCCATAAATTTGTTTAAGCCAAATTTGAATTTACGCTTCATATCAAACCTTAAATTCCACATTATATATGTGGCAAAAATTACGATTGGTCTTCCATAAATTTTTATTTTTTGTATTTTTTTTATTTAGCCTATTAGTTTTGTGTTTCTATTCCCATGTTTCTATTTTTGTTCATTGAAAAACTTGAGCCGAAAAAAAAAATTATGTTTGTAATATCTTATTTAAAATAAATTAACATTTTTTAGTTATAATTTTGAAAAAAAAAAAAAATTGTTGATGTAATTTTGAAAGAAAAAATTGAAAAATCGTTTGTGGGTGTATAAAAACATTTATAATTAATTTTTTGTTTGTAGATGTATAGAGATTTATATAATTATATTTTTGTTTGTGTTCGTATAAGAGTCTATATAATTATATTTTTTATTTGTGTTCGTATAAAAGTTTGCATAAGTATATTTTTGTTTGCGGATTTGTAAGGGTGTATATAATTATCTTTTTGGTTATGGGTGTCTAAAGGTGTATATAATTATATATTTGTTTGGTGTGTGTAAAGGTAGATTGGTTATTTGGAGAGCGTGAAAAATAGAAAAGAAAGAGAAAATAGAACCCAAAAAAAATGACCAAATCAAATAAGTAAAATTGAAAAAATAAATTTATTTTCTTACTATAGTACAAATATAAAAAAAAAAAATGAATACCTAATCGCACAGTTTTTTAAAATTAGCATTATGTTCAATTAAGATTTTATCATTCCAACAAGCACTAAACAATATCTTTATTTTAAAATCATAAAACTAAAATGTTCATTAAAAAAATCTTAAATATTTCTAATGATCTCAATAATTTATAATTAACTCACATAAATAATATAAAAAAAAATATGGCTATTACAAACTTAAATTTATTCAATTAACTAAAATATACATTTAAATTAATCTAAAATTTGTATTTAGGGCGGACCTAAAATTAGTAATAATATTAAAAATAGAAGTCAAACCCTCAAATGAACCCTAGCTCAAATTGGACCCACTCTCTACTCTCCTAGCTCTAACAAAATCAACAACCACGTCATTTCTTCCCTTAACCCTAATATCAGCCGGCCCCTTCCCCATTCTCAATATTGCTCCATCCATTTGGCTCTCTCTCTCTCTCTCTCTCAATTTCTCTTTCCTTTTCCTCGCCACCATCACTGCCGCTTCCTTCCTCGCTTCACAACCGTCGCTGAAGTCGTCATCATTTGCGTCCATGGCCACCAGATCTGAACCCTCTCTCCCTCCTGTCAACCCATATCCGCCACTCCCCCCCCCCCCCCCCCCTCTCTCTGTTGAATCTGGCCAAATCAGACCTTCATTTAAACAGATCTGACAGCTTTGGCGACGGAGAGAAAGAGACATATGGTGCTGACGGTAAAGCGATGGCGTCGTAAGGATGGCGCGGGAGGGGGTTTTGAATTACAGAGGATTCGATCGATCAATTGAAGAGTAAATTGCAGAGGTTTTGATCGATCGTTAATCCAGGCTTCCTACGAATCTACATTTGTTTTGGCAAGATTTGGGTTTGAGACATAGGTATCGCCGGCGATTCCACTCACAACGATGACGACGTTTTATCTATTCAACGTTCTTCGTTGGCGTAGCCATCTTGTCCCCGTCCAGCACCCTGAAGCCATAGGTTATTGTCTCTCTCTCTCTATTTTATCTCTATTTGTATCCATGAATACCCAAATCGAAACTCAATGTAAATATAAGTTCCCTTTGTATAGAAATGTCCTCGATTTGTTTGTGTCTAACTTTGAGTTATACGTATCTTACAACGATTTTTGTAGACCTGTCACATTTTTTTCCTCATTTGTACATTTCTTTGCATTTTTTAAATTTCTTTACATGTATATATCAACCATGATTTAGCCTTATTTCCATACTTCTAATTGATTGGTTTTAGGCTTCACTCTTCCTAAACCTGCACCATTTTGTGCAGTACTACTTGGATGAACATATGAATGGGGATGATGCAGTCATTTGAGTCCAAGAGAGAGAGGAAGTTCTGAGTTTATTTCTTTTCTGCATCTATATTTTTTGTTTCTCGATTAATATTCTGTTTATGGCACCTACATTGCTCATTTCTCTATTTTACTTTTTCGTTCACAGATTGCATTGGTAATTTTGATTAGAACATTTTTTTTAGATTTAAAAATCTAGTGTAACATCGACATTTGTTGCTGATGGATGTTTTCCAAAAGACATTGTCGTTGCCATTCATTCTAGTGGGTGTTGATATTTTCTTCTCGAATTTTATTATAATTTTCAGTGATGGATGCGACTATGAATGAACTGTGTGAAAAAGTACAGTCATTGATGTGATTTCTTTTCATTTTATGTTGGTAAGTAATCTATGTCGTCTTAACCAAAAAAAAAATCTGTCTTTCGGTAGATTGACGGTGCCGTTGACTCTAATTCTCTTTACTTTCTCCCTTTTATACTATGAGGTAACCGTAAATGTAACACTTCATTCGATTCAACTTTAAATTCATTTTTCAATCTATTTACTTTCATGTAAGTAAGACATGGTTAATTTTCATGTTTCAATATGAATCGTCAGGTTGGAGCTATTGAATTGCATTAAGACAAGTTATAGCTATCTTTCTTATTCATCTTCTCATCTATCTTTCATATTTGTCTGAGTCCTGATCCCGAAATTAGTACACACCATGTATTGTTTTTGTTCTCAGATTTTTTTATTACCGTTGATGGATCATGTTTGTAATGAATCTAATTTGTCACATTAGTGTAGGCGAACAAGGGGACGTGGGAGAAAGTGCAGGTAGCAAAGTTCGAAATCACTATCAAGGATGGGAAGATGGCGGCTATACATGGAGAATCTGCATATGCAAGATCTGTGTGTGAAATTAATGTTCATTTTTTTTATTTTTTTTGTTCAATTTATGTTTCCAAATTTCTGTTTTTGGTCCATGTTTTGCAGGAAGAACCCGTTTCCTTCCCTTACAAGTTGTATAGGCAATAGTGAAGAACATAGAAGAGTATAATTATAGCTCTACTGATGCAGCCTTAGTTTTTACTTTAATGTGTGGGTCTTTATTTGCTAAATTGTTGTATATATGCTTAAAAAGACTCCAGCGTGGGAAAGTTTTAGTATACGATTTTGGCCCATGAATAGCTCAACAACCATGTTTAAAAGTTTATTAATTTATTTTTTTTTTTAAATATTTTGATGTTTATTGGTTCTAATTTTAGTAAATGACTTTTGTCTCTTCTCTCTTTTTTCCATTTTTCCCCTAATGTATGCATAGGGGATGTTCTTAGAGTAAATTAAATGTGCATATAGTATTTTTTAGGGGCGCTGACTAAACGGTTCTAAATTACGGTCAAAACTATCAAATAAATTCACTAATATTCATGTGCACTTAGCAGTCTTTTTGCTATTTTTATGACTGGAATACCCCTTGCATTATATGCGGTAATGTAGATTCTTTCTATCGTGGAGCTAAATTTGGTAAACAATACTAATATTCATGTGCACAATTTGCTTCGTTTTTTTCTCAAATTTTTATGTGAAAAAAAAAAAAAAAAAAAATTACAAAACAAAAATGTTCATTTTACTCTCTTTCAAATGAGATGTTAATCACATTTTTTGGACATGTTTAGCAAGATACACACGAATGTTACATGTAACATTTAAAAAGATTATGATGAATTTCGTATAATTAATGTTACATGTAACATTAAAACCAACCCAATATCAAATCCCTCTAAAAAGAAATTGGTACCTACATCTTGTTATATGTAACATTCAAAAATTCTGGAAATATCATGTTACATGTAACATGAATGTGAAAACTGAAACTAGTTAATCACATTTTTTGGACATATTTAACATGATGCACACGAATGTTACATGTAACATTAAAAAAGGTTATGATGCATTTCGTATCATTAATGTTGATGTTACATGTAATATCAATGTTGCATGTAACATTAAAACCAACTAATATCAAATCCCCCCCAAAAAAAAGTGGTAACTACACTTTGTTACATGTAAACATTCAAAAATTTTGGAAATATCATATTACATGTAACATGAATGTGAAAACTGAAACTAATTAATCACATTTTTTGGACATATTTAACATGATGCACACAAATATTACATGTAACATTCAAAAAGGTTATGATAAATTTCGTATCATTAATGTTACATGTAACATCAATGTTGCATGTAACATTAAAACCAACCCAAACATCAAACCCCCCCAAAAAAAGTTGATAATTACACCTTGTTACATGTAACATTTAAAATTCTGGAAATATCATGTTACATGTAACATGAATGTGAAAACTGAAATTAATGAAAAAAAAATAGTGAATTAGATATTGTTTTAAAGATCTTATTTAGACAAATCAGAATATATAATTAAATTGTAAAAAAAATATGTATAATAATAGTTATTTTCATTTTAATAAAATAATTTTGTTAGATATGGAAACTCTTAATCCTTATTAAAGAAATTTTATCGCCACATATACTGAAAATAACATGTAACATGAATATAAAAACTGAAACTAGTTAATCACATTTTTTAGACATATTTAACATGATGCACACGAATGTTACATGTAACATTCAAAAGGTTATGATGAATTTCGTATCATTAATGTTACATGTAACATTCAAAAGATTATGATGAATTTCGTATCATTAATATTACATGTAACATCAATGTTGCATGTTACATTAAAACCAACCCAATATCAATCTCCTTCAAAAAAATTGATAATTACACCTTGTTACATGTAACATTCAAAAATTTTGAAAATATCATGTTACATGTAATGTAACATGAATGTGAAAGTTGAAAATTAATGAAAAAAAAATAGTGAATTGGATATTGTTTTGAAGATCTTGTTTAGACGAATCTAAATATATAATTAAATTGTAAAAAAAAAAATATACAATAATAGTTATTTTCATTTTAATAAAATGATTTTGTTGAATATGAAAACTCTCAATTCTTATTAAGGAAATATTATTGCCGCATATACTGCAAGGGCAAATCTGTCGATGAAAAATGTACAGATCATATTTTTGGGACTGCGTTGTGCAAATAATATGTAACTTGGGATTTCTTGTTTTATTATCTAATTAGTGGGTTTAACCGGTAATTTGATGGTATTTTTGGGTCCTCCCGGTATTTTTCCCTATTTTTTATCTTCAAATTTAGTGTATGTTCCTTTAAAATAATTTTTTTTTATCTCTTTCCCTCTTGAAAATCTATATAAATTGAATAGTTTTTTTTTTCTTTTTGTTTTAAAATGACTTTTTTATCCTTAATGAGTTATGTTTTGGTGGTGTTTGTTTAGTGTTTTTTTTTTTCAAGCTAAATTTCTATTCCTGCTCCCATATTTCGGTATTTATGTTCCCAGAATTCTAATGAGTCAACAATGTAGTGTGTATTGGGAGCAATAAGTATATGTCAATCATTTTTATTTAGAATATGAAATGGTGATTATTATTTGTTTAACCCTCATTTTCTATTTTATGATTTTATTTTTTTTTGGGATTGTTTGCCATATATTTAATTACTTTTTTGTTTTATAATTCTTTTGTTTCATGATTGTTTATTTTCTCTGTGGTATGTTTTTTTATTGATCCATATGACAATAAATTTTTATATTTTTTGTTTTTATAGGTTTAAATCAAAGAAGTTGACTTTTGTTGGTGAAGACAAAACTGGAATCGTAAAGAAAGTAATTCAGGTCTTTCTCATTTTAAATTGCAAAGTGTTGTTTCTATTTTTATTTGTTTGATTTTTTTTTATGCTTAATTGTGGCATTATTTGAATAGTTGAATATTGATTGCGTTGTATTTATAATATATATTGTTAATTGGTAATGTTATTTAAATGTTAATTTTTATTGATATTTTAACAAAATATGTGTAAAATATTGTATAAACAAAAAAAATTATGTCATTTTTTTTTAATGTTACATATTTTTTTATACCCGTGTCTAAAGGCACAGGTTATACGATGGTTGTATACTAAAAGTAGAGGCCTATGCTTGAGAATGAATGAAAAACATATATTTATCTCTTTTTTCGTGAGTTGGACAAAAACAATATACTATTGTATAGTAGAATTAATACATAATTTAATAATACATTTAATACATTATCTTTTCAATTATAATTGAATTAATAAAATTTACAATAAATTTATATATACATATTTAGACTACAATTTACTCAAGTTATACATTAATAAAATAAACAATTCAAATTAAATAATAAATCATGTGCATTAAAAAAATTGAACTCTATAAACAAAGAACTCAATATCCCGCGCATAGTGCTAGTATAAACTAGTTAAATATTATATTGAAGGTCTAATGGAAAAATGGTATTTTCATGCAATGTGAAGCCAAAAGTTGATATTTTACCTTAGCCCAAAATAGAAGTAATTAATGAGCAAAATTGGTGGGAGTTAAGAGAAATAAATTCAATATACATGAATAATGATAAAAAAATGATAATAATGAAAAAAAAAAAAAATAACTATCATAGACAATATAAATTAAGATATAAAATGTCAAACAAAAATTGACTTGTATCGTGAAACTTTAGAATAGATTTTTCATTGTTTCAATGTGTAAATCAATAGTTCTTCATAAATTATTTTATCAAAATAACTGTTTATTAAGACGTTCCTTTATTTTCTATTCCATATACTCTAAAAGTGCACTCCTAAACATATTTGTATTCTCATAAAAACTCAAATAGATATTCCTGTAATTCAGAACCAATAACAAAGAATTGCAAACAATTTATATTTTTATAAACTAGAAGAAATGACATTGAGAAAACGGACATAAACATGAACGATAATAAAGAGTGTAAAGATGTGTTGAAACTTTGTATGTTCTTCACATCAATACATATTTATTTATATCATCAACTGATAAAACATTAATCACAAGTTTTAACAAAGAAACCACCGGGCAAACAATATAAAGAACAGACACAACAATAAAGGAAAACATAGCTGTAAAGATGATGTGGAACGTTATAAGCTTGCCACATCTATACTTAATTTTTAATATTATCATGAACTCAAGCGTCACTTGTTCTTAATTATTTCTTCTTCAGGACATCTTTCTCCATGTTCTCACCGAATTTCTTTACCACTGGACCAAGGTTGCTCATGATTTTCTCCACTGTCAACCCTTCGACTGGGTCACAGACGAAAGACCAATCGAGCACGCATCCACTTTCGCAACTTGCCCCCAGTGGAGTTACCTTCATCTTCAAGACAGAATACGTGTATCCCATGTTATTTTCCAAAATCTTATAGGTCAAATACTTTTCGTTCGAATCAATACTTGTCAACCTCTCATTGGCCAACGTCTTTGGCTGATTGGGCACTTCGTTGGCGCAGTGACGGATACAACCGACCTCTCCGTTGACGCCATGGATACCATGGGAAGAAGTGAGGTTGGGGATCCATTTGGCTATGTTGAAATAGTCTTTGATGAATGGCCAAATTTGGTCTGCACTAGCTTTTTCTATAGTTGTTGAGACCTTACCTTCCCATTTTGTTTCTGGCTTTGGCTGCATGATGAGGATGAGAGAATGATAAAAAGGAACTCCGAAACGTAATGTATAAAGCGCAAAGAACAAGAAATTGGGATGGCTAAAACATGGTTGCATGCAAGGTGTTTATATGGCTTTTAGAATGTCCTTTTTCACTCCTGCCATAGAGAAGACAAGATGAATAAATGAAAAACACGTGTCTATTTTGTTCAAGGCGTGGGTGGTAGAGTACAAAGAAAAAAGAATTTCTTGAAGGCATATGAGAGGTAGAGTACAAATAAAAAAGAATAAATATGTAAATCAAGGGCCAAGCAATTCAGTCAGTTCTTAAAATATAGGTTTCAGTCTTTGAATTTGTTCATAAGATAATGTTTGAAGCCTTGGAATTAGATAGTGTTTAAATAAAATAAAACTAAATAAATTTATAATAAAAGAATAATTTTGTCTATTTCATCAAAAACTTGGATGGAAATTTTATTTCATTCATTTTTAAGTATAATCGTTAATTTAAATAAAAGAAAAATGATTTCTCACTTTGTTCAACACGTCGTTCTCCATGTTCTCACCGAATTTCTTTACCACTGGACCAAGGTTGCTCAATATTTTCTCCACTGACAAGCCTTCCACCGGGTCACAGACAAAAGACCAATCGAGCACGCAGCCACTTTCGCAACTAGCCCCCAATGGAGTTACCTTCATCTTAAGGACAGAAAACGTGTACCCCATGTTATTTTCCAAAATCTTATAGGTCAAATACTTTTCGTTCGAATCAATAGTTGTCAACCTCTCATTGGCCCACGTCTTTGGCTGATTGGGCACTTCGTTGGCGCAGTGACGGATACAACCGACCTCTCCGTTGACGCCATGGATACCATGGGAAGAAGTGAGGTTGGGGATCCATTTGGCTATGTTGAAATAGTCTTTGATGAATGGCCAAATTTGGTCTGCACTAGCTTTTTTTATGGTTGTTGAGACCTTACCTTCCCATTTAGTTTCTGGCTTTGAATGCATGGTGAGGAGGAAAGAAAGAATGATGTAAAGGAACTCTGAAATCTAATGTATAAAGCTCAAAGAACAAGAAATTGGGATGGCTAAAACATGGTTGCATGTAAGGTGCTTATATAGATTTTCGAATGTCGTTTTTCACTCCTGCCTTAGAGAAGACTAGATAAATAAATGAAAAACACGTGTCTATTTTGTTCAAGGCGCATGGGAGGTAGAGTACACAGGAAAAAGAATCCGTTGAAGACCAAGCAATTCAGTCAGTCCTCAAAATATAGGTTGATTCTTTGAATTTGTTAAGAAGATAATGTTTGAAGCCTTGGAATTAGATAGTGTTAAAAAAAAAAAAAATCAAAATTATATTAAATGAGTAATTTCATAAAAAAAAAAAAAAAAATGGATGAAAATTTCAAGTTCATCTGTTTTTAAGCATGTTTCGTTAATTTAAATTTAAAATATATATATATATATATAGTTTCTCACTTTAGATAAAGTATACATTTTTTAAGAGGGGTAAAGTGATAATTAGACAAAATAGACGGGAGTAAAAGACAATTTATCCCTTTTTTTTTAAAATCATTATTTTACTTATATTAAAAATAAGCTTGTATTATTTTCTTTTTTAACCTATTTATTTTTCAAAAATTACAAGGACCCGAGTATAGCAGGAGTTTTATAGCACCAGACTGCCTTTTATAGTTTTATTAAATGATATATTTTGTCCTCTAACTTTAAAGTAAAACAATCTTACCCCTTAACTTTGTTAGTTCTGTCTAATTGGTCATTTCCTTGAAAAAAAATATATAAAAATAAAATAAAATAAGTTGAGAAATGGATTTATGGACCTTCCAAATTATAATGAGCTTTCTTTGTTTCTATCTAGTTTTATGGTGTGTGTTTGTTTCATTGGAAAAAATAATGGAGAGTAAAATGAAGAAAAATAGGATGAAAAATGGAGAAAAAATATGAAGAAAAGAAAAATTGGAAAAAAATATAAAAAAAAAAAAATTCTACTCCAATATGGATGAAAATTGAAAAAAAAAAAAATGAGAGAGTTTTTTAAAAAGACATTAAGATGACAGATATACCTTTTATAATAAAATATTTACTTTATTTTTTGTAGTATGTGAGAGTAAAATAATAAATTATATTAAAAAAAATGATGGATGAAAAAATAAAAAAAAATAAAATGAAAAATAAATAAATGAATTTATTTCCTTATCAAACATAAAATCTCATATTCCCTTTATTTTATATCTTTCTAACTAAATAATATTAAATAAATTAATTTATTTTACAATAAATATAAATATTTTTTTCTATCCTTCCAACCAACCGAAACCACAAACCCCCGCCCAATTTTATAATTATTCATGCATACCATATGTAGTAAGGAAAAATTACATTTTAAACTCTCTAGGTATTGACACTTTTTTAAACAGTTCTTTTTCGTTTGAGCATTTCATTTTAAACCCTTTAGATATAAGCACGTTTTTAATTGGTGTTTTTGTCAAAAATTCTATCCAAACTAACAAAATTTTGAGGGCAAAACCGTCATTTCATATTTTTTATTTTTTTAATCAATTTTTATCTCTTTTTTTTTAATTTTTGTTTTTTTATTTTCTTTTATTATTTGACCCCCCCTCCCCCTCTCTCTCGCTCAAGACTCTCTCTCTTTCTTTCCCTTTTCCCCCATCTCTCTCTATTCCTCCCTATCTCTGCCAGCTGGAACCCCCCTATTATGGGGGTGACAACCCCTGTTACGAGGGGTGAAAATCACCCCCTGCAACAGGAAGGTGAAAATCACCCCATGTTTCACCCCCATTCACCCCCTGTTGCAGGGGTGATTTTCAACCCCACCCTACAATAGGGGGTGAAAATACCCATCAAAACAGGGGGTGAAAATATGCCGAGGTTTTATCACCCCCTGTTCGGGTCGACGGGGAGAGGGAGGGAAGGAGGAATAGAAAGAGAGAGATGGAAGGTGGGAGGGAGGGAGGGAAGTAGGAAGAGAGTTGAGCGGGAGAGAGAGAGAGAAATGTAGGGGAAAAAAAGAAAAAGAAAAAAACGAAAGGAAAAAATCATTAAAAAATAGAAAAATATGTAAAATTACGGTTTTGTCCCTCTATTCTATTAGTTTTAACAGAATTTTTGACGGAGTGACTAATTAAAAATGTGCTGATACATAGAAGGTTTAAAATGAAACGCTTAAACGAAGAGGGACCGTTTAGAAAAGTGTCAATATCTAGAGGGTTTAAAATATAATTTTTACTATATTGAATGCATGCATACTATGTGCCCCCACAGCCCCACCCCAAACGTGTTTTATGCCCCCTAGTTATTCATGCTTACAATATGTAGGTCCCCCCCTCCCAAAAAAAAAAACGTGTTTTATGCCCCAGCCCAGTGTTTTACGTGGGGATAGCCATTTACAAGCAAATAAACAAAGAGTTGTTTTCGCAAATATTATAATTTTTAAAGTAAATTCCTAAAATTATCTCATTTTCAATTTATTTACAGAAGTAGAACTCAACCCTGGGTATTAAAACCCGGGTTCTCACAACCCCGGGTACAAAAAAATGTTTTTTTTTTTTTTTTTTTTTTTTTTTTTGTTTTTTGGGAGGGATAAACCCGGGGTACAGTACCTCGGGTCTGCATCTTAAAAAAAAATCTAAAGAGAAGTGAATTAATATTTTCGGCAACTTTGAATTAATTATCGCTGGTCTATCGGTATTTTAAATAAATATATTTTTTTTATGCATAAATTACGTTGAAAACACTCTATAATATTTTTTACAACACTAAAAACGAACAAGTGAATGATTTTTTAAAAAATCATCAAAGTTATCTCGATGAGCTATTCCGATGACGGGGAAATTTTTTCGTCAATTTGGAGTTAACAAAAGATGGCCTATCCGAAACAGAAATGAGCTGATTTTTTTGTATACCAACTATGTTCATAACATTATATAATAAAACTTAGAATGTCAAAAACGGATTAATGAATAATTTTTAAATAATCGTCAAAGTTGGTCAGATGAATTGTTTCGATACAATTTTTTTAAAAACTTTGAGTTAACAAAAGTGGTTTATCTGTAACAGAAATGAACTTATTTTTTTTATACAAACTGCGTTCATAAACATTACATAACAAAACTTAAAACACTAAAAATGGACTAGTGAATAATTTTTAAATCATTGTCAAACTTGATCGAATAAGTTGTATACCATGACATAGTTTTTTATACAAACTATGTCATGTCTTCTCCTAATCCTTAGGTTATGATTTTTTTTATTTTTTATTTTATTTTATTTTATTTATTTTATTTTATTTTATTTTTTTATTTTATTTTATTTTTAATTTCAAATCATGAGCTGCAAAATTCCAAAAAATCCAGTGTGATTTTATCATATTTGTCCAATTTTCGTACTACAATTTCTGTCACTATTCTTCATTTTTCAGGGAGGAAAATGGGTATATCTTGTGGTCCACCTAGATAATTGAACTATCTCTATTATTTTGAAATATATATATATTTTTTTATGCCTTAAATTCAAAAATATTTTATTACTCTTCAAAGTTTAAAAACACATTATATTGCTCTTCAAAGTTTGGATGAGCATAACTTTACGCTCGGTGGTCAGTTGGGGGCGAATTGTTTTTTGATTTTGGGTATTTTTTTGATATCTAGGCATGGCAAACGCCATAGGCGGTTTGGTCGAGTATTTTTTCAAATAAAGTTCGTTTTCACCTTCAATTTTGGATTTGAAGTGTTGGGTGACTAAATTTGTAATTTTTGTCGCAAGCGTGCGTCTTGTCCCGTTGGTAAAATTGAAATCTTCAAAAGTCAGAGTGATGACTCAGATCAGACCCAACTTTTAAATTAGTATTGACAGACAAACTGTTTATTTAAGAGATTTTTATTGGTTATATATTTCTTAAATATTATACTTTATTCAATCAATTTTCTATGATTATTTAAAAATTATTCACTTTTCCGTTTTTAGTGTTCTAAGTTTTGTTATATAGTGTTATGAACGTAATTTGTATATAAAAAATAGGTTCATTTCTGTTACAGATATGTCATCTTTTGTTAACTTCAAATTAACGAAAAAATTATACTGTTATCGAAACAGCTCATCTAGCCAACTTTGGCAATTTTTTTAAAAATAATTCATTTGTTCGTTTCTAGTGTCGTAAAAAAAAACTTATGAAGTGTTTTCAACGTAAATTATGCACAAAAAAATTAGATTCGTTTAAAATACCGATAGATCACCGATAATTAATTTAAAGTTGCCAAAAATATTAATTAATTCACTTCTCCTTCGATTTGTTTTTGGTTTTTTTTTTTTTTTTTTTTTTTTAAGATACAAACCTGGGGTACTATACCCCAGGTTTATCCCTCCCAAAAAAAAAAAAAAAAAAAAAAAAAAAAAACCATTTTTTTTGTACCTGGGGTTGTGAACCCCGGGTTTTAATACCCCGGGGATTACCATCCCGAGTATTTCTATTTCCGTAAATAACTTGAGAATGAGATAATGTTTTTTTAAAATTATAATATTTGCGAAAATAACTCAATAAACAAATATTTATTTGAAGAGTAATTTGTCTACCCAAAATCAACAAGTCACTCCAACCCAAATAGACATTTATGTTTGCTATTTTTATTTATTAACTTTTATTTAAAATTTTCAACCAAGTACTCACTTAATTAAATAACCCAATAAACATTAATTCACTTAAACACTTTTCCAAACCAAATAACCCAATACATAAATTGAATATATAAAAAAAAAATATTAAATAACTTTCAAATTATTAAAATTTGAACAATAAAAGCACAATAAGATATAATTAAATGAAATAATATAAAAAAAAAATTGAGTAATAAATAATTAAATAATTCACTTGAATTAAATAATCTAAACTAATCTAATTAAAGTAGCTCATTTTAATTTAATAACCAAATTAAATAATCTAATATCCAAAATAACTAATTTTTTGGGGGCAAATTTTTTATTTTTAGAGGGATGAAGCTATCCAAATATAACTTATGTATAAGGGAAGAGCCATTTTACCAACCATGATGACCAGTGGGTAGAAGGTGATAGTTCTCATATACAGAAACGTTTGAAATGTACATGTTAATGTCTTCTGATTATGTAAAGTAATAGGACTCGTATCATATTTTCTTATCCAATCAATTGAGCTCACATGACATTAATAATTGTTTTTTTTTTTTACGAGTTTGCCCCTATTAAAATCAATATTACAAAAGTTTTATTATTTATCCTTACTCTTTTTATTTTTTACATTTTGTTCTTATATAGCTTCTCGAATGTCCTTTTTCAATCCTGCCTTAGGGAAGACAAGACAAATAAATGAAAAACACGTGTCTATTTTCTTTACTTTTATTGATTGTTTTTGTTCTTATTTTCCATTATATTTTCTATTTTGTATTTTTATTCCTTTTATCTTATTGGTCACCAGTGTGGGTTTAAAAAATAAAAATTACAAAAATAACAATAAAATAATGCGAAAAATAAAAAATAAAATAATAACAATGGAAAGAAAAATGTAAATCAAAATCAAAAATCAAAAAAATAGAATTAAAAGCGAGAAAAGTGATAATTGAAATTATGAACAAAAATTAAAAATGGAAAATCAAAAACAAAAAGCATAAATTATAAAACGAAAAATAGAAAAAACAAGAACAAAAAAATGAAATATTGAGAACTAGATCAAGGGCCATGGGAGGTAGAGTACAGATAAAAAAGAATTAATATGTAAATCAAGGGCCAAGCAATTCAGTCAGTTCTGAAAAGGGATAATTTCCTTTACACCCACTCAATTATTATCTGTGATAATCAAAATTCCCTCAACTCTAAAAAATTACATGAGACACTCTTGAATTATTTGATCAATAGACACTCAGACCCTCAATTTATTCTTTCTTCCGAAAATACCATTTGAAAAATCAAACTTCTCACTCTTGACCAATTTGACAAATTTTTTTCAAATAAAATACCTTTATTACCCTTGTAAATATAATGGTTTAAAATAAAAAATTCATCAAACTTTCAGGATACTTAGTGTAATTAGACCCCCAAATCATCAAAACCATTCTTCACCGTTTCTGCTCCCAAAAAACTTGGAAGAACAAAAACAAAAATTCAGGTAAAAGAAACACTAAACCTTGAACAGTATTCACAAACAAGCGAAGGAAAATCAGTAACGGCGTGTTTGGGTGCCGCAATTAAATATTAAATTTTTTCTTGAGCAAAATTTTTACAAGAAGCTTAGTTGAATGAACTAACGTGGTGTTTGGGAGCATTGAATTACGGTCTTCAAATTAGAAATGGAAATGAATTACTTGAAATGTAAATTACATCGATTCATACCTTTTTTTTGCTTATTCAGTAATTGAATCATGAAACAGATGAGTTTTCCACGCGTAATTTCAGACTAGGTTCATCCTCTCCACAGTTTTTTTTTTTTTTAATTCAGAAAAACCCTAATTTTAACAGTGGAAAAATTGCAATCGACTCAAAGAGAGGGAGAAGAAGAGAACTGCAATGAAGATAGCTGCGCTTCGAGTGATTCCAGGGCGTCACGGATGCTCAAAAGGCTCTCCGGTTCTCCATCGTCGTCTTCTTCAGGGTCCGCTTCGCCTCAGCCGCCGTCGAATTTGGACGAGGGGCTATCGTCTTCAGTTTTTTGCTCGGATTTGTTGGCATTAGGGTGTGTTCGCAGGGCCGATGATTCGTGGATGCAATTGGTGATCTTGGACCCCTGTTCCGACGCTCTAGCCAAGACTAAGCCAATACGGTCTTCATTCATGGCTACTCTCTTCTCTCTCTCTCTCTAATGGACTGCGATTGTAGGGGGAGAAGGGAAAAGGATTTCAAGAACCGCCAAAAAGAGCGGGGCAATAGTGGAGCTGGTGATGTTGTTCGGCGGGGGTGATGTTTGGTTCGTTGGTGGTAGAGACGGTGGTGGAGGTGGTCTTGGAGGCGGTTGTGTGGTTGGTGTGGCGTGGTGTGGTGGTGCTGGTGGGGGCAGAGAAACAAAGGAGATAAGGGTAAAAACAAGGGGAAGAAAAAGGGCTAAGGGCAATTATGTAATTGCACATCTCATTTTTTTAATATTTTTTCTATTTTTTTCCGTCAGATTTAGTAAGGGTAAATTGGAAAATTCATTAGAAATAACTCCGGTACAGGCCGCCGTGATAATTTTGAAAGTTAGAGAGCATGTGAATTTTTACTATAATTGAAAGGGGGTGCAAGTGAAATTATCCGTTCTTAAAATATAGGTTTGACTTCTTGAATTTGTTCATAAGATAATGTTTAAAGCCTTGGAATTAGATAGTGTTTAGATAAGTGAAAAAAAAATCAACGTTATAATAAAGGAGCAACTGTGTCTATCTTATAAAAAAAAAAAAAAAAATTGGATGAAAATTTTAATTTTATTTATTTTTAATTATAAAAATAAATAAATTAATTTTTTATTTTGTTTAAAAATAAAAATAGATAAAATATATTTTTTTAAAAAGAGAGTAAAAAGATAATTAGACAAAATAGGCAGGATTAAAAAACAATTTTCCCATTTTTTAAACATATCTTCCTCTATTCTATATCATATGTATATAATTATTATTTTACTCCTATTAAAAATAGGGTTAGTAATTTAGGCCCCGTTTAGTTAGTGTTCCCAACCAAACCCAACCCAAAAATTCAGGGATTGATTGTTGGGAACATGTTTGGCAACGCACAAAACCCAACCCAACCCAACCCAAAAGATAGGAATTGATTCTCAAAATCCTAAAGAAACCAGAAACAAAAAAAAATTGTTTCTTTTTGTGCCCAAAAAACTCAACCCAAAGTTCTCAACTTCCGACTTCATCTGCCGGCCGACCACCACCACCCGCCGCCGCCGGCCACCGTCCGGCGACCATCGCCGGCCGCTGCCGGCCAGCGATCGTCCGCCGTCTCCGGCCACCTCCGGCGACCTTCCACTGCCGCCGACGACCATCTCCGGCGACCGTCGCCGGCCACCTCCGCTGCCGCCACCGTCTGGCCGCCACCATACAAAAAAAAATTAAAAAAAAAAAAAATTAGTTTTAGGATAAAATCGTTACCAAACACATTCTGTTCTCAGCACAGAACAAAAATTGTCGTTACCAAACGTAATTCTATTTCCAAAATTCTCAACCCAACTCAATTTAACTCAACCCAACTCATTCTAGTTGGGTTCAAAAAAGTGGCAACACTAACCAAACGCCACCTTAATTAAAAGGGTAAATGAATAAATGTTTTATTATATTTTTGGTATTCATAGTTTTTAGTAAATGTCCTATTTTGTAAGTTAAGAATAAAACAATCTCATCCCTTAACTTTGTTAGTCATTTCTAATGGGTCATTTGGTTAAAATAGTTGAGGAATGGATTTATGGACATTCTAAATTATGAGCTTTTGTGTTTGTTTGGTTGAAAAAAAAAAAAGGATGGAGGAAAATTGAGGAAGGAAAATAAAAATAAAAAATAAAAAAAAAATTAAAAATCAAAAAAACAAATGAAAATTTAGTGAAGAAAATAGGATGAAAAAGAAAACACACAATTTCCTAAAAAAAAAAAAATTCACAACAAAAAGAAAATGAGAGAATTTTTTTTAAAAAAATACTAAAATTACAGTTATATTCTTTTATAATATAATCTTTAATTCATTCTTTATGATAACTGAGACTAAAATAGTAGATTAAATAAGAGTTTGTCTTGTTTGGATTAAAAAAAAATAAGATAAATAAATAAATAAATTTCTTTTTTCGCCTTTTTCTTGTCCTATCAAACATAAAATTTTATATTTTGTTTATTTTATATCTTACTAACTAAACAATATTGAGAAAAAATATTTTTTTCTTTGTCAATGAATAATAATTTTCTCCCTCCATGTGCTTTATGGGTAAGAGATATCCCCTTGTACCTTTGACATGACACGTTCGAAATGTACATGTTGTCTTATTCGGTATAGTAGTAGGTTTCGGATCATATTGTCTTCCCAATCAATTAAGCATACAGGACGTTAATTATTATTCTTTTTTTTTTTTTTTTTTTTTTTTTTTTTTTTATTATGAGTTTGTCCCTGTCAAAATCAATATTATAAAAAAATCTTATTTACCCTTACTATCTCTTTTATTTTTTAAATTTTGTTTTTTGTCTTTAATTTTTTATTTTTATTTTCATTTTACATCTTTTCTTTGTTGTGTATTTTCCATTTTTTGTTTTCTTTATTTTATATTTTGGATTTTTTTTTTAATTTTCATATTTCATTACTTTTTTTTTTTCTTCCCCATTATATTTCTATTTTAAATTTGGTATTTTGAAGTTTTATTCTTTGTATCTTATTCGTCACCAATTTGGGTTTAAAAATCAAAAATCAAAATTAGAACTGAAATACCAGTAAAATAATACAAAAAACAGAAAAAAAAAATAATGGAATCAAAATAAAAAATTAAAAACAAAAGCAAAAGATTGAATTAAAAACGAAAAAGTGATATTTGAAAATATAAAAGAAAAATAGAAAATCAGAAACAAAAATCATAAATTATAAAACAAAAAATACAAAAACAAGAAAAAAATTTGAAAATTAAAAATGAAATATTGAAAACAAACAAAAATAGAGAATGAAAAAGAGGGAAAAACAGATACAAAAAAAGGGGCATGCACCATTTAGTCCTAAAATACAAAAGAAATTACCAAATATTCTCATCACTTTTTTTTTCACCAATAAATCCTTTTGTCTTTTTATGACCAAAATACCCCTCACATGGATGTTGATGTTGAATGTAACATCAAAATTATTAATTTTTTTTTTCTTTTGTTTGTTTTTTTTTTTTTTTTTATACTATTTTTTTCTGACCAAAATACCCTTCATGTGGATGTTGAATGTAACATTCGGTGTTGAATGTAACATCAATTGTTTGTTTGTTTTGTTTTTTTTTTTTTTTGTTTTTTTTTAATGCTATTTTTTTCTGACCAAAATGCCCCTTTTGTGGATGTTGAATGTAACATTTAACACCTGTGAGTGTTGAATGTAACATCAACTATGTTTTGTTTTTTTTTTGTTTTTTTTTTTTAATGTTATTTTTTTCTGATCGAAATGCCACTCATGTGGATGTTGAATGCCCATCATGTGGATGTTGAATGTAACATTCAACACCTGTGAATGTTGAATATAACATCAACTGTATTTTTTTTTTAATGTTATTTTTTTCTAACCAAAATGCCCCTAATGTGAATGTTGAATGCCCTTCATGTGGATGTTGAATGTAACATTCAACACCTGTGGATGTTGAATGTAACATCAACTGTTTTTTTTTTTTAATATTATTTTTTTCTAACCAAAATACCCCTCATGTGGATATTGAATGTAACATTCAACACATGTGGATGTTGAATGTAACATCAACTGTATTTTTTTTTAATGTTATTTTTTTCTGACCAAAATACCCCCCATGTGGATGTTGAATGCCCCTCATATGGATGTTGAATGTAACATTTAACACCTGTGGATGTTGAATGTAACATCAACTGTTTTTTTTTTTTTTAATGTTATTTTTTTCTAACCAAAATACCCCTCATGTGGATGTGAATGTAACATCCATTATTCTCTTATTTTTGTATGCAGAGTAAAATACATATGATATTATATTGAACACCTGTAAATGTTGAATATATCAATTGTTCTCTTATTTTATATTACGTTTAGTAACAATTTTATCCTAAAATTAAGATTTTTTTTTTTTTTTTTTGAAACATATAAAAGTAATAAAAAGTGATAAAGTTTGGGGTAAAGCTGTAATTTATGGCGGCGGTGACTGGCGACCGGGGGCGGCGGCGGTGACCGGCGATTGGCAGCGGCAGGCGGCAGCGGTAGGCGGCTGGCAGCGGTGGTACACCAATTTGATGATCTTCCTTCTCGATGTGAAACTCATGGGAGGGCATTTCGGTAAACTCAATCCTCACCATTTTTTAAAATGGGACTAATTGGTGCAAGGAAAGGTATTGATGGGACTAATTGGTGCAAGAAAAACGTGTTGACGGGACTAATTGGTGCAAAGAAAAATCGATGGGAGTAGGTGGTAAATAATTTCTTTTTTTGGGATTAATTGGTAATTTTCTCTACAAAAAATCCAAAGTAAAAAAATAAAAAGAGAAAAGAGAAAACATAAACTAAAAAAGGATGCAAGTGAAAAAAATTAATATATAATTTGCACCCTAATGTTTAGAGTATTCGATACATTGTTCTTGAATTTTGATCGTAATATTTGAGGGCATTTTAGGAAGTTTACATAAAAAATTGATTATACCATCAAAGTTTTAACGTAAACTAAGAGTAAGCAATATGTGTTACAGGAATCGTAGTAGAAGGAAGGTCAATGTATTTTTTTTTTAAAAAAACAAGGGGTCTTGTCTTGTGGACATCCTCAGGGTAGATGCAATTATTCATAATTAATAATTAAAACAATAGGAATTTTAAAAGGATAAATGACAGTTTTATTCTATCATGTCAGGAAAATGGGTCTCTAATTGAAATTGACGGCATGGTTAAAACTTTAGGTCACTAAAAGATGAGTCCTATTTTCTACCTGGAAAAGATTTGAGCAATGGTTTGTCTTACATTCTTATTTCAAGTAAGTATATAAATTAAAAGAGTTATTTCATTTAACAATCATATAATTTTAAATTAGAACTTTCTATCATGGTATAAGAGTCCAGGTTATGAAAATTCGCCACTCATTCTTTCGTAATCAAATCATGTATGGAAACTAGGGGTTACACATTTTTCATCATTATCTTATGGTTAAATTATCCTCACAAACCAGAAGTTGTATTTAATGACAGTTGTTAGATTCATGTCTCACATCGATCATTTAAGAATTCACCAACTACTATATAAGTCAAAGTAATTATTTAACAATCGCGATCATATAATTTTAAGTTAGAATCTCCTAACTGTTTGAAATATACGAAAAATGATAAAAGATGTATTTGATACTGTGGCTAAATTGCCTCAAAGTAGTGAAGTTGAAGGTTTACATGGAACAACAAATAATAATAGATGCTTTCCAATGGCAGTTGGGATTTAATCTCTATATATCTGGATTTATAACACCTAACGCAACATGTCAAGTTATCAAAAGTTCTTTATTAACATGTAAATCACGTACCTGGATCCATTATGAACAATCAACTACCGATGCGAAAATCTACGACGATCGATCACGAGTAGAGCATGGATCGAGTGGATACGTGATCTTTCTCACCGAAATCTCTTAAATTCCACAATAGGATTATCGATTCTCTTCCAGATGAGGAGAAGAGAGCCGTCAAAATGATTTAGTGTATTAGGGATCATAACCCTAATGTTTTCTTTAAATATGGTATGATTAGAGTTCCCATAATCCCCTAATTATCCAATAATAATCTAATTTTTATACATTTAACCCACATTCTTTTGAGTAGTCTACGGGCTTACCCAAATTAATTATATCACTTAATTTTAGCCTATTAATTTAAGAAAAATTTGGTGAAAGGTCCCATTTCATAAAATCATCACTTTGCGGGATCCTGTAACAGTGATTTTTTAACATATGACATTGTCCTTAGAAAGTGATTTTTTTGAGTCTTGGGACCTCTCAACAAGATTCCTTTAATTTAAATAGCAAATATAATTGAGAAATAATAATATGTTGCCCAATATAGATTAGGAAACATAAAAATTCCTAAAAATATATCACTTAGGTTACATATTATTCCTAAAATAATTATATCACAAAATTCCTTAGGTGCGTATCCATATGTTATTTATCCTTAGATTTCTCCTTAAACAATCTAGTTCATCTTATATACTATCAATGTAATTACCGTAACTTATATCACAATACGGTCGTAATTAAACCACAATGATCACCATACTAATACACTTAATGACATAGATCAAATGTAGATGAGTAGTATGAAAATTATATGCAATGTGATCTCAGACATGCTTATTTTCAATTAGTCCAACTTTAGTCTTTGGTGAGATCTATCCTTAGTCTTTTTATCCTTATGTTAAACCACAATTAGAAATAACATATTCAGAGTAAATAAAATTTAATCCATCCACTTTGTTTTATAGAAATCAAATATACGTATCTAATAAAAAAATATTCAACAAGTACAAACTCCGATTAAACCAGCATATTATCATATAAAACCACACCTATATGAACAGTGTGCTCATGAAATACCTTATGTGACAAACCTTTAGTAAACAGATCTGCAATCATAGAGTTTGTTCCCATATATTCTATAGATACTATCCTACTCTGAATTCTCTCTTTAGCAACTAGAAACTTTATCAGAATCAAAATACGCGATAATCTCCAAATAATCTGTCTTATGATAAGTGAGCATGTAATATTTTATTTTCTATAAATACATTATAACCAGTTTGGCTAGTTTACAATTATCCATCCCCAAAGGTTACTTAAGTATGTACCCAATATTCTAAATATGAACGCCAAATTCGGACGCGTGCATATTTGAGTATATACAAGACTTCCTACTACCGATGTATAGGAAATATTTTGCATCTCTTTATTTTCCAACTCATTCTCGGGGTATTGAGTGAGACTAAACATGTCTCCTTTAGCGACAAGAATATTTCCTAGTGCACAATCTTTCATGCCAAATCTAGCAAACACCTTATCGATATAGCTCTTTTGTGATATTCCAAGGATATCCTGAGAGCGATCTCGGTGTATCTTTATTCCTAATACAAAAGAGGCGTCTCCAAGATCTTTTATTTCCAAATTCTTAGTTAGAAATCTCTTGGTTTCACGCAATAAGCCTATATCACTGCTAGTCATTCGTATATCATTGACATATAATACTAGAAAAATGAATTTACTCCTACTAAACTTGTGGTATACACAATCATCAATTGTATTTACCTCAAAACCATATAAGATAATGATTTGATGAAATTTGTGACACCATTGACGAGAAGCTTGTTTGATGTAACCAGAGAGAAAGTCTTTTTATAATCTACTTTTGAGAGTTTGGACTTTGTTTGACTTGATAGAAGTCGACTGGATCATCTTCCATTGTCCCTATGTCAAACTTATGTCTTTAGAAAAGGACGATATAATCATCCGAAATCGTATTTTTCTTCTTCCTATTAAATCTTCTTGATGGTACTTCTTGAGGTTGTTGAGTTTGTTCTATAGATTGTGTTTGAGGAATAAACTTATTGTTGTCTTGGTTTGGAACAATGTCAAGAATAGAAGCCTAAACATTATAATCTAGAGCTAGAACTGTGTCTTGAACAACAATAAGTATAAAGACCTGTTCACCGTTAATAACAGATTCTCCTTTGAAGAAAATTGTGTCTTGAACAGTAATAGGTACAGAGATCTGATCACTGTCAATAACATATTCTTCTTCAAAGACAACATTCATTATATTCTCTTTTCCTCTCAAACTCAACACCCTAGGAATCTCGCATTTCCCGTCTCGAAAAATGTGTAATCCGAGGGATTAAAAAAAAATTAAATCCTCTCGACCGTTTAGTATATCCAACAAAGCAATACCTAACTGTTCTTGAGTTCAGTTTTCTTTTATTTGACCTATAAGGTCTTGCCTCAGCTGGACAACCTCAAACGTGTAAATACCTTATGCTAGGCTTTATGCCTAACCACATTTCATAAGGGGTTTTAGCTACCACTTTACTTGATATGCTATTCAGGATATATGCTGTAGTCTCAAGCATTTCTCCCCAGAGTGATTTTGGTAAAGAGTAATGAATTATCATACTTCTTACCATGTCCTTAAGCATTCTATTTCATCTTTCTCCAACATGGTTCATACAAGGTTTGCCCTGCATGGTGTACTGTGGGGTGATTTTCCATTCCTCTAGGAATTTAACAAAAGGTCTTGGACGTTGTTTTCCGGATCCGTCAAATCTTCTGTAGTATTTACTACCACGGTCCAATTTGACAGCCTTAGTTTTCTTTCTAAGTTGAAGTTCAACTTTAGCTTTAAAAGATTTAAATACATCCAAGAATTGAGACTTCTATGAATTAAATATAGATACTCATAATGAGAGTAGTCGTTGATGAACGTAATAAAATACTATTATTCATTCCAAGATGCCGTAGGAAATGGTCCGCAATATGTATTAGCTCTAAGACACCAAAACTCTTATTGGCTCCCAATTTTCTTATGTTTGTCTATTTCTGCTTTACATATTTAATACAAACTTTGAAATTTGTTAAATCTAGGGGATCAAGAATTTTGTTAGAAACAAACATCTCTATTCTCTGTTTAGAGATATGTTCTAGACGCTTGTACCAAAATATGACGGAATTCCCATTAGCTAATTTGCATTTTGTACCGCAAGTAGTTGACTGTAAGATTTCATTATGTGAAGTAATAATATCTAACAACTACAAATTATCAATTAAAGAACAAGTTGCAATAATATTTGAATCTAAAAAAAGACTGAGGTTATTATTTCCAAATGAACAAGAAAAAATCAAATTTGTCCAAAGTAGAAATAAAAACCAAATACTATCTAAATGACGGTATTACATATGTCTATTTCAAACCCAAAATGTAACCAGTCTTTAAAGATAATCTAAAAGTTCATATTGCCTCCACAACAACTGTTTTTCCATCACCCACATGGATGCATCTTTTAGCATCAATTGACTTTTGGCTCTATAGGCAATCCTGCATAAACACACTTACATGGGTAATAACACCAGAATCTACTCACCGAGTGTGACTAGGTGCAAAAGCTAAATTAACCTTCGAACAAACTAGAGTAAGAAACATACTCTTTTTTTACATGCCATACGACGTATTTGGAATACTCAATTTTTATGTCTAGCTTTCTTGCAGAAAAAATAGGTAAATTCTTGATCTTGATTCTTTTGCAATTTGGATTTTTGTTTTCCAACTGTAGCTTCCTGATCTTTATCTCTTTGTCGTTTCTTACCCTTAGAAGTGGTGGCTAAACG
The DNA here is from genome assembly GCA_016647705.1 of Eucommia ulmoides. NCBI lineage: Eukaryota > Viridiplantae > Streptophyta > Magnoliopsida > Garryales > Eucommiaceae > Eucommia > Eucommia ulmoides. The sequence goes on along the minus strand of CM028332.1, from coordinate 45,838,977 downwards.
GACATTTTTTGTCATTTCTCGCTTAATTCTTTTCTTTTTCTTGCACATAGTCAGATATGAGTTTATTAAGAGTCAATTTATTCTTTCGAGTATTATAACTCACCGTAAACTGACTGTATTGTGTAGGAAGATAAATGAGTACTAAATGCATGAGCTAATCCTCAGACAGCTCTAAATTTAGTGTCTTTAGTTCCGAAGCAACATTGGACATTTCCATAATGTTATCCCTTATGTTCATCTTTCATTTATACTTTATTGAGGCAAGATTAACTAAAAGCATACTTGTCTTTGCCTTTTTGTTTTTTACAAAACGTTTTTATATTTCATTAGGAAACGTCTCAACAGTTACTTCATCGGATATATTGCCCCTGAATGATTCCGAAACGCTGCGTTTGATCATTGTAAGACTTATGAAACTCTCATATTTAAGAGTTACTCTTGCAGCTAAAAGTATGAGTAAGGCCAGACAATCACTCAAGTGTTTTGCTTTCGGTTAAAATATTTATTTACTATTTAATTATTATTTAATATTTTACTGTTCATGTTCACTATTATTACTTTTTTTTTTTTTGTAATTTTCTTATTGGCGTACTAATTAGGACAATATTCTTCCCTATTTACTTTATTATATTTTGACTATATAATAAAGAATGTAGAGCTAAATTGTAAGGCAACCTCACAATAAAAATAATTATTTTTCCCACTTATATCCTTTATGGTATCTAGAGCGCAAAAAAAAAAAAAAAAAAAAAAAAATAATAATAATAATAATAATAATAATATATATAAGAGCCGTCGCCACTAACCCTACCTTGTACAACTGGTAGCCCTAGACCTAGTCCAGCCCACTGTGAGGTCCACTGGTAGTGCCACTATGTGTTTTTACTCCACCAACAATGTCTCCACATGCGCTTAGTCTCTAACATCAATGCTGCAAGCTTTGCTGCACCAACCCTAGCCGCCTTGTGCGTTCTTGCTCCTAGCCCTAACCGTCTGGCTCGCGGCCCTTCTAGCGGATTGCTTAGCCTCACCTAAACCATTATTCCAGATGTACCAGACAACAATGTCTTTCTTTTACCTCTTGTTGAGTTAATCGTGTATCCGATTACCTCTGATGTATTGTAATTTATGCTCTCTCGATAGTTTTTTTGGTTTGTTCCTGTCGAGTTCTTCTGACATAATATGTTATTAGGGTTCGTGGCTACCAAAATGGAAGGAAAGATTCAATATGTTGCTTGACAAGATCTTTCCCGTGAACCTAATGTCCCAGTTCATCATGTTACTAGTGTGCTGCTCAACAGGACAAATTCCATGCCTAATTTCGCTCGTTTCGTCTCTACACTTGTTGGAAATCCAAGACTAGATAGATCTTGAGAGTTGAGCCAAAATCTGATATCCAAAATTTGCCTAGTAGGATGCATATAATTGTGTAATCTTGGGCTTAATTCTACATAAGAACATATATAATCATTTTACTGGATTTTCACTTAATTATTATGTGGTTGTCTATTCATTTTTCAATCATTTCAATTGCAAGTAGTGTTTTTTTATTCATTTATCAATCATATTTCAACTGCAAGTATGGATTTTTTTATTTATTTTTTATTTTTTATTTTTTCCAATTTTAAAATAATTTAGTGGACTTTTAGTTGATGGAGTAATGAAATGATAGATTTTTAATTTTGATATTTATATTTTTTTTTCGTGAAATGTAATAGAAAATAGAATTTAAATTTTAGATGTGAATATGTAGTATATCTTACTTATATAAATAAGTGAATTTTTACTTTGGTTGCCTGCATTTTTTATGAATGTTTTATTATTGAATTTTAGATTTATGTAAGTGATGATACATGAATTTTTATTTTTATTTTGAGTAATTTTCAGAATTTGTTTCCCGATATTCAGTCAAATTGTATGTATTCAGTGGAATTAGAAAATTCAATGGAACTATTAATTTTTCTTATATTCAATGAAATTGTTAATATTCAGTGGAATTATAAAATGTTAAGAAAAATTACCTATTAATTATTGATCTAAACACCTACAAATCGTAACCAAAATAGCACAAATAACAAATAAAGTGGGAGACACAATTTTTACATGGAAAATCCCAAGACGGCGGAAAAACCATAGGGCTGGAATCTGATATTAACTTCCACTATCATAAAAATAATGTAATTATAGTTGTTCACAATTTCAAGAGAATTTTTTTTTGGATTACCACACAAACATCACTGAAAACGTTGGATACCACAAAAAATGATAAATATGAGTTTAGAGGAAAATATTGAATTACCAATTTGAAGAGGATTACCGAAGATCGGCCTAATCGGAATCCAAATCATTGTCCTATCGTCAAGCCAAAGTGGTTCTCTCTCTTCATTCTCTCTCTAAATTTTTGCATACTTTTTCTTCTTGTACTATCATGTGAATTTGTTTCTTAATTCACTTCACTTCAAAAGTTAGTTAATTCATAAGGTGAAATTTTTTTTTACACTTAGAACATGACAATCAATTTATTCCACATTCGATGTGAAATAAACCCAACAAAAAATTAATAAATTTTTTATTATTTAGTGAAATTTCGGAAATTCAGTGGAACAACATTTATTAATTTTTGATGACTTTTTGGCAATTAATTTGTTTATCAATATAATTTTTAATTAAATAATTTTAATATTTTTAAATATTTTTTTTTATATTTTAAAATCTTTTGTGGATACTATGAAAAGTGAACTAAAATTCAATAGAATGTATTTATGGTATTTTTTTTTTTAAAAAAAATTAATATATTTTAAATAAAAATAAAATTTATTAATTTTTTTATTCAAAAGTAAAATCCGTGCAAAAAGACAAAATTATACTTTTGACATGGTTTGGATTTGGTTACCCGCTTTTTTATAACTTTGCCAACCCTTGAGAAAAAATAAAAAAATTTCTCTAGCTTTAACTACAAATTATTGCAAACACGTGAAAAACGAATTGCAAGTCAGGACAATTAGGTCTTATCTCAATCACAGCTCTCAGCCTACCACCTCCCCAGCCCTTCGCAACCAGCCAACCAGTATGTATGGTAACAAAATCAAAATCGCTAAACATCAACATTTTTGAATGTTCTCCTTCACGTGTTGCACGGCTTAATGGATCTTTTTTATTTTATTTTTTATTACATTTTTCAGATAAAAGTATATCTCTGATAGTTTATGCGCACTTTGATTAGTCATTTTACCGAACGATTTTAAAGATATATTTTTTCACAACCTAATGATTAAATTTAAAATTTAATTCTTAAAATGTTCATAAAAAAATTAAAAATTAAATCCTGATTAAAAAGAAAAGAGGACATCCACTTTTAACACATGTCGTGTCTACCTTAAATAATTAGAGGAGGTCCCCACCCCCTCATCTTCACATATCTGTTTCTCCCTAAATAATTAGAGGAGGTCCCCACCCGCTCATCTTCACATGGTTCTGAAAGATGCCATGGTCCATAATATATTCTTTTTGTATGGAGAAATCTAACCTACAGACGTGTTGTGTCTATCTTATCAGTTTCTCCGAGCTCCCACCACTATCTTAGATAATTAGAGGAGGTCCCCACCTCCTCATCTTCACATTTACGGAGAAATCTAACCTACAACGGTTACAAATTTTTAAATGAATTTTTAATTTTTCAAAAAAAAAATATAACTTATAAAATTACAAGTTTTCAGACGAACTTGTAATTTCAGTGGAATAAATTGCAACTTATTTGGGCCGATCTTGTAACTTGTGCGGTTGTATCCGATACAGCCGTTGTATTGTAGGAGGGTCCCTTTTTTATTACTCAATTTTCCGTTAATTTTAATAAAACAAATTCTTGTTTTATTTAAATATTTATCACGAACAGCCTTTGCTATCTTAAAAAGAAATTAAAAATTATTCATTTCTTTTCTTGTTCTATTGTTTTTTAGTTTTCACGTTGCTATCTTATAATTATTTTTAATTTTGAAAAATGCTATAACTTTTTATTTTTTATTTTTTTAAATAATAATGAGAGAAAAAAGTCACGGATAAAAAGGCACAATACTGCAATTATTGTCCTTTTCTATGCCAACGAGAAATTGGAAAAAAGGACTAACGAAAGGAGAAGGCTTCAATGCCTTCTTTACACGTACGTGTACGTGTTGATTGTGCATAGGTTGTTAAGATGGACCACATCTAACATATGTCATTAATTTATTTTTATATTTATTTATTATTGTAATTTTATAATTGGTCCTCACTCTTCTACTTTTGAGTTTATATTTTTTATTTTATAACCAATTTGTTAATTAGAATGAAAGGAGATTAAGTAAAATACTTAAAATTAATTACTATATGATGCAGTGTAACAAGAATAGAACTTCATGACCCAAAGAGACCATCTTAAGATCCAATAATTTAAGGAACCTTTCGTAATTTTTATAATTTCTGCACATAGAGTTTCATTTATATGGTTTGTAAAGCCTATTGACGACAAGACAGTTTTATTTTCAATCAATATTAAAGGTTTTATCAAATTTTCAATTCATTTTCTCAATATTCTTTTGTGAATCAATGAGTTTTTTTATCTACAATTCTCGTTTTACCATATACGCTGCATCACTGTCAAGTAAAAAATGTAATATAATTTTAATATTTTATCTTTACCTTGACAATATCATTTTTAATGGATAAGATTTGGTCAATTAGAATAAGATAGTATATCCTTATAATCGATAAATTTTTCATTTACACAATTTTATTAATTGTTTAAATGTTACACGAAAATGAAATGATTAAAAAAATACAAAGGAGTTAAACTACAATTCAGATAAATCATATGAGTAAAGTGCCATTAAAGTGATTTTATTAAGTTGGCTCATAAGTCACCTCATGTGATATAGATAAAACTCCTATTTCACTGTTTCCTCTCATAACACGCATGCGACTGGGTTTTATCGTTCTAGGCTGAAGAAAATGGCCCACATCATGGGTCGAAGGGCATAATTGATTACGGACAAGTTGTACCACAACCCAATGACTCCATGATTATGGGTCATCAAAGGCCCATGAAGTAGACCGGATGAGCAGCTCGACACTAAACAAGAAAACTACCCACGTATTGGTAGAGCGATCACATAAAGGTGTATAAGCATCCGTCACCTTTGGACATTTTTGATAATTCAATTTGCCATTTCAAAAATATTGATTGCATGCAAAATTATTTAGAGAGAGATAATTACTTGGAATAAAATTCTGATGCAATATGAGCACTGTAGTGAGTCTGTAGACTGCACGCTACGAGATATTTGGGACGACCCCAAGCCATTTGGGGGTGTCATCATCATTCTTAGATGAGATTTTCAACAAATTTTATTCATCATACCTAAAGGTGTTCGTAAAAAAAATGTGGTTGCGTCATTTGAGTATTCTTATGCTTATCATGGTAAGAAGTGATAAATTTAAGATCGTAAATATTTTTCATAAAGTGGTAATTCAAGAAAATGTTTTAAATATGAAAAAGAAATTTCTGGTCAAATCGGTTGACCAACATAAGCAATTGGTCGACTAAAGAGATTAGTGGGTTGTAAGGCAATGCTACTAGCCAAAACAATCGACCACCGTACAGGTCAATTGATAGACCGGAGATGAAGACGATCATAAAAATGACTGTTGCAAGGGGTCGATTGACCGATTGGGGCTCGATTGACCAACGTTTCAAGAATCAACTTGTTTTGACTGGTTCATTTTTCGAGATCTTCAACTCAAAATTTATGATTTTAAACGTTAGAAATTTTAATTTTAAGGAGATTTGAGTATAATTCATATATCTATTATATATTTTGAAGATCATATTAAATGATTCTATGAGTGCAATTGGTAAAAATATTATTTATATTTAAAGATTTTGAATCAAATAAGTTTTGGAAACCAAATTCAGCTTTTCAAAGCGTATCTTTAAATCAAATATATCTGATTAATTTGAAAGAGTATTTTATATGGGTTATTTATGTGTCATAAATGGTTCTATATTTTGAAAAATAGTCGTTATAGACATAGTTTGAAATCTATATAATAAGACGTGTTTTTAACTTAATAACAATAAAGAGCAAGAGTTTTAATCGGCTATATTCATAAAGAAAGAATTATTTTTGCTGAGTGTATTCTCAAGAGAAAGTTTGCTTTGAAAAAATCATTGTTCTTGCTATTTTCGAGTTTGAGTCTTTCCTACGATCTTTTAAAAGAAATCTCAGTGAGAATGTTCTTGATTACTTGCTTAGTATTAGCAGTGCTTTAATTTAGTTATATCCTTATATTGAGCTTGTAGTATTTTATGTGAAAAACGTTTTCATTAATAGAATATCTTGAAAATCATACGAAACGATTTTTTCTTGTGAAATCGCATTTATTTTATTTGTGTGCTTAAAATGAGTAAAATCAAATTTATTTCCTCACGTAGTTCTATCACATAGTTTATCAGAACATTAATCGAATATACATTGTATTGAGACAGTAAAAGCTCCTATCGAAAGAAACTTGTAATTTTTTATATTGGTGAATGTTAGAGGATTGGATATATTTGGATCAGTGTCTAATTAAGGTAGATGAGTTTGATCTTTAACCTGTGAAAAAGATTAGATTTGATTCTGTATATAATAGAATTAGGTTAGTCTCTAATTTGGTAAAAAGATATGGTTCTTCCTTAAGCTGTAAAAAGAAAAAAATGTTAAAGTTTAATTTTGAGTCTGTTAAAAGAATTACGTTAGTCTTCAGTGTATGAAAGAAATTATAAGGGTTTGGTTTTTATCTGATAAAGGAATCAGAGATTATAAGGGTTTAATATTGAGTCTGTTAAAAGAATTACGTTAGTCTTTAGTGTATGAAAAAAATTATAAGGGTTTGGTTTTTATCTGATAAAGGAATCAGAGATTAGTGGATTTTGAAAGCCTTGTGAAGCTCGGGAGACTAGGTAAGAGTAACTTACCGAATCAAGATAAATCATTATGTGCCCTTTTTTATTTGTTTAGTTGTTTGGTTGTGCACTTATTTAAATACATTTTTCTCGTAATACAAGATAATAATTAGTTAGGAAAATTGAAACCTTGTGTGTGATATTTAATTCTTTAAATTTTTATCACTACCCAATTCTCCCCCATTCTTGGGTTGATCTGTCGACCAACAGAAATGTTCTGCGTGAAATCATACAACTACCGTCAATCATATGCAAGTGTCGTAATGTCGAAGAACTAATATCTTTGGTTTATCCATATCTAGATACATCCGGTGTTGCTACCTCTACATTTCTAACTAAACATTCTATTCTTTCCGCAAAAAAAATGATGATGTCAGTTGTATAAATGTAGTCGCTTTAAATATATTTCCCAAATAAATAATCATATATATGAAGATGATAGAGCTGAATGTTAAATTACAAATCGTTATCATAATGAGTACTTGAATTCTTTAGATCCTCAAGGATTATTATGTCCGTTCAAGTTAGATTGAAAAATTGGATGTCCTACTATGTTATTGAGAAATATCATACCAAATGATGACTTTGTAGTGGTACACGATTAATAGTTGTCAAGTACTCGTCATGTATATCCTTTACCCTATCGTCTTTTGAATTTCATATTTCAAATGACAAGGCGTCAATTCCCACTTCGATTGTCAGATGCTATGAGATACATAAATCACAAGGATAATCAATAAAATTTGTTGAACTTGATTTGACTACATTGATTTTTAGTCATGGTCAACTATCTAGCTCAATCAAAATATACATCATTTGATCGATTGAGTGTGCTTCTCCACAAAAATAGATTTCTACCCATGCCAAATATTATTTATTCGAAAGTATTATTGTATCTCAATTTATTGTATTTAAATTTCTATTGAAATTCTCAATTATCAAAGAAGTGACTTGAGCATTTTGCCTTATGATTCAGATTTGAGCTTGATTTAATTGTTCATAGAGAAGTATATTCTTTTTGTCCAATCTTATATAGTGTCCAACAATGTATTAAACAACACAAATAAATAGCTCAAAAAAAATAAATAGCTCAAATGAGAACCTAAATACTAATAACAAAAGTGTTTCATGAAGTTATGAATGAACTATAAATTATCTTGCGTGCTACTAGCAGAGCAGTAATACCGGAAAAAGAGAGGGTTACTCCATCGGTACTCTAGTTAGGGATGTGAACTAGAGGGTTACTTCTTCGGTACACTAATTCTTCCAGACAGTTGAAAATACGACTTGCGCAGTAACCCATTTCACGAGTAAAAACTAGACCGACATGGAAGAATTGACTTGCACAAAAATTATCTCACCCAAAGTAATTCTTATCAACTCGAATACATGAAAACATAGAATAATTAGATTAAGACAAGTTGAACATTGATTCTATATGAATTAGGATAGATTCGACGAAAATGATTTTTAAACAGTTTTTGCACAGATTGATTGAGCAACTGGTTGATTGAATTCAAATTAACAACCTACTGCCCAAATCGATCGATTAACCAATTGACCGATCAGAGGAAATTAACTCTTTAGTCCAATCAATTGACTAATGATCTTATTCTATTCACTGATTCCTAACCAATTTTACACATTGACTACTGGAGCAATTAGTTGAGTGGATCAACGAGATCAACCGACTAGATTGTCGAGTTGCATAGTTTTAGACATACCGTATCAATCAATTGACCAGAACAAGGGTTTAGTGTATCAGATTCTGCAATTTTCAAACTTAAGTCCTTTTTTTTTAATTCAATTCTTACCTTATTTTAATCCTAATAAACTTAGCTCTAAATCACATGTATAAAAAAAATTTACGCAAGTACTTAATCATAAAGCACATCATATAAAACAACTATGACTGACATGATTTTTTTTTTTTTTTTTTTGGGGGGGGGGGGGGGGGGGGTTTGGTTTGATCCCAATGAGCTAAAGATTTATTTATTTATTAGGGAGTGTTATAACCTTGACTAATAATTCTTTCAAGAGTTATAAATATAGTTAACCTTGACTTACACTTCGACTCTTGATATAGAGATAATACCTACAATAAACATACAATTTAAGCGTCCAAACATATTAGTACTACAAGGTTTAATTGAATCTTAACATTATGTTTTATATAATATGTGTCTAACATATTAGCTATGTGACATCATCATCACATCACTCATATGGATTACATCATGAAAAATCATATGTCAACAATATTCTCCTTTTGATGATGACAATCCTTATATGGATTGACATATATGTCTAAGCTCCCCTACGCACTATATAAAAAATATTAATTTAGATTATTTGTGCATAGTCAATTCATATTTTTCTCACCCTATGACATCATCAAAAAAAATCATAAATATTAACATATAATAGGGATTTAGGGAATATGATTGGGAGCACAAAAGAAACCAATTGGTGTTGAAATTATAACAATTAAGCATATCAATTAATGGCACTTAGATATTAAAAAAAATCATAAACAAATATGTTCAGGAGAATTCAACAATTACTAATGCTTATCCAATTTGGATTAAGATTTCCGTAAATATAAACACCGCAAAAAAATCTCTAGTATAATAATTGACAAGTTTATACCAATGAAATTTTTTATAACAAATGACTTACTCCTTTAACAAATAATCACATAGTTAGGTAACGGCAGTAAACAGTGTATACCAATTTTAATATTAATTTATCGAAATTAATGGTATTGTGACACATAATTTACACCTTAATTTGAATGCCATGGCTTCAACTAATACACATGAATAAGCAGATTAAGACACTTAAACATCATATTCATGTTAAACTCCCCTTTGGTGTCTGAAAGCCATTTTTTTAACATATAGATGCCAATCACATCTCATGATTTGAACTTCTAAACAATTACTTACAACGGGTGTAAGTGCTAAATTACTAATCATTTTTAAGATTGAGCACCAAGCAACTAAGATATATCGATTTTGTACTGAAATTAAACATTTTTATCAAGTTTTTAAAGCATCATAACAATTGGATACCAATTGTTGCATGTAATAATCAAATAAATCATGCATGGAAAAAATAATAATCAAGTTAATCAATTTCACATGATTCATTAACACATTATTGCATGAAGGATTAACTTGGGCATGGTCTCAAATCATTATAAAAAAAAAAATTAAGCATGGAGAGAACACCCTTAATGACTATTCACAATATCTAATTCATACTGGTAATACAGTATTGTCACATAATTTATTATTCAGCACATAACAACATCGATTTTAGCAATTTTAAATCATGTGATCATAGTTATACGAGAATACCCTTAGCAGATTGTTCAACGCTTTGGCCATCATAACGGGGAAAAAAAAACCCAGCACCGTACTCCCCTTTGTTCTCAGAAAATTACTGCAGCATATACTTATTCAGCTTAATCCATTTTCAAGTACCACAATAAATTATTCAACCCAAGTTCTTTCTGAAGTTTCCCAAAACAAAATCAGCTTTAACAAATGCCTCATTGGACGCCTCACTATTCAGCATATAATCAAGTAAATCAGGCCCCATTTGGTTAGTGTTTCCATTCCAACCCAACCCAACCTAAAAATTTTGGGATTGATTTTCGGGAACGCATTTGGCAACACAAAACTCAACCCAACCCAACCCAAAAAATGAGAATTGATTCTCAAAATGCTAAGGAAATGAGAAACAATTTATTTTTTTTGTGCCCAAAAACTCAACCCAAGACAAAAGGACACGCTAGGCATTAATTCCATTGTTATTGAGTCTCGGTTCTACTTTGTTAAGCTCTGTTTTGGAAACTTCTATTTTTCTTTTTTCCTCGCCTGTGTTTAGCCTCTCTGTGCATATCATGCTTTGTCTTCTTCATCTCGTCTTGCCGTTGTCTTCGCCATCTTCGTCTTGCCGTTGTCTTCGCCATCTTCTTTGCCATCCACCTCCTCCTCGTAGTCGTCTTTGCTGTCGTCTTCCTCAAAATCGCCATCGTCTCGCTTCCTTGGTTCTTGAATCGATTTCGATTTTGATTTTCATTTTGATTTTTGATTTCGAAATCCAAATCGATTTCGCTTTCGATTTCATCACTGATTTCGATTTGGTTTTTGAAATTGGGGTTTCGAACACGCAATCGATTTCGATTTCGTTACGGAAATTGATTTAGGGTTTGGTTCTTGAAATCAATTTAGGGATTTTGTTACTCCAATAGATTTCGATTTTAGATTTCGAAATCGACCCTCGACTTCGATTTTCATTTCGATTTTAGATTTCGAAATCGATTTCGATTTTGGTTTAGGGTTCGGCCATGAAGAAAGGTTGGTTCATCCTTGCTCAATGGCCTAAAGGTTTGTCTGCTCTATACATGATCTTGTTTTGAATTTAGGTTTGTTCTGAAATGGAGTTTTTGGAATTGGAATTGGAATTAGAAGTAAATTCTCTGATTTGATAATTTTTGGTTAAGTTGTTTAGAATTGTCAAGTTTGGTTAGAAGTTGCTTAGAATTGTGAAGTTTGGTTAAGTTGTTTAGAATAGTTTTCATAAATTCTATGATTTGATAATTTTTATTTGGATGAAATTTTTTTATTTTGATAATTTTTGTTTGGATGAGAAAACAATTTCAGAATAATGTGGTTACCAAACGCGATTCTATTCCCAGCACAAAAAAAAATTGTCGTTACCAAACGTAATTCTGTTCCCAGTAGGAAACAGAATTCTCAACCCAACTCAACTCAACCCATCCCAGTTGGGTTGAGAAAAGTGGGAACACTAACCAAACGCCACCTCAATGATCCTGCTCAAATTTCCCTGGAAAATTCAGCAGATAAAGATTTTACCAAAAAATTCAGCACAGTAAGTATAAGCACAATGGGGTATGTATTTGAACCAGTGTAAGCATAATTAAATGTTGGATTATGGAGCGGGTCGGGTCAGCCCGTGAAATGTCCACATGGGCCCCAAGTTCCTTGAATAGCCACCATGTGAATGGATGCGTCTTTTAGTTTCAAGGATCATGTTTATTCATTAAACATACTTTTGGCATGAGAATAAGTTAATTGAGTTTACACACAGATTGTATCGTAAAAAATATACAATGATACCTTCCCTTTATATAGTCTTGATAACCTTTGCCGTTTCATTGATAAGATCGTCCGTCACAAGATCTTCTCCTAACGACATGGTAGATATTGTCACAGGGTCGCATTTTTACTACAAAAATCACGACCATGTGATGACCTAGTTGCATTGACAATTGGCAGCCCTGTGAATGTCCTGCGACGCAGAGGAATTGCACCGAAATGGTTGTAACGCACACATGTCCCTGCAACGTAATACAATGGAAATACACCGAAACAGTACCGGAAATGCACCCACGCAACAACATACGAACGTTTACAGGAAAACCCAACCTTGTATTACATAACTCGGGTTACAAGGAACCAATTACAAACTTAGTCTGATTTTCGCAGGTATTCACTCAGCCTCTTACAAAAACAGACCAAAACGTTACAATTTATAGGAGAGAACGACAGTTGACAACCCCAACTACATAGGCAGACTGACGACATATGTCCCGACACGTGTCAGCACCACATGAGTTAGTTTTCTTGTCTGAAAACCAACCAAAAACTACCCGAAAACTGCTCAGAACTACCCAAAATTGTCTGGTAACCCACAGTCCATCAACTCACCCAAGCTCAGCCACATTCCAGCGTTTTTGCACCGTCCCAACGTTTGCCTCGTTGTCGTCTCGTCCCAAAATTCGCCAACGTTCCTTAACGTCTTGCCACGCCTTCTGTATGGCTGGAACGCGTCATTGTGCCCAACAACTACCAACGTCCCGGATGCCATTTCGACATCAAAATGCACCGTCGCCCAACGGTGCATCATGTCCCACACATGACTTAGCCCACAACGTAGCATTGTGCCTACGTTCAACCGCCTTGCCTTGGTACCGTATCGAGATCTTCTGTTGGTCCTGTGACTCCCCACGAAACCTCCAATTCTGGCATCCTTTGCCGACGCTGCCAACGTGTGTCTCCGTTGCCCAACAGCGTACCGTTTTGCCAACGCCTGCCCAATAGCTTGGTCCAACGCCTCTCTGTTCCTCCAACGCATGCTGCCGCGTCTTGGCCCTCATTACCTTAGCCGCATGCCAAGGTCTTGCTCAATGCCATGCACCCACATAGCACCGATCTTAGCATTGCACCTAGGATCACCCAACATAATGGCCAACGCCCGTTGGTGTTGTGCCACAACGCTGCTGCCCACCGATGTACACCAAGTCGGTGTTGTTTGGTCCTCCAGCGTTGTTAGGGGCTAACAAACCACCCCCACCAAAAGAATTCGACGCCCTCGTCGAATCGATCCCAGCATGATCCACTGGTTTTGGCATGCACCGATGCCAACGTTACTGCCACAGTCTTCTTAATCTGCCCGCAGCCGTTTGTCAATTCCATCTGTCACAGTCTCCTCAATCTGCCCACAGACTTTCACCAGTCCGTTGTAACTCATTACAATATGTTCATCAATTGTATCTGCTACAGTCTTTATAATCTGCCCGCAGACTTGTCGCCTGTCCGTTGAACCTCTCTACAACGTTTTCGCCACAGAATGCCTTCCGTGACCGAACTGACCACCAGTCGGTTGCTAACACAGCAATACAATTTGGCATCTACCTATGCTGATAATACTGCCATAGTCTCTTTATTCTGCCCATAATATTTTTCACAAGTCCGTTGCAATCCGTTGCAACGTGTTGGCCATAGACTACCGTCCATGACCGGAATGCCCACTAGTCTGCTACCGCAGCAAACCTTGATTTTCAAACCGCACCCAGTTAGATTGTTGTCCACTGACAACGTAGTGTCAACGTACGTCCAACAACTTGGTCCAACGCTCCAACGTTCCTCCAACGAAGTAAGACCTATGTTTGCAAATCGGTATCAAATAGCCGATTTCAGACCGCTCCCGGTCTGTCCGTTGTGCTCCAGCAACGTATCGTGGATGAGTGTCTAATGACTTGGTTCAACGTACCAGCGTTTCTCCAATGACGTATGATGCCCGTTCGCAAATCTGCATCACATAGCCGATTTCAGATTGCTCACGGTTTGTCTGTTGCGCTCCAACAACGTAGTGTCAATACACGCCCAATGACTTTGTCCAACGCCTCCGATCATTCCTCTAACGATGTTGGTCATTTGTAGCAGAGGCCACTCGTAGCCTTGCTCCAATACCTACTTTCACAGGGTCGCATTTTTACCGCAAAAATCACAACCATGTGATGGCCTAGTTGCACCGACAATTAGTAGCCCCGTGAATGTCCTGCGACGCAGCGGAATTGCACCGATATGGTTGTAACGCACACACATCCCTGCGACGTAATACAATGGAAATACACCGAAATAGTACCGGAAACGCACCCACGCAACGGCACACAAACGTTTACGAGAAAACCCAACCTTGTATTACATACCTCGGGTTATAAGGAACCAATTACAAACTTAGTCTGATTTCCGGAGGTATTCACTCAGCCTCTCACAAAAACAAACCAAAATGTTACAATTTATAGGAGAAAACGACAGTTAACAGCCTCAACTGCATAGGCAGACAGATGACACATGTCTTGACACGTGTCAACACCACAGGAGTTGGTTTTCCTATCTGAAAATCAACCAAAAACCACCAGAAAACTGCTCAGAATTGCCTAGAACTGTCTGGTAACCCACAGTCCATTAGCTCACCCAAGTTCAGCTGCATTCCAACGTTTTTGCATTGTCCTAGCGTTTGCCTCATTGCCGTCTCGTCCTAAAATTAGTCGACGTTCCCCAACGTCTTGCCACGCTTCCTGCATGGCCGGAATGCGTTATTGCGCCCAACGACTACCAACATCTCGGATGCCATTTCAACATCCAAATGCACTGCCGCCCAATGGTGCGTCATGTCCCACACATGACTCAGTCCACAATGTAGCGTTGCACCTACGTTGCATCGCCTTGCCTTGGTACCGTACCGAAGTCTTCTGTTGGCCCCATGACTCCCCACGAAACCTCCAATTCTGGCATCCTTTGCCGACGCTGCCAACGTGTGTCCCAGTTGCCCAACAGTGCACCGTTTTGCCAACGCCTCCCCATTCCTCCAACGCATGCTGCTACGTATTACCCCTCGTTGCCTTAGCCGCATGCTAAGGTCTTGCTCAACGTCATGCACCCACATAGCACCGATCCTAGTATTGCGCCTAGGATCGCCTAACATAACGCTCAACGCCCACTGGTGTTGTACCACAACGCTGCTGCCCACCGATGTGCACCAAGTCGGTGTTGTTTGAACTTCCAGCGTTGTTAGGTGCTAACAGATATCCGCGATCCTCTCCATTTATCCAGGAGGTGATATCTGTAATGTGCTCCATTAAATGTGGGCCATTACAGTTGATGGCTTCTAACATTCGCATGTACAGGAGTTACCGCTATCATGGGTAGATCTATTCTTCCTTGGACCTGATCACCATGGGCTTCAGACTGCCCATTGATGGGCCTCTTCATGAGGCTGTTTAATTTGCATAGTGGATCACTTAAGTCATTTTCCAGATAAGTTTGTCATGCTCCGCCCAAACAACACGAGGGGCTACATATTTCAAGTAGAATTACTTATTCGATCCGACCCGTTTTAGCTACCATGCCTATGTTAGTGTGAGTGGGAGTTTTCCCATATCGGGATTCTCTCTATAAATAAGCATTGTGTTGAAATAATTGAGAGACAGAATGTTGGGAGAATATGGAGCGATATATTGATGTTTAAGAAAAGTACAATGATGGAGATCTACAATTGAAATATATATAGGAAACTAGGGAAATCATAGTGTTAGAATTTTAATCTAATTGGCCAAGGTTATATATATATATATATATATATATATATATAAACCTAATAGGCCAAGTCCATATACATATATTAACATCATCTCTCAAACTCAAGGCGGTAAATGAAATGTGAACTTATTGAAAACTAGAGTGTGAAAGCGTCCAGGTGGATGAGCCTTGATGAAAATATCTGTTGTTTGATCGGCAAAACTAATAGATTGTAGACGAATAGTATTCTAAAAAATGTGGCGACGGATAAAGTGACAATCAGTCTCGATGTATTTTATACACTCGAGGAAGACATTATTGTGGGCGATCTGAATAACACTCATATTATCATAATGTAAAACAGTAGCAGTAAAAGAAGAGATTCTTATGTCAACGAGGAGCCACTGAAGTTAAAGTACTTCTTGTGTTGCATCAGCGATGGCACGATATTCAGATTCAGTGTGAAAGTGAGCAACCACAGTTCATTTTTTACTGCGTCAAGAAATGAGAGAAGAAATAATAACCAGTGGTTGAGCATCTGTTGGTGGGATTTCCAGCCCAATCAGCATCAGAATAAACCTGTAAGGTGGGAGTAGACTGGGCTGAAAAATGAAATCCGTGAAATAAGGTACCCTTGACATACTAAAGAATGTGAAGAACAACCGAGTAATGAGTGGTCCGAGGAGTGGACAAAAACTGATTGAATTAATGGACGGTATAGGCGATGTATGGGCGAGTGATAGTGAGGTATATTAAACTTCCAACTAGTGATGTGTGTATGATATTCAGGCATTTAGCTCTAGAGGAGTTATGGCAATGGTGGAGGCAATAATACCAGCCTTGGAAATAAGATTTGAGGCAAATTTGGTCTGAGAGTGAAAATATCCATCTGAATCAAATAAGACTTTGAGGACAAGACAATAGGTATG
Organism: Eucommia ulmoides; assembly: GCA_016647705.1. Classification (NCBI taxonomy): domain Eukaryota; kingdom Viridiplantae; phylum Streptophyta; class Magnoliopsida; order Garryales; family Eucommiaceae; genus Eucommia; species Eucommia ulmoides. Next base: position 45,822,172 of record CM028332.1, on the reverse strand, counting down.
CATGCCAAGATCTTTCATCTCGAATTGTCCATTGAGAAACCTTTTGAATTCAGAGATACAACATAAATCATCCCCAATAATAATCATGTTATCCACGTACAATAAAAGAAGGATAATACCATTGTCAGTGTGGAGAAGAAATAGGGCCAAATCATAAACACTGGATGTGAACCCAAACTGATGAATGGTAGTGTTGAATTTTGCGAACCAGGTATGTAGAGCTTGCTTTGAACCATATAATGCATGACGAAGGTGATAAACTTTATATTGAGGAGCAATCAGGCCAGGAGAAGTATGCCTATAAACTTCCTTAAGAAGACCACCGTTGAGAAATCTATTTTTGCGTCCATTTGAAAGAAAACCCGTTTTTGAATGGCGGCGACGGTAAGAAAAAAATAGACATATGTGAGTCTTGCCACTTGAGCAAATGTTTTTTTATAGTCAATGCTATATTCTTGAGCCTTTGACAATAAGTCAAGCTTTATAGCGTTTAACAGATCCTTTAGAAAGTGTTTTGATCTTAAACACCTACTTGCATCCAATAGGAGTTTTCTTGGGGGAAAGTTCAATAAGATCTCAGATGTGAATTTTGGCTAAGGCTCGAAGTTCTTCGTCTATTATTTTCTACCAAAGAAGATTAGTACTAGCCTCCTTATAGGATTGAGACTCATGCAGATTAAGTATAGTAGAAAAGTAATGATAATTAGTGAAATAAGATGGAGGATAAGTTACCCTAGTAGAGTGATGGGAGTGATATGAAGGATGGCTCTCAGAGGGAATTGGTGCAGAGTCATCATATATAGGAATAGTCTCGGGGACGGCCGATTGAGCAGGAGAGGGTGAGACCAGCTAGTGATTCCGGAGATGGAAGGGTGAGATCAGCTGATGGTTTTGGAGTTGGAGGAGTGAGATTAGCTGGTGGTTCTGAAATTGAAAGGGTGAGATCAGCTAGTGGTTCTGGAGTGGGCTCAGCAATACCTGAAAATGTATCCTCAGGAAACAACTCAATAGATGAATCAGTAAAGAATCTGCAGTTAGTGATGGTTAATATATTAAATGACTATAAGGAAGAAAACATTTGATGTTCCCAAAAAATGACATGACGAGAGATACAAAGAGTTTTAGAGATAGGATCCCAATAACGATACCCTTTATATTCAATGCGATATCTGAGAAAACAACACATATAAGCCCTTGGTTCTAGTTTGTTGTGTTCTTGTGGTTTGAGAAGAACAAAACAAGCATAGCCAAATACTTTGAGATCAAAGTAAATGGGAGAGTTACCAAAAAAGACGCTCAAACGGAAATTGATGCTGAATTGTAGCAGAAGGTTTATTGTGTATACTGCGCTTAAGGCAGCTTCACCCTAAAAACGCTAAGGATAGGATGAAGAAATGAAGATGTCATAAATTGTTAGGAATGTGTCTATTTTTGCGTTTGGCTCATCCATTTTGTTGGGAGGTTTCAAGACACAAGCAGTGGGGGAGCGTGCCTTTTTATGAAGTAGGTTGAGAAAAGCACGATCCTTATATTCCATTGCCTTATCTGAGCAAAAACTTTGATTTTTCGAGAAAATTGAGTTTGAACCATTGAGGAAAACTTAGAATATATCTGGAGTAATTCAGATCTATTTTTCAAAAGAAAGAACTATATATATCGAGTGTAGTCATTCGCAAATATAACAAAATAACGATAATCACTCGTTATTGCATGAGGAGAAGGTCCTCCAACATCAGAATGCATTAAATCAAAAGGTGCAAGAGAAATAAATTGACTCTCACTAAAAGGTAAAGCTGATTATTTTGCAAATTGGCAATGAATACAATGAAAAGACTCATGCTGAATTGAACCTAACTGACCACTAGAAATAAGAGATTAGAGATGGTTGGATGAAGTGTGACCTAACCGAGAGTGACACAATTCCACAGGTGAGAATGTTGGGATGGATTTGGTGATGATGAAGATGGGACTTGGAGGTGAGTGAGCTCAAAGAGGTGCTCGACTTTACAGTCGGTCCTAAAGAGTTTTCCTATCTAAAGGTCCTGCATACAACAACCAGTAGAATAAAAATACAAATCAAATCGAAGATCACATAGTTGTCCAGCAAATATAAGATTAAGAGCAAAATTAGAGACCAAATATGTATCAAGAAGAGATAAATGAGAATTGTCAACATGTCTAGTATGACTAACTGACATTTTTGATCCATTGGCAATGTGAATAGTAGGTGCATGCTCATAACGGGTTTTAGAGGAAAAGATAGAGGCATCAAATGTTATATGATTGCAACAGGTAGAATCAAATTACCATCAAGATGTACCTGACATGTTATTGTTACTAGTTTTAGATAGAGTCTGGGTAGACATGATGCAGAAGCCAATCAAATCAAGTGAATAGTTTGGTGAAGTTGGGGCAACATCAATGGCTGCAACAGTAATATCCTTTGACTTGGGGTAAAACCCACTATGAGAGCCTCAAGAACGAGACTGATTCCCATTTGATTGGTTTCCAAATGATGATGCTTGACGTTTAGGGCAATTTGCAAGATAGTAGAGTGATTCTCTGTATACCTTATAAAGGCAAGAAGGCTATTTGAGCAATTCATGTCCTTGTGAATGACAATACATGTAGTATAAGGGGTTTTGGGATGAGTTTGGCTTAATAGCTGGTGTAGCAAGAACAACATCTGTATTTGATACATGTAGTGTCGCAAGGTGTGTTTCCTCTCTCATTAGATCAGAAACGACATTGTCAAGGAAATATATCTTGTTCTGGTGCAGAGTTGAGGCTTGTACAGGCTCAAATTCTGATCTCAAAGCCACCCAAAATTGAATAATACATGTCTCATTTTGGTAACTTGTGTGATGAATGACATCTTTTGTGCATTCCCAGATTGGCTCAAAGATAGGAAATTATTGATGGACTGTCCAGGTTTTTGGCACATGCTGTAGAGGGTAAAATGAGTTGATACTGATATGATAGGTCTTCCTTAGTTTAGTAGAGCTTGAGAAGATTCCAAACTTCTTTAGCTGTCTCGAGTATACCAAATTGGATTTTTATAGATGGGATGATAGTGGAATGGAACCATGTGAGAATATGATGATATTTGCTATCTTATTCTTCTAGGCGTTCAACAAATTCTTTAGTATTTTTTTCGTCTTTCTTCTAGGGCTTAGTAGTGTCTCCAGTCATGAGACGCCACAGTTTCCGCCCATGTAGGAAACTAGACATCTCAAGAGCCCACAATACATAATTTGATTCATCCAGAACAATGAGGATAACCCGTGATGAGTCCGAGTTTGCTATAAGCGCAAAAAAAGGGGTTAACTGACGTAGAAACTACACAAATATAAAGGGAAGTATATTATGTGTGTCTTAAATCACAAAATGGAAGCCGAAAATAGAATTAGAACGTCCAAAGACCTTAGAAACTGGTCCAACTTTATAGAAAACCAGTTAAAAAGTACTTGAAAGTTATCTCAGTGAATCGGTGACGTGGCAGTCAACTGTTGGTTTTGCACTGAGTTAGGGTTGACGTTGTGCTCATTGTGCGCTGACGTGGGGATGACTTAGCACTGGACTGGAAGATGACGTGGAACAGTCAACTGATGACGTGGCCAGGTCAATGGCTGATGTGGCGAATGTGACGTTGATCTAGGCGATGGCTTTCTTAGAGTGCGTGGCTTGTCATAATGGATTGAAGTTGGTGGAGTTGGAATTGTCTCATCGAAACGGTTTTGATGGTATGGCCATTGATGAATTTTGAGCACCGGTCGTTGCCGTCAATGCTTGATGGTATTGTTGGCTTTGGGTAGCGTGTGACGACTCCGGTGGCAGTGGTTTTGATGGCATTGTGCTTGTCTCTTGGAGATGTAGGTGATAATGTGATGAGAGTTGATATCGTAGCGGTGGTGATATCTATAGCAGTCAACAAATAATGCGGGAAAAATAGAAAGGCGGAAGGCTTGTTAGGGTTAGGGTTTCAAAATTTTTAATAGGAACAGTGCCAGGAAACATTCATTCTGATATCATGTTAAAATAATTAAGAAACGGAATGTTGGGAGAATATGGAGTAATATATTGATGTTTAGGAAAAATATAATGACAGAGATTTACAATGAAGATGTTTATAAGAGATTAGGAAATCCTAGGGTTAGAGTTTTAACCTAATGTGCCAAAGTCCATATACATATATTAACCTCATAGGCCAAGTACATATACATATATTAACAGATATCTCTAAAGCTTTTAATCTCATCAAATTACAAAAAATTTGAGTGAACTTGGCTAGTGGGTGTGTGGTTATTATCGGAACATACTCTAATACCATTTTCTTGCCAACGAGAAACGAAAAGAACGGGTTGTAAATGGATCTTCCAAATCTGAAAGATACCATTCAATTTTAATATTTCCGCTTTAGTTTACATTCACATAGGAGTGATTCACATAGGAGCTGAATACTTATAGAATTTTCAGCTTATTTATATATCTAACTTAAATCAATGCAGAACGCCAACAAAATTCAGCACGTCAGCGCGCATCGAAGAAGTGAAATTTGTACAGCAATTATCACAGTTAGAAATTCATATCAAATGTTTCCGGCAACATGTTCTTGAGAAGTAATTCTGCACTTTTTATTTCAAGTCATCACAATAGTTAATCATTGAAACAATGTTTATTGCAGATATTCAGCATATATTATAATCTCAAAGGCAACACATGTTGCAACAGAGTGCATCAGATTTTTCAGCTCCGAAGTAATAAATTATCAAAACATTTAGCAGGCGTTGCAGCAAAATTTTCATCTCAATTCGGTAGGATTCAATAAATATCAGAGAAAACTTGCGATCCATTAAAAAATTTCGCCATTTCTAAGTTATTGTGACCTTACTACATCGATAGAATTTTTAATCAGTTCCGAACAACAACACGATTTTCTCATGTAGATTTTTCAAGCTCAAATGGATATTCTATAAGATGAGGATAAAAAACAATATCCAACCTAAACCAATTGAAAAACAACCAGAATCTTCATGAATCAATCGAGAAGACATCGAAAGTGAAATTGAACATCTTGACCCAAAAAAAAATTGAATAAACAATTTAGATTCAACAATAATTTGAACTTACGAGCTGCAATAAGAAGATATACGTGTTTAGGGTATGAGCTAAGGCACGAGGAATTGAAGAAATAAATTACCAATGAAGATTCAACCCTATAGCAGGATGAAATGATGATAACTCTATGTTTAGATAATTACCAATTTGGAGATCTGGGGATGATGCCGCATGCAAATGAGATCTGAGAATATACTCTTGATTTCGAATGAGACGCACTCCATAATGATTAAGAGGATCTTGATTAAATATCTAAAGTGAGGTAGAGTTGCAAACTTGCAATTCTAGAGAGGTTTCGAGAGGTTTTGAGAGATTTGAGTGGAAATACTCTTATGGCTCAAGTTCTTCGGTTGAGTAATTCAAATAATTGAGGAGGAAAAATAAAGATCATTACAAACATGTCATTGAGAAGGTCCAAAATCGATTGAAAGTCTAAAAAGGTTGCCACAACGGGTAGAATAATGCTTATAAAATCTGTTACCACGGTTATCCTAGCTATGTGATGCAAGAAGAACTTTTGATGAATTAAATAAAATTAACACAAGATTTTTATGGTGATAAAAAAAAAAAATTGCACCTAGTGTAGTGGAAAAATTTGTCTTAATAAAGAAAAAGGTGGGATGGGTAAAGAAAAGCCAAAGTCCTTAATGATGCCTATGACCAAACTGAGCTGAAATATCCTCAATAATGATGATAATCTTTGAATTAAAATAATCAAAGCTAAATATAAAAGTGAGGATAGTCTGAGTTTTGGGATTAGCTAATGGATCACATATCTAGAAAGGAATTTCTAAAAATAAGGATAACCTCATTAAGGGTGTGAAATGGAAAGTGGAAAACGGTGCAAAAATTAATCTCTAGGTTGAATGGTAATATGGTAAAGGGTTGTTAGGTGATACCTATAACCAAAATCACGAGAATATGAGTCTCAGATATAATTGATGATTTTAGTACTTGGTATTGATGAGGGTATTTTTGGGCGTCACCTAGTCTGTATTAGGGCCTCCAGCCACGTGTCCACCATCGCCGTGACGTGGCCACATTTTAGAGCCCAGGAAAGAACAGTGTGCCTCGTAGGGGCGCTGTCGCCTAGAACTTTGTGTCGTGCCTCTAAAAGGCCAACTTCAGGGACTTGATCGTTTTTCTCCGTCGAAGTACTGTTTCAGTTCGTTTCTCATCCAAAACTCCACAAATCTCCAAGCTCCTCTACCAGCACATCTCTACAGGCCTGATATAGGCCCCCGAGCTTTTCTAAATAGGCCCAAAAGCCCAAGTCTAGTGATTATCTACTAAAAGCCCTTGATTATCAGTTAAACACGTGATTTCGCCTAATTAACCGTATTTAGGCCCAATTAGGTAAAACTAATTATCTCCAACGACTATAAATACTAGGGGAAATGCAAACTCAAGGTAACACTCAAACGCTCATTTACGTACTTGATGCGCTTCTATAACCTTTTCTCTCTGAGCTCTTACTCCCACACCGGAGGGGTTTTGTTGTGACAAATCTCGGCTAGGCCTTGTGCAGGTACAACTCCCTGAAGGAAAGGATTTTGGAATCTATCTAATCAGTCCCCAGGTAGTTCATTACAGTTCACTTGAAGAATTTCCAGCTCTAGTTCAGACCTAGCAACTCCACCTCAACAGGATGACCCACTTGTTCTTAACTGGACCATACTCGGGGTGTTTGTCATTTTGGGATAGCAACAGGTATCTACTACCGGTCCTTCACATTATTTCAGAAGATGATTAAATGAAAATCCTTAGTATGGATCCCCCTTTCCCCCCCGGCCGCGGGCAGATTCTTTCAAGAAAATATGGCAATATGGCAATTTGAAAATTCAGGTTCATTTTTCTTAAAATCAGCCTACAAAGAACTTGATAAGGTGGAAGTCATAGGTACCAATCATCTCTAGAATTGGATTTGGAAACTCAAGATACCCCATAGTATGAAACATTTTCTTTCACTAACTGTTCACAAAAGACTAATTACCAATGAACTTGTAGCTAAATGGTCCAATGATGTGTCGAGTTTATGTCAAAGGTGCAAGGAAACTAGTGAATCGATGGATCATGTCCTGAGGACTTGCCACAAGGCTAAAAGAATTTGTCGTCATTTCTTTAGTCCTGATCAGGTTCTTTCTTTTAACAGGTTGAATGTACAGGATTGGATTAAGGGAAACATCAAAGGGAAGAATTTCCATTCTTAATCATCATATATTTTTCGTGCTATTTTATGGGAGATCTGTAAGGACAGAAATGGAGAAGTGATTGAAGGAACAAAAAGAGACTGCTTTAATGTTAATTCAAAAAAAAATTAAGACTAAAGAATGATCTAGCCAAAGCTTTCTATCCTGAAAGATTGGACCAAATGAATTACACACATTGCAGCTCTAATTGATTTTCTTCCCCAACACGAATGGGTGTGCTCGAGGCAGGACAAGGAAAAGAGGGTTTGGAGGCCTACTTAGAGACAAACATGGTATCTGGGAGTTTGGTTTCTATCGACACTTGTAGAACTGCGACAACCTAGAAGTTGAGATAAGAAGAGTTCATAAAGGGTCTCAATATTGGCCCACAAGGAATATTCAAGAGTTATCATAGAGGTCGATACTACGACAGTCGTAAAGCTCCTGTTGGAAGCTTGCCCAAGGAATCATAGATACAAACCGTGGATTAATGATTGCAAGTGCATGATAAGATAGAAAGATTATGTCATTCAAGTCACAACTAGAGACAAAAATCAATGTGAGGACTATATTGCTAACATTGGAGCGGAGATGAATGAAGAGATTAAAATTATGATTAATCCCCCTGATGGCATAACTAATATGTTATCAAGGGAAATGAACCTGGAGGCACTCTTTATGTGCCCATAGTTTATTTTTGTTTGGTTTGTTTTCTGATGTATCAAAATAAAAAATAAAAAATAAAAGGTTCCACTTACATACATATACAAAGAGTGAGTTATTAGGATTTTTCATGTAAGATTAGGGTTTGGTCAACCTAGTGGACTAAGACCCACATATATCTATATCTATCTATCTATCTATCTATCTATCTATCTATCTATCTATCTATCTATCTATCTATCTATATATATATATATATCGACTGAACTGATAGGCTGAAGTTGAACAGTATTTTGGAGAATGTGATGACGGATGAAATAAAAATCACTCTTTATGTGTTTCGTACGCCTAATAAAAATGTCATTATGGACGATCATAAAGCATTTCTATTGTCATAATGTAAAATAGTGGAAATAGGGGAAGCTACTCATATGTCAACGAGAAGCTAACAAAGCCAAAGTAGTTCTTGTGTTGTTTCATATTGTGCTAGGAAATGAGAGAGTTTCCCAATAAAAAATAGTAATCAGTGGTTGAATGTCTGTCAGTGGGATCGCCATCCCATTGACATTAGAATAAGCTTGTAAAGTGGAAGCAAATTTAGTGGAGAAATGAAGTATGTGAAATAAGGCGCCTTTGACATACTGAAAAATGTAAAGAACAGTCAAATAATAAGTGGTATGAGTAGTGAACAAAAAATGGCTGATGTTATGGACGACCTAAGCGATGTTAAGGTGAGTAACTGTGGGTTATACCAAACTTGCAACTAATTGGTGGTACAGAGTAACGTTCAGGAGAATAGAGCCATCTAGTAGAGTAAGTCTGATCTTCAGCTCTAGAAGAGTGTTGGTAGTGGTAGAGTCAGTGATGCTAGCCTTGGAAAGAAGATTAAAGTATATTTAGTTTGAGAGATAAAGTATCCTTCTGAACAAGTGTAAAGTTTAAGACCAAGAAAGTAAGTAAGCACACCTATGTCTTTTATCTCAAATTAACTACTGAAAAAAAAATTGCGCTCAAAGATTTTGCATATATTGTCTCCTATAATGATCATATTATACATATACAGTAAAAGGAGCATAATGTTGTTGGAATTTCGATGAATAAACAAGGCAGAATCATGAGTGATGGATATGAACTCAAACTGGTGAATGGTGGTATTGAATTTTGCAAACCAAGCACGCCGAGCATGTTTGAGACAATATATGGCACGATGAAGAAAACAAACTTTGCGTTGAGAAATTGCTAGACTGGGAGGGAAATACATCTAAACTTCCTCATGAAGGTCGCCGTTGAGAAAGATATTCTTGACGTCTATCTAAAAGAGGGACCATTTGTGAATGACATCGACAACAAGAAGAGTATTAACATATGTGAGTCTAGCAACAGGAGCAAATGTCTTTTCGTAGTCAATTCCATATTCTTAAGCAAATCGTTTTGTAACAAGTAGATATTTATAGCATTCAACGGATCCATTACAAAGTGTTTTAGTTTTAATAACCAACTTGCATCTTATAGGAGTTTTCCTAGGAATAAGGTAAATAAGATCCCAAATATGATTTTTGGCTAGGGCATAAAGTTCCTCGTCTGTCAAAGATGATTAGTACTAATTTCGTTATAGGATTGAGGCTCATGAAAATTAAGTATGGTATACAAACAATAGAAATCACGAAGACATGGGGAAAGTTGTGTCACCCATCTAGAACGATGGGATTCTTAAGGACAAACTCGTGCAACATCTGAAATCATTAGGACATGCTCAGTTGGTGCAACCATTGAAGTCGTTGGAATAAGTTTGAGAGAGTCATGTTCAGGATCCATAAATGGAACAAAAACATCAATGAGGATTAGTGGGTTAACAAGAGGATTTATTTGAGCCTTAATGATATTTGTGTTAGGATGATCAAGGAAGAGGTCTATGGATGGATTGGTGAAATTAAGATGGTTGGTGGTAGATGTCGAATGAAGGTTGATGGTTGGTACAAAACATCTTGTGTTCCTAGAAGGTTACAGGACAAGAAATATGAAAACAACTAGAAATGAAATTCCAAAATCAATATCATTTGCGTCCAATTCTATATGTAAAGAAGAAACATACTCAAGCCCGAGGTTTAAGTTTGGAATACTCATGAGGTTATAAGAGACTAAAGCAGGCATGCCCAAATACTTTTAAGAGGTTGTAATTAGGATAAACTCTATGCAATATCTCATAAAGAGTAAATGTTGGCCCAAAGAACTACCCAAGAAGGGGATGAATTGGGTAGTTCCAAAATTTAATCAATTAATTCTTTAAACACTTAATATCAAATAATCAATTTTCATAAATTAATTAATATCTTAGTTACGCAGTGGTTATGTGTTTAATACTAAGTGCACACCCAAACACAATATAATATAAAGTAAACAATATAGTATACCAAGATATATCCTGATTCGGTAAGCTACTCTTACCTAATCCAGTCCCCTGAGCTACACAGAGATTCGTGAATCACTAAAACTCAGATTCCTTTATCAGGTAGAAACCAAACCTTTATAATGATTCTTTTATAGGCATATAATCAACCTTTACAAATTTATCCTTTTCTGAGGCCAATGATGAATCATATCTTTCACCAAGCCAAATATTAACCTAACAACTCTCTTACTTATCTTTCACAAGTTTAGAAAAAAACCTTTACAAATCACTCAAAAATAATGATTCAATTACCAAAAGAATCAAAACCTAATTACTTTCAAGGGAAAAGAATAACCTAACCTTTTTGTAGGATAAAGATCAAACCCTAATATTGGTTGCAGGAAAAAGATCGAAACCTAACTACCCTGACTAGACACCGTCGTAAACATGTCTAATCCATTCAAACTCACAAATACAAAAAAGCAAATGAGTATTTTCCCACAAAGAGATTTTATCACCTCAATACAAATATACTTAATTAATATTCCAAAAATTACAACGTGATAGATACAATGTGAAGCAAATAAAATCTAATTAAATAATAACGTAGGTATCACAATTTAGAGCACGTAATTAAATAATCAAATAAAATCATTTAATTTTTTTTTCCAGTCTTTTAAGTTTAAAATAATTTTCTAAAAAATCTTAAAACTAAGCAAACAATAAATATGTGAATTCAAAATAAACAACAAGCTTGGAAAGATCTCACCAGGAAATACCGATGATAATAACCGAATGGCAATAGAACACAAGTCGGTGTCGCCAAATCAACAGCTCTTTAGATCAAGAATGAAGAATGAATCTCTCACATAAATCTCCGCAAAAATATATATGTTAGAAAATCTTGAACTGATTATTCTTGATGTGATTTAACTGATTCACGCATGTCTATTTTTATAGATAAATATTAAGCCCTCCAACGTCTAATTTTTCAAAGATATGCCTCTAAAAGACACTCTTAGATCCCATATAAATATACATTTCATTTCAGGTGTATTACACATTTAAATATCTTCCAATTTTCTCAAATAAGTCCACAAAAGTATTCTCAATTCAAAACCATAAAGTTTGGAAGTATTAATCAATTTAAATTAAGATAATCTTAAATTTTATGGACCAAATCATATCATTAGGGATAATAGAATAGGTAGACCATATCTTAATTAAGTTCAAGTCCCCCAAATCTCTCCCTTGGAATCCTAAAAAGTGGATAGTTTTTGTACCAAGAGACCAAGTCCCCCAAAATCTGAACCGATAATGTCAGTTGACCAACCCATAGCAATTGGTTGACCGAATGCTTTAGAGCCAAAACATAGTCTGATCTTTCAGGACAGTTGGTTGGTCGAATCCTACCATTCGGTTGACTGATTGGTTCAGGATGTTCCCATTTCTCTTAAAAAAACTCATTGACTTAAACGGTTGACCGATTGCCCTCAAACAATTGATCGATTAGTTCAAGTTGTTCACTTCCTTCGCCAATTTAGTACTGTTTCAAATGGTTGACCGACCTCTTTAATTTGGTTCACCAACTGGATCAGTAACACCTTATTTCTATTCTAAAACTCATTATTTGATTCGATTGACCAATTACTTTTCTCGGTTGACCAAATTAACCCGACAATACAACTTTTTATACTTTAAAACATGTTTTCTAATTAGGTCAATTATCAATTTCATTTCACATAAGGAGCACAAACAATATCGCATTTTAGTATCTTAAACTTATCACTTCTGACCATAACACATATAAAAATAAGTCATTTAAAGTGTCCTGTGTGATCTTAATTCAGGTTGCATTAAAAGTATATAAGTAAAGAGTTGTTTTCACCTAATTTTGTTCAAGGTCTTCAAAACTCTTCATTGAGTCCATTTTGCAACCTTTATGTCTTTTTTTTTTTTTTTACTTAATCAACTATATGTAACTCTTTTTTAAAAGACTTAATAAAATCATTAGTTCCACAAAAAACATCAATACTTAATTATTCATTAAAACCTAGGGTTCAACAATCTTCTCCGTTTTGATGATGACAAATAACTATGAGATTTTCTTCAATAAAAAATGTAATCACGCTCCTCCTAAATCTGAGGGCGGATATTTAACCTCATTTAAGCAAAATTATTGAAACATAAGCAAACAATTATAAAGATATACATATAAGCTTAATTTAATCAATTTAATCAATAACGATATTCAACATAAAGCCTAATAATTAATGTCTCTCTTTTATCAATGCAATGCTTAGGCAAACAAATTTCCTAAACATCAACTAACTCATTTAAATATCAACTTATCCCTCTTTGTCATCTCAAAAAGAGAGGGCAAAGACCCAAAAACATTACTATAGGCATACATCATTTTACCTAGCCATACCTAAACCTGAAATAATTTTCATGAATTGATCTTCTTGATAGATTGATATTTATCTATATATTTCCTTATGACTTTGGTAGTTTTCGAGTGTTCTATTAGTGATTTCAATCATTTTTATTGTTTTTTATGCATATAAGGTGTTTTAGGCAAAAACGGTTGCAAATCAAGCCCGTTGGTAGAATGTCAGTGAAGAAACAAGTGAAAAGGCCCATATATGTGTTCTGCCCAAGGCGCGCTGCATCGCACTGCCTTTTTTCTCTCTGACCATAGCGCCCTCGTGCGCGCTGCAGCATCATTGCACTAACTAACAACACGTTTTCAGCCATTTTTAGAGTTTTGGAATAAGTCTATAAATATACCATGATGCCTCTTTTGTTTGGAACATTTTTGGAAGCCTACATTCAAACCAAATCAAGAAGATCATCATTGGAAAAGAGGGAAGAGGCTTAGAGTGGATCTTGCGGAAGTGGAATCATCTACTTCTCAGATTTAGATCTCTTCTCTTTCATTTTATTTTCCATTTTCAACTCTTGGTTTGTTGTTTTGATGATGTATTCCTCATTTGTTGTTGAATATTTGGTTATGACCATGTGTAGCTAAATATTTATTGTCTAGGGATTAATGTAGTTCACAAATATTATGTTTGATTAAATTTATATTTTGCTAATAGTTGTTCATCTCTATTCGATTGTCTTTACCATTTTCTCACTTCTATTGTATACTTGTATATGATATTGTGGTTGATTTGAGAATACGGGGTTACATATTCACTCACTTTACACTCGGGAGAGGTAGTGAGTGAGTTTTAGAAATCTTGATTGTTGAATAGGTTGACTATTAGTGTAAACTAGAATAAATCAAGCACGTTGGAGTAAATGAAGTTAATCCCTAGATAATCCATTCCCATAGAATTTATTCCAAGTACTGTAGTTTAATTTGTTTTGATATTTTGAATACTTTTCAAATCTTTAATCGTCTAGATAAAATTAAGTTATTCTAATTGTAGTACTTAGCTTGTTCTAACGATAAATCCCAGTGGACGATACTTGATCTTCAGATCACTTTATTACTTGTTGACCTCGTGTACTTGCGAGTATTCCTAGAGCATAATTTATCATAACACTTTCGCTAAAGGTTTGGTAAAGATATCAGCAAACTGATCGGAGGTTTCAATATACTCAATAGTTACATCTCTTTTTTTGAATGTGATCACGAATAAAATTATATTTAATCTCTATGAGCTTAGTTCATGAGTGTTGTATCGGATTCTTACATAAGCATATGACATTTTTATTATTACAATAAATGGGGACTTCCTCTATACATATTCCAAAATTATATAATTGTTGCTTAATATATAGAATTTGAGTACAACAATTACAAGTTGCCGTATACTCAGACTCAATAGTAGGTAAGGTAATTGAGTTTTGTTTTTTGCTAGATAAAAAAACTAAAGGATGTAATAAAAAGTTATATGATCTGCTTGTGCTTTTATGCTCAATTTTGCATCTGGAAACATCAACGTCATAGTAATTGATTAACTTAAAGTCACCCCCCTAGGATACCATAATCCTAGGTCTCTCGTCCTTTTTAAATATCGAAAGATTCGCTTAATCGTAGTTAAATACGATTTTTTTGGGCAAGACTCAAATCTAGCATACAAGTATACACTAAACATTATGTCAGGTCTACTAACAGTAAGATACAATAAGTTACCAATCATACCTCGATAAATTTTCTCATTTACATTTTTGTCCGTATCTTCTTTGTTTATTTTCGTAGTTGCTGCCATGGAATATTTGTACTCTCTAGTGCCATCCAAGTCATATTTTTTCAATAACTCTTTAGTGTACTTGACTTGATTAATGAAAATCTCTTCTTTGGTTTTCTTGATTTGCAACCCAAGAAAGAAGGTTAACTTTCCCATCATACTATTTTCAAAGTCAACCTGTATAATCTTGGCAAAATCTTGACAAAAATCCTCATTGATAGAAATGAATATAATATCATCAAATATATCGGTACTAAAAGGATATTAGATTTATTTTGCTCGATAAATAAAGTTATATCGCTATGACCCCATCGAAAACCATTTTCGATCAAATATCAACTAAGCCATTCATACCAAGCTCTCTGAACTTGTTTGAGCCCATACAAAGCCTTATGAAGTTTAAACACGTGATTAGAAAGTTTATCATTTTCAAATCCTGATGGTTGTTCGACATAAATTTCTTCTGATAGAAAGTCATTCCAGGATGCAGTCTTTACATTTCTTTAGCTGATCCACAGTTTGAAACCCTAGTATATTCATTAGCATCTAAAGAATAAAACAAAATTTTAATAGCTTGATAATTAATATAAAATTTTCATTGATTAGAAGTTGTCAACTGTTCTTTCTTCTTAATCATTCTATTCCCCTTAGGAATGATGGATTGTCCTCAACAGCTAACCACACATCATAATTGGTGGCTTGAAGAAAAATAATCGTTTTATCCTTCCAGAATGAATAGTTATTACCTGCAAACAACAGTGAACAATGCATAGACTGCCCCTCACCTAGAGTGCCTATGGAGTGCGCCATGTGATATTTCTTAGCTAGGATTTTAAGATAAATAAGCTAAACCAGCTTTGATACCAATTGTTGGCCCAAAGAGATACTCAAGAGGGGGGGGGGGGGGGGGGGGATGAATTGGATAGTTCCAAAATTTAATCAATTAATTCTTTAAACACTTAATATCAAATAATTAATTTTTCTAAATTAATTATTATCTTAGTTATGCAGCGTTAATGTGTTTAATAATAAGTGCACACCCAAACATAATATGATAGAAAGCAAACAATGTAGCACACCAAGATATATCTTGGTTCGGTAAGCTACTCTTACCTAATATAATTCCCTGAGCTCCATGGAGATTCGCAACCGATTTCTTTACCATGTAGGAACCAAACCCTTGTAATGATTATTTTATAGGTATAGAATCAACATTTATAAATTTACCCATTTTCCAGACCAAGGATGAATCCTATCTTTTTATCAGGATAAAGATTAACCTAATCACTCTCTCTCACTTATCATTTTCATAAGTTTAGAAAGAACATTTACAAATCACTCAAAAATAATAATTTGATTATCAGAAGAATCAAAAACTAACTCTTTTCAAGGAAAAAGAATAACCTAATCTTTTTGTAGGATAAAGATCAAAGTCTAATTTTTTTCTAGGAAAAAGACCGAAACTCTAACTAAATATTGTCCCAAACGTGTCTAATCTATTCAAACTCACAAATAAATATATAAACAAAAAGAGTTTATTCCCATAAAGAGTTTTTACTACCTTAATACAGATAAACTCAATTAATGACCCCAAAATTACTATGTGATACACACAATTTGAGGTAAATAAAATCTAATTAAATAATAAATTGGGTAGTACCATTTAGAGAACATAATGAGATAATCAAATAAAATCGTTTAAAAAGATTTTTTTAGGCTTTTAAATTTGAGACGATTTTCTAAACAATCTTAAAACCAAACAAACAATAAATATATGAATTTATAATAAACAACGAAGATTGGAAAGATCTCACCGAGAAACAATGAAGATAATAATAGAATAGAAATAGAACACGAGTTAGTGTCGCCAAATCAACAACGCTTTACATAAAAAATGAAGAACGAATCTCTCACAAAAAGTTCAACAAAAACATATCTCATAGAAAATCTTAAACTGATTGTTCTTAATGTGATTTAACTGATTCTAGCTAGTTTTTTTAAATATATGTCTCTAAAAGATACTCTTAGACCCAATATAAAAATACCTCTCATATTCAGTGTATTCCACATTTAAATATCTTTCAATTCTCACAAATAAGTACACAAGTATTCTCACTCCAAAATGATAAATATAGGAAGTATTAATCAATTTAAATTAAGAGAACCTCAAAGTTTATGGACCAAATCATTAGGGATAATAGAATAGGTAGACTATATCTTAATTAAGTTCAAATTCCGCAAATCTCTCCCTTGGAATCCTAAAAAATGGATAATTTTTTGAGGAAGAGACCAAATTCCTCGAAATCTCAACCGACGCTGTCGGTTGACCGACCCCTAACAATCGATTGACTGATTGTTTTAAAGCCAAAACACAACCTGATCTTTCAAGCCAGTCGGTTGATTGACTCCTACCATTTGATTAACCGATTGGTTCACGATGCTCTTGTTTCTCTTAAAAAAAAAACTCAATAACTCAAATAGCTGACCGATTGCCCTCAAACGGTTAACCAATTGGTTTAGGTTGTTCACTTCCTTTGCTAATTTAGCTACTATTTCAAATGGTTGACCAACCTCTTTAATTCAATTGACCAACTGGATCAGTAGTACCTTATTTTTGCTCCAAACCGCAATGTTTGATTCGGTTGACCGATTACTTTTCTCAGTTGACCGAATTGACCTAAAAATACAACTTTTTATACTTTAAAACATGTTTTCCAATTAGTTCAATTATCAATTTCATTTCACATAAGAAGCACATATAATTTCTTATTTTAGGATCTTAAACTTATCACTTCTTATTATGACACACATAAAAATAACTCTTTTAAAATGTCATGTGTGATCCTAATTCAAGTTGGATTAAGAGTATATAAGCAGAGAGTTGTTTTTAACTAGTTTCCTTTAAGGTCTTCACAACTCTTTCATTGCGTCCATTTTGCACCCTTTATGTTTCTTTCGTGAGGCCTTCTTCTTAATCAACTGTATGGAACTCTTTTATATAACTCTCAACGTCATTAGTTCCACTAAAAATATCAATACTTAATTGTTCATCAAAACCTAGGGTTCAACAGTAAAGATTACCACTAATAGGTAGAGTTACCCGATTGATGGTATAGACAACATTGAGAGCAGCTTCTCCCTAGAAGTGCTCTAGACAAGAAGATAAAATGACTATTGCATGAATAATATCTAGGATATATTGATGTTTACGTTCAACTTGATCATTTTGGACATAATTATTAGGGCAATATTTATGGGTAAGTGTGCCATATTTTCGAAGGGTAGCAATGAAAGATTGGTCCTTGTATTCCCTATCATTGTCAGATCAGAAGATTTTGATATTGTGAGAAAATTGGGTTTTGAATCATGGCAACAAATTTTGAATAGATTTGAGGTAATTTGGAATACTTATAAATGGGGTATAACTAGGTGTACCGAGAGTAGTTATTCACAAATATGAAAATGTACATGGATCCTCCCATCGTGGTAGAAGATGATAGTCTCAAAATATCTGAGTGGAGTAGATCAAAAGGTGCATTGGAGATTAAGTCACTAATAGAAAAAAGTAAGGCGTGTTGTTTAGCTTGTTGACATAAAAGACAATCATGATGCTCGATAGAGATAGAGCCTAATTTCCCACTTGAGGCTAAAATGTGAATATGTTCGATGGATCCATAACCTAACCAAGAATTCCCGAAGTTAAGAGAAGATGAATCAGGTAATGATGATTATAGTGGTAGTGCTGATGATCGCGCCATAATTTATGCGATCTAATATCGTTAATCTAACTTTTGTTAATCTTTTAAGTTAATTTAATTTGTTTTGTTCCCCAAGGCCCAGTACTCTTGTGCCATTGTTATTGTTTCTCCGACCTAAGTATGAAACCAAGGCCCATTAGCCTTTCCCGTATGATCAGTGCAACAAAGTAGTAATGGTTCGCTCTTTGAGACTAAGCCATTAATTGGCCATTAAAATAAATAAATATTAGATCTCAATAATTAAAATAGATAACCAAGTGAGGAAAATTTTCTAGCTCTTTTGTTATTCTCTACCTCAAATCCACTGCAAATTTTGGGTACGTTTTACTGTTGCATTTCGGCTTGGTACCCTACAAAAAGCTGTAATGAAATATCTTGTGCAAATGTAAAAGAAACCAATGCGTGGCTCATCTCCCTTTAACAGGGTTATGATTGTCATATGTATTTTGATTTATGCAATATTGTATTTTTAGATTAATTTTAGTTTATGTGCAAATAATTATATAATGAAGAATATTTTTAACAGTGATTAAATTTAATCTCGAAATGTTCTTATAAAGATTTTGATTTTAAATTCAATTGCTACTAAAATGTTAGATCTAGTACTTGTGGTCTAGATCTAACGTTTATATAATCATATTCTTAAAATTTAATTATTGGTTTGGCTGATTTATGTCAAGATTGTCATTCAACCTAGATTAGATTAACGTAGCAATAACATGCTGAAGATAAACTATGCCAAAGAATAATAAATTTAATTTTTCTAAGTATTTTCGGTTTATTGTTAGGAATACTTGTTTACATAAATCTAAATTAAAAAAATAAAATAGCGTAATAAATCCAAAATATGAAACCCATAATTCCTAATCCATTTATCGATTTCCATTATTTAGATCTAATATTATTTCTTTGCAAAACTCAAATTAAAAATAAAAATTCATTTGTTCTTAAAGAAAGAAAAATAATTGAAGTTAATAGCTACAAGATCGATCTCTGTGGTTCGACACCCTACTTGAACTAGTGCCATATCAGTATCGCGGTACAATTAAAAGAGTATTATTTTTTAGCGATCAAATTTTGGCACCGCTGTTGGGGATTGACATTGCTAATTATTGAATTTAATTATTATTTTTATTTCTCTTAATTTTTTAATAATAAATATAAAAAAAAAAAAGAAAAATAATAAATGAATAAACAAAATAATAATAAAAGAAGTGAAAAAAAAAAACGGTAACCATATTTCTGTGAAGTTATTATTTACTAATAATAATAATTTTTTTTTTTAATAAACATAATAAAACAGTGGAAAAAAGAGACAATAACAATAGCTTGGTTTGTTAACATCACTATTTATTTGGTTTTTCCGCCGTTGTCCAAAAATAATAAAAATAACAGTAGCAATAAAAAAAATAAAGAAATTCAATTCAAATAACTATAATAATAATAATAAATAAATAAATAAATAAATAATAAAATAACAATATAAATAATAAATAAATAAAAATTTGCAAGTGGCCTTTAGGGTTTGCTCACTTTTATCCCCACGGAAAAACAAACAAACCCTCCTAACGAACTCAACCTCGATAGAATACTAGAGAGTGTGTCTATGAGACCTAGAACTGAAAATAAAACTAACAAACTTGCAAACATTGAACCCACTGAAATGGCTGCCGAATCACCTAAACTATTGAGGGAATATTACGTTCGCTCAGTTTATGTATCACCTTCATGCATTCAGTTGCCAGAATTAGGAGTGCGACTTCATTTGAAATTAAGCCCTTGACTATCCAAATGCTTCCATAATTTCACGGGCTTAGTCTCAATCATCCCTATAGGCACCTTAGTGATTTTGTCGAAATTTGCACCACATTTAAATTGCCCCAATTATCTGGGGATACTGTTTACCTCAGACTTTTCCTGCTCTCCCTAAAAGATCGGACAAATGAATGGATCTACTTTTTACCCTCAAAATCCATCACAACTGTTGGCTCAGTAAGCTACCCAAGAGAGGGTAGTTATTAAAAATTTAAGAAAAGCGAATTTCTTATCATTCTACACTTAAATGATCAAATAATCAATTTATCCAAAATTAATTTTTATATTTATAGTGCAGTG
Organism: Eucommia ulmoides; assembly: GCA_016647705.1. Taxonomy (NCBI): domain Eukaryota; kingdom Viridiplantae; phylum Streptophyta; class Magnoliopsida; order Garryales; family Eucommiaceae; genus Eucommia; species Eucommia ulmoides. The sequence goes on along the minus strand of CM028332.1, from coordinate 45,801,738 downwards.
GATAGGTGCTCAAATCTAGGTGCACACCCAAGTAACAAAATTGTAAATAAAGTAAACAAAACAACACAAACAGATATATTCTAGTTCACCAAGTTACTCTTGGCTAATCCAGTCCTCTAAGCGCTAAGAAGATTCGCACCTACTAAACCACTTGATCCTATTATAGGTAAGAACCAAACCCATACAATGATTATTTTCACAGACTCAGAATCAATCTTTACAATTCACTTTTCATAGGCTAAGGAAAAATCTTATCTTTTCGCAGGCTAAAAACTGTCCAAATTCTTTTACCGGGTAAAGAATCAAACCTCACAAAACGTTTCAGGTATTTTTTTCACTGGTAAGGATGAAACTGTTATAATTCACTCACAAGTAATTCTAATCTAGAAGAATCAAGCCTAATTTTTTTTAAGGAAAAAGAATGACTAAACATTTTTGTACCTTAGGAAAAGATCAAACTTCAATTTTTTTCTAAGAAAAAATTGAAACCCAAGTTATCCCCGACTGAATACTCCTAACAGTATCTAATTCACACAAACTTACCAAATATAAAAATAAATGAGTTTCTTCCTACTCAGAACTTCTAACACCTCAAATCAATTAAACTCAATTAATATCCCCATAATTACTAGTTATAGAAATTAAGTGAGGAATCCAATATCTGATTATAATATGTGGGTAGCACAGAATTAAACACGTAATCATAGAAATCGTTTTAAAAAGATTTTTATGCTTTTTAAAATTCAAAAACGATTTTACTAGGATCTTTAAACCAAGAAATCAATAATAATATAAATTCACAATAACGAACAAATAACTTGGAAATATCTAAAAAATACAGCACAGATCGGTGACACCAAAATAATAAGTACTTTAACTCAAGAACTTCGCACACAAAATTATCACAATTGATCTCTCGAATATAATCTCAAAATAACTACTCTTAGAAAGCTCAAGAACTTTTATAGTTCTTGATAGATGTGATATATTGATACGTAAAAAATTCAATTTAGACCCCAAATTATTTCTCAATCTTAAATTGTATAGATAGGAAGTATGAAATGAACCAAATTGGGAAACACTTCAAACATGTGTACCATATCTATAGGCATATTAAAATAAGTATATCATATATTCAATATATCCAAATTCCCAAAATATTTCACTAAGATATCCCAAAAATGGTTAGTTAACGGTTAGTTTTGAACAGATCCTCAAAATTCTTGAGATATTAACTGTGCAGTAGGTTGATCGACCTCCATACCATCAGTTGATCGATCCCCTATGGATCGGTTGACCGATCAGTTCATGATACTTTTTAGGCCAAATTTTGGCCCTGGTCGATTTACCGATCACCTACGGTTGGTTGACTGATCGATACAGAGAGTTTCACTCTGTCCATCAGTTGACTAATCTCTCCTGGTTGGTTGACCGATCGATTCAGAGACTTCTCATTTTTCTAGCCCACACCCATCGGTTGACTGAACCTTTTATGGTCGGTTAACCAATCGATGCTGGAACACGTCATTCTCAAATTATTTCAGCTCCAAACTTCGACGTTTTAATCCCATTAATCATTTTTTTTTCTCGGTTAACTTAATTGACACTAATATTCAATTTTAAACCCTAATCTTGCTTAGGTCAATTTTCATTTTTCAATTTCACATTGGAACAACTAAATGAACACTAATTAGGACCTTAATTTTATCAAGTCAAACACACATAAATATTACTCATTAATTTGTATTGTATTGGTATCCTTACTAATGATCTTCATTTTACCAACTCGTTGTCTTCTATCAAAATTTGCTTACAGGATAAGGAATGAATCTCCCCAAATCTGGAAGATGATGCTCAGGACTTCTTGGAGGGCTTTCCCCCAGTATTGTCATCGGAATCCGATTCTCTCATTTTGGCTTCCTAGCGATAATAGAGTATTCTCCATTAAATTTGCTTGGAGGGCTATTAGCAGTGAGGTAATCCCGAATGCTCTTTATTCTTATCTTTGGAGTATGGGGTTTCCTTTAAAGATTAAGATTTTCATGTGGCGGCTTTTGAAGAACAAACTTGCAGTCGATGATATCATCCAGAAAATGGGAGTGTTTTTGGTTTTGGGTTGACGATGCTGCTTCTTTCGTTCCACTGAAAATATCCAACATCTTTTTCTAGATAGTGAGGTTGCTTCTAAGGTCTAGCGGTATTTTAACTCCTTTTTTAATATTAATTTTATTCCTCAACCTTTAATACAACGTATTAAGTTATGGTGGAGTAGATTAAAATGGAGTTCTCAGTTTCATAAATTAGGGGCATTGATCCCATCGCTGATTTGTTGGGAGATTTGGTTAAATAGGAATCGTGCTCTCTATGATGATATTTCTATGTCTGATAAATTAGTTATTTTCAAAGTTAGGAACTGGGTTCAAGCGTTGAGTCCTTTGACTAAATCTAAAGTCAGCTTCATCCTCTTTTGGGATTCAGTCTCTGGTTCTGTTGGGTTGTCCAATTAAGCAGGTTATTCGTCGTCGGCCGCTGATTTGTTACTGGACCCATCCGCCCGAGGGGTATTTCAAACTTAATGTGGACGGTGCTTTGAAGAGAGAGACCATGATGTCTTTTTGTAGTGGTGTTGTTTGAGATAGTAATGAAGCTGTTAGTTGGGCTTTCTTCTCTCCCTTTACTGTCAGTTCAAGTTTCCTAGCTGAGTTCCACGGGTTGTTCTTGGGGATTCAGGAAGCTTTGTGTTTAGGCCAACTTCCTCTGTTGGTGGAAAGCGACTTGCTAGCTTTGGTTCATTCAATCGAAAATGATAGCCCAGTCTGGTCAATTGCTTATCTTTGGAACACAGTTCGATTTTGGATTCTATCATTTGACATTCAAATTTCTCATGTTTATCGAGAATGTAATTTTGTTGCTGATAGTCTTGCTAACATTATTTCGTCTAGCCCTTTGTTATTTCCTTTAGGTAGTCCTTTACCTCGCGGTGTAATCTCTTATGTTCGTGAGGATCAAGAGGGTCTTCCCCGTCTAAGGTTGTAATTTTTCCTTTTCATTAACAAAGTTTTCGTTTTGAAAAAAAAAAATGTGATGATAAAAAAAATTCAACTAAAGTATCATGTGGGAGCATATTTTGGAAGTATTAAAGAGGCAAATACAATTTAATGGAAAACCTAGTTGGTAAATCTAGAACTTGATCACCTCCCGATTTCACAAATTTCTAAATTCCCAATTAGATTACTTAATTGTTGATTTCCTCCCAAACTCACAACAACATAAATTATGCACTCGCAATACTGGTTATGAATTCAATCTCTCCCAAGTATAAAATTTGTAACCCTAACATCGTCTAACTCATTGTCCATATGAATCAAACATATTAGGATTAGGAGATGTATAAAATTGAATTAAATTTAACAATTAACAAAATAATCTAACACGGTTTAAATGAGACTACATCCAGCCCTAGATTTAGATTACGGACACAACATAGACGAATCAATAGCTAATCTTCTCAATAAATTCATAAATGTAAACATGTTCACATAATATTATAAATACAAACTCAAAACAAAAGATTAAGGAGAGAGAAAAAAAGAAAAAAATCTTATTGTAGGATGTAGGGCTTCAAATCTTCAACTCCAATGCCTCCAATGGTGTTTCCTTCATCATTTTCATCTCAAATTGCCATACCATGTATTGTTTCTTACCCAAAATCAAGCCTCCAATGTTAGTTCTCTCTTATCCAATTGCCTCTCCCGTTTTCTTAGACTTATGGAGGTATTTATAGGTCCAAAATTAGGGTTTTCCTATTGCAGGCAGGGCAAACGGCATTGCAGCATGCAAAGGCAGAAACTAGCCCATCAATACTGATGGGAGGGGGCTGCAACGCGTTTTGGACAACACTGACGTCTGATTCGTATTTTGTCCGTAATTTTCTTGTCCGAACTCTGATTGAGGTCATTCAAAAAGCTATAGAAATCCAAGATGTAGATCAACAACTTATATGTTTTACATGTATGCAAATTAGGATCTCATAATGGTCAAAACTGGCCTTGAAGTTACATAATGTACACTCATTTTGCACCATTTCTCTAATTTATTTGTAATTCTACAAAACACATCAAACTAACAAAAATACTTGAAAACAAACAAATATTTGAACCTAAAAGTACTTGATTTGTTGATAAATAAATCACTCATCAATATTCCTTCTTTAGTTTGCTTAATTTGCAACCCAAGGGATAAATTTACTTCTCCTATCATGCTCATTTCAAATTCAACCTGCATTATCTTGGCAAACTATTGGCAAAAATCGTCATTAGTAAATCCAAAAATAATATCGTCAACATAAATTTGTACTAATAGCATATTCGAAGCAATTTACTTAATAAATAACGTTATATCACTAAGACCCATTTTGAAAGCTATTCTGGATCAAATATTGGCTAAGTCTTTCACACCAAGCTCTTGGAGCTCATTTGAGTCCATAAAATGCCTTACGAAGTTTAAATACGTGATCAGGAAATTTATTGTTCTTAAATCCCGGGAGTTGTTCCACATAAACTTCTTCTGCTAGAAAACCATTCAAGAATGCACTCTTTACATCCATTTGATATAGTTTAAAATTACGTGAACATGCAAAAGGGAGTAGAATTCTAATAGCTTCTAATATAGACACATAAGTCTCATCATAATCAATTTCCTTTTCTTGATTACAGTCATGTGCCACTAATATTGCTTTGTTTCTAATTACCATACCAGTTTCATCCATTTTATTATGAAAAACCAACTTAGTATCCATTATTGGATGAAAATCTGGTCTAGGAATTAGAGACTATACTTTATTATGCTCAAATTAAACTAATTCTTCCTACATCCCAGGGATCCAAGAGTCATCAGTTAATGCCCCATTCATATTCTTAGGCCCAATTTGAGATAGAAAAGCAAGATTAATAATATCTTTAAGGAAGTAACGTGTGCTTACACCTCTTTCGAAATTACCAATGATTTATTTTAACGAGTGTCCCGGTACAGTCTTTATAGCTCTTGGTAACGTTAAGTCCTCTCCCTTAGGCTCCTCTTTTTGAGATTCCTTTGTCACATCATCACCCTGGTTTTTGGTTATTTAAGGTACCTGCATCATCATCATCCAAAACATTTCTAGACAAAAATGGATCAAATTCCTCAAAAACAACATACATAGACTCTTCAACTATTAACGTACGTTTATTATAAACTCTATAAACCTTACTGTTAGTAGTATATCCAAGAAAAATTCTATAATCAGATTTAGTATCAAATTTACCTAGATTATACTTATAATTCAAAATAAAACATTTACAACCAAAAACTTTGGAAAAAGATATGTTCAGAGTCTTACCATTCCAGATTTCGTAAAGGGTTATGTTAAAACCTCTACGAATAAATATCCAGTTTACCACATAGAAAACGGTACTTACTGTTTCGGCCCAGAAATACGTTGGCAAACGATTTTCATTTAACATCGTTCTAGCCATTTCCTGAAGCGTTATGTTCTTCTTTTCCATAATACCATTTTATTGTGGTAATCTTGCGGCAACAAAATTATGAGCATATCCGTGCTCATCACAATTACTTATTACCTAATAATTTTTAAACTCTTTGCCTCTATTACTATGGATATTAATAATAGAACATTACTTCTCATTTTGAACACGCTTACAAAATTTAGAAAACACAACAACAACTTTGCTCTTCTTAGCGGAAAAGAACACCCAAGTTAGTCTAGAATAATCATCAACAATCATAAATGCATAAAATTTACCTCCTAAACTAGCAATAGTATTTGAACCAAATAAATTAAGATGTCGCATTTCAAGACATCTAGATGTGAACGTGTGCATCTTTTTCTTAAATGATGATCTAGACTGTTTGCCTAATTGACATGCATAACATACTTTATCTTTCACAAATTTTAAATCAGGTAGGCCACATACAAGACTTTTCTTAAATAAATTAGATAATAATTACATACTAGCATGCCAAGTCTCCTATGCCATAACCAACTATTTTTCGATAAAACATTTAGACAATATAAATTTTGAGAAGTAAAATCATCAAATGAACATGTATGAACATTCTCAAAACATGATGCAACATGTATAAATATTTTGATCTTGTTAGTCGAGATAATTTTAGTGCATTTTGGAACCCAAACTTGTCTGCAATTAGATATTTTAGAAAAATATTTACCAATAGTATGCCCCCACAATATTACATTTAAAAATATAACAAGATCCATGATTTTCAAAAAGAATTTATGAAAATGTTTTTGCCTAAGATTTTTTGGAAACCCAATACCAGTTTTATCAAAGATACCTCATGAACTTCCCAAAAGTATTTTCAAATTATTCTCACCACCGGTGAACTTGAGAACTATTGAATGTAAATTTGACATCTTGGATTTCAATTCAACATTTTAGACTCATAATCCATCACTTGCTTGTTTAATGTGCTAATTGTACTTTGAAGGGTATTAATTTTAGAACATTGGATTTTATAATTATGAGTAAGTTTTTGATAAATATCAAATAAATCATCAAAATTTAAAGGACAAGAATTTGAACATTTAGGTACCTCATCACCAATGGCCATTAAAGCAAGCATATTTGATCATTCACTTCCTGAATTTTTCGAGCTACTTGATTCAGAATCATCCTAGGTAGATTTCATTGATTTCTTCTTGCACTTTTTTTTTTCTTGTCTTTCTTTGGTTCAGGACAATCAGTTTGGAAGTGTCCAACCTTGTGACAGTTGAAACATTCCACGTTTGTCATATTAAAATTCTTCTTTCCCTGGAATGTTCGCCGAGTCGTCCTTCTGAAATTCTTTGTGAGAAGCACCACATCTTTTTCTTGCTCATTGTCATGACTCACGTCATCACTATTATTTTCTTTTTTCTTTTTCAGGACCTTCAATGCCAAGGATTTATTTTTGATATTCCCCGTATCATTCTTATATCCTCGAATTTCTGTCTGATGTATCATCAGGTTGCTAATGAGGTTATCAATTTCATACTTTGCAAGATCCTTTGCTTCCTCAATCACAGTTACCTTTGGCTCAATGATCTCAATATCTTTCAAACTTTATCCTCCATAGTGTAAGGCTTTTCAAGTTGATTCAGATGGTTGCAGATATTGTTGAATCTTGTGTACATATCTTGAATTGATTATGCCTCACCCATTCTGAATAGTTTGAATTAATGGATTAGGGCGTTGATTATTGATTGTTGCACTTGAGTAGTCCTTTTGTGGTTGATTTTCAATTTATCCCATATTTATTTTGTAAATGCACAGTTTGAGACCCTGGAATATTCGTTAGCATCTAAAGAGTAAAACAAAATGTTAATAGCTGGAGAATTAATAGAAAGCTTCTGTTTGTCAAAAGTAGTCAGTTGCTCTTTCTTTTTGGCAACTCCGTTTTTCATAGGGACAAATGGACCATCCTTATTCGCTAGCCACATATCATATGTTGTGGCTTGAAGAAATGAAACCATTCTGTCATTCTAGAATGCATAATTTTCACTTGCAAATAAAGATGGTCGGTGCATAGATTGCCCTTCACCTAGTGTTCCAATCGCCTGTGCCATGTGATCTTTATTAGCTATTGTATCAAGTTAAACTAGATCTGATACCAATTGTTGGCCCAGTGAGCTACCCAAGAGAGGGGGTGAATTTTTTAGTTATAAAAAATTTAAACAAATTTCTTATCTTTCAACACTTAAATAATCAAATAATCAATTTATTCTAAATTAATTATTATCATTATAATGCAGCAGATAAATGTTCAAATCTAGGTATACACCCAAACAACAAAATATAATTAAAGTAAACAAAGCAACACATAAGAATATATCCTGGTTCACCAAGCTACTCTTGGTTAATCTAGTCCTCCGAGCTTCTCAAAGATTTGCACCCACTAAACTACTTGATCCCTTTATAGGTAGGAACCAAACCCTTACAATGATTTTTTCACAGGCTCAAAATGAACCTTTACAATTCTTTTTTCACAGGTTAAGGAAGAACCTTATCTTTTTCTAGGCTAAAGACTAACCTAATTCTTTTATTAGGCTAAGAATCAAACCTCACAAAAAACTCCAAGTATCATTTTTATAGGTAAGGATGAAACTGTTACAATTCACTCACAAATAATTCTAATCAGGAAGAATCAAGCAAAACTCCTTTTAAGGAAAAATAATAGCCTAACCTTTTTGTACTTTAGGCAAAGATCAAACCTTAATCTTTTTTAGGAAAAGATTGAAACCCAAACTACCCCTGACTAGATACTCCCAATAGTATCTAATCTGTACAAATTCACCAAACACAAAAATCAATAAGTTTCTTACCACTCGGAGCTTCTACCACCTCAAATCAATTAAACTCAATTAATGTCCCGATAATTTCTAGTGACAGAAATTAAGTGAGGAATTCAATATCTGATTAAAATATGTGGGCAACATAGAATTAAACACGTAATCAAATAATCCCAGAAATCATTTTAAAAAGATTTTTATGATCTTCAAAGTTCAAAAATAATTTTAGTACAATCTTTAAACCAAACAATCAATAAAAATATAAATTCACAATAACGAAAAAATAGCATGGAAAGATCTCACCAAGATAACACTGAAAATATTGAATTCAGAATAGCAAGACAGCACAAATCGGTGTTGCTAAAATAATCAACGTTTTAACTCAAGAACTTCGCACACAAAATTCTCACATTTGATCTCTCGAATATAATCTCAGAATAACAACTCCATGAAAGCTCAAGAACTTTGATAGTTTTTTTATAGATGTGATATATTGATATGTAAAAATTGCATGTCTATTTAAGCTGATTTGAAACAGGACCTCTAACGGCTAGTTTCCTCAAGATATGTTATTTAAATGCACCTGTAGACCACCTATATCATTAGCATTCATTCATGGTCTAATTCAATCAGATATGGCGTTTAAAACATTCAATTTAGTCCCCAAATTATTTCTCAATCTCAAATAGTATAAATAGAAAGTATTAAATGAACCAAATTGAGAAATACTTCAAATATGTGTACCATATCTATAGGGATATTAAAATAAGTATATCATATCTTCAATATATCCAAATCCCTAAAATATCTCACTCAGATATCCCAGAAATGTTTTAAACAAATCCTTAAAATCCTCAAGATACTAACTGTATAGTCGGTTAACCGACCACCACACCATCAGTTGACCGATGAATACAGGATGCTAGCCAAGCATTGTTCAAATACCGGTCGATTGACCGATCCCCCATGAGTCGGTTAATAGATCAGTTCAGGAAGCTTTTCTATGCCAAATTTTAGCCCTGGTCGGTTAACCGATCACCTATGGTCAGTTGACTGATCGATACAAAGTGTTTCACTTCGGTCCATCGGTTCACCGATCTCTCTTTGTCGGTTGACTGATCCATTTAGAGACTTCTCTTTTTTTTCAGACTACGCCTATTGGTTGACCAAACCTCTTATGGTTGGTTGACCGATCGATGATGGAATACCTCATTCTCAAATTATTTCAACTTCAAACTTCGACGTTTTAATCCCATTAACCGATTTCTTTTCTTGGTTAACTCAATTGACACTAATATTAAATTTTAAACCCGAATCTTGCTTAGGTCAATTTTTATTTTTTAATTTCACATCGCAGCAAATAATGGAACACTAACTAGGACCTTAATTTTATCAAATTAAACACATATAAATATTAATCATTAATTTGTCTCATCTATGATCCTAATCGATATACATTAAGAGAAAAAGAGACTTGAGTTATTTTCGCCTAATTTCTTTGAATCTTTAATACTCCCTTCATTTTTTTAATGTCCGTCTCTGCATCCATCATAATTACTTCATGATTTGATCTTGAATGGAACTTTTAAATTGAAACACTCAATAAACACATTAGTTCTACTAAAAACATTAACCCTTAATTATCCATCAAAACCTCGTGATCAACAACTACCTAGGAAGGGCTTATAAAAACTTTCCTAAAAACTTCTTTCCAATCGGGAAACCAATCAAATTAGGAAAGCAATAACTTCATTCTCCCAACAACCTACTGAACAATTCCATTAATGTTGGGATTGAATAAGGGACCTTCTCCGGCAATGCCCACATCACAGCGTATCAAAGTAGAAAATAGTGTAAAGTTTTTATGATGTCCTAATTGAACACAATCACTATATAGTGGACATATCTTGCGGAGGAACGTTTCTCACAAAATGCAAAGATGAGGCTTGGACTATGGTTGAGAATTTAATTGAAAATTCTTTACAACATGCATCCGTAAGTAGGCAAAAGAGCCTTAAACAAACACGAAGATGACGGTTGTACGAACTCAAACAAGTAGACCTGGCTATACAAGTTGATTTGATTTCCCAAAAGTTATATCAAATCATTTTACAAAATCAACCACATTTCTTATCCTCCCTACGGCATGCTCAATTTACCTAAATACATCCCATATTGTCCTTGAGTATCCTGTAGGGGCACAATTTCTTGAATATGTTCAAGAACATATCAATGCTTCACAAATGTATCCCCGATAGGATAATAACCTGTACTTCAACATTTACAATTTGGGGGTAGAGAAATCACCCCAATCTCTCATGGAGGACAACCAGTCAGGGGCAGTCTTTTGTTTTACCCTATAGGCCTCAATACTAGAACTCACCCCCAAGATTTAACTAATCCCAAGGTCAAGCAAATACACAACCAACTGAGATACAACAATTTCTTAAACTCTATCAAGAGAAAAATTAAAAAAAAAAAGAAGAAGGTAAGTTCGCATTCTCACACCCTAGCTAAGCTAGAAGCCTAAATCAACCAAAGAGTGAATTAGCATTCTTAGTCGCTAGCTAGGATAGAAGCCCAAATTGGGTAGCTCACTGAAGCTTTGAATAAGAAAGACAAGGAGAAGTTGTCTAGCCAACCAATAAATAATATTAGGGGTCAACACTTTATCGGGGAAACGAGCGAGCCTCACGGATATGTTCAATCAATTATGACCGTTAGCATTAGTAAAAATGTTGACAATTGAGTGGGTGTGGATGAGAGAATGCAAGAGAATGGGAATAAAAATAAAAATTCTGTGGAAGAACCACAACAAAGTAAGAAATTTGAGGGGCCCAAAAGTTTGAAATCCAAACTTGATACACCTAAGGGAATACGTTTAATTGCTCAGGCTCTATTTGCTCAATGCTTGACTCAACCTTCAATATTTAGTCATGAAAGCACTAGAATGGAGGATATCCTCGAAACATTCAAATAAATAAAGATTAATATTCTATTCTTGGAAGCTATTAAATAGGTCCCTGTATATGCAAAATTCCTGAAGGACCTTTGTACATGGAAAAAAAAATCTAGAATACATGTGTCAAAGAAGGTCTTGCTAGCACAACAAGTAAGTTCCATCTTAGGATGTAAAACACCACCAAAGTTTAAAAGACCCTGGAGTCCTAACTATAGCATGTGTAATAGGAGACCAGCCCATTGCAAGAGCTTTCCTAGATTTGGGTGCAATTTTAAATTTGCTGCCATTTTCTGTGTATGAGTGTCTAATTTGGGAATCCGAATCCTATATCAGTGATACTTAAGTTTGTCGATAAGTTAGTTAGAAGATCGAGAGGCATAATTGAAGATGTGCTCGTAGGATTAAAGAAGTGTTTCAACCTCGTGGATTTCATAGTCCTAAACATGGAACCAATCCCTAACCCTAGGCATCAAATATCGGTTATATTGGGACATTCATTCCTAGCCACAACTAGTGCTTTCATTGAATGTAGGTCAGGAGTCATTGATGTGTTATTCAGAAACATAAAGGTGCGAATTAATGTTTTCGAGGCGATTAACCAACCCCCATATCAGACCTTGTCAGAGTGCTATGAGGTTGATCAAATTGATGAATTAGTGGAAGTGTCATTACCTTCTAAGTTATCCCGGGATTACCTTGAGGAAATTGCTAGGTACATGGAGGATAAGGGTTTGGTACTTGAAGAGTTATTCAAGGAAATCCATGAAGTGCTAGGAATATACAATGATGAAACTGCATGGTTTAGGAAACTTGGACCATTACCGCTTCTTGCAAGTGACCTACTGAAACCATCAATAGAATCCCCACCAATACTTGAGTTGAAACCTATTCTAGGTTCATTCAAGTATGTCTTCCTTAGCCACTATAATACACTACCTGTGATTATTTCGGCCAAAGTCACAGATGAGCAGGAAGAAAAGTTAGTCAATGTCCTTAAATGATATAAAAGGGCTATAGGATGGGGACTGGTAGATCTAAAGAGGATTAACCATTCGGTGTGTATGTATAAAATCCACCTCAAAAATAATACAAAACCAACGACAGAGTCTCTATGAAATTTGAACCTGAACATGAGAGGGTGGTGAAGAAGGAAGTTCTGAAGCTATTGGATGCAAGTATCATTTACTCGATTTTTTATAGCAAATATGTAAGTCCCATACAGGTGGTGCAAAAAAAGTTGGGAATCACAGTAGTAAAGAATTATGGGGGTGAGTTAGTCTCTACTAAAAAAACCATAGGATGGTAGGTTTGTATTGATTATCAGAAGCTCAACGTCATGACGAGAAATGATCACTTTTCACTACCATATATTGATCAGACTGTAGAGAAGTTAGCAGAGTTACCTTACTATTATTTCCTTGATAGATATTAGGGATAAAGCCAAGTCCTAGTGTTTCCTAAAGATCAAGAGAAAACTACATTTACGTGCCCCTTTGGTACCTTTGCATACCAAAGAATGCCCTTTGGTACCTTTGCGTGTTAGCAATTTTCGCTGATATGATTAACAACTTCCTAGAAGCCTTCATAAATGACATTTTTGTTTTTGGGAAATCATTCAAAGGATGACTTAATAATCTTGAAAAGGTTCTAGAGAGGTTTGTGGAAACTAATTTAGTGTTAAGCTGGGAGAAAAGCCATTTTATGGTTCAACAAGGCATTGTGTTGGGGAATATTGTCCCAAAGGAAGGGATTGAGGTGGATCATGCTAAAATTGATGTCATCACAAAATTTTCACTACCCACAATGGTGAATCGAATTCAATCCTTTCTAGGGTACGCGGGATTTTATCAAATCTTCATCAAGGAATTTAGCAAGATTGCATGTCCCCTCTGCAATCTGCTCACTATAGATGTGCCCTTCATTTTTTATGAGTTATGCCGAAAGGCATTTGAGACGCTTAAGGACACACTAGTCTCCGCCCCTATCATCCAACCCCCAGATTACTCTCAACCCTTTGAGATTATGTGTAATGCTTTTGACTATACTGTTGGCGCTGTTTTGGGCCAGAGAGTGGATAAGGTACCTCACATGATATATTATAAAAGTAAGAAACTTATGGAAACACAAGTGAATTACATTATTATCGAGAGAAAGTTGTTGGTCGACATTTTTGCATTGGATAATTTTTAATCTTATATTCTAGGGTAAAAAATTATCATATTCTCCGATCTTGTATCTTTGAGGTGTTTATTATCCAATAATGAAATAAAGCCTCGGTTGATTAGGTGAATTCTCTTACTCAAAGAATTTGATATTGAGATCAAAGATAAAAAGGGAGTAGAAAATGTCGTGGTCGACCACCTATATCATCTTTTTATGAATGAAAACAAGAAAGAATAGGCCATCAGGGATTTATTTTTTGATTAACAACTATTCTCAGTAGCTTAAGTGTCCCCACCTTTGTTTGCACACATTGCGAACTACCTCGCTACAAGAAAAATCCCTACCCTGTAGACAAAACAAGATAAAGACCGTTTGTTCTCATAGGTCAAACATCTTTCCTGGGAGAATCCTTAATTATTCAAGCATTGTGTGGATCAAGTGATAAAGAAATGTGTGCTAGAGTACGAGTTTGGTAGTATCTTGAATTTTGGGGTTTACATTGGGGCAAAGAGGACGACAACAAAAGTGCTTCAATGTTGGCATTTTGTAATCATTAGTGATGGGGGATCACATTTTTGTAACAGGTCATTCGAGGCATTGGTACGCAAATACTTTGTGACTCAAGCAGAGGTGTCCAATAGAGAAGTGAAATAGCTTATGGAGAAAACAATACGCCCCATTTGTAAAGATTGGTCAGAACATTTGGTTGATGCTTTATGTGCATCCCGTACAGCCTACAAAACTTCTTTCGGTATAACACTGTACTGATCAGTGTATGGAAAGGTATGTCATTTACATTTGAGCTAGAGCACCATGCTTATTGGGCTACAAGAGCATTGAACTTTGAGATAAAACGAGCAGGGGATGAATGGAAGCTTAAATTCTCAGAGTTTGACGAGTTGCAAAATGAAGCCTTCGAGAATTCAAGAATTTATAAGGAGATGAGGAGAGTGTTTCATGAGAACATAATTAATAGAAAGTTCTTCTATCCTAATAAGAAGGTTTATAGTTCAACTCAAAGCTGAGACTTTTCCCGAGCAAACTTCGATCTAAGTGGGATGGTCCATTTATGGTCAAAAGATCATACCCCAGTAGGGTAGTGAAGATAATTGAATTAAGAGACGATCGAAAACTTAAGGTTAACGACCAAAGGTTGAAGCATATAGAAGACTTTGAGGAGTGGGGTGTCATCGAGACAGTCAACTTGGTGACGCACCCCGAATTTGGATAGCGAAAGAAGTAGAGAATTAGGAAAAGGATAAAAACAATTTTCATCCTTTCTTCTCTAAGTCATCCAAAGACATTCATTTTGAAAATGATTTTTTAAAGGATTTTCTCGACATTAGTTTTGTGGGTAGAGATGTTTGTTAAAAAATGGAGTCCCACCTAGCATGGGGTTAAATGATGTAATACGTCACCGGAATTTTGAAAATTCATTTTTCTTTTGAAATGACCTATATTTTGACTTCCATAGGTCTAGGTACCAGAGATATTATATAAATTCGGGAGTCAGTTATGCTAGAGGAAGGTGTTAGACACCCCAAGAAACCCATCCAGAGATGGTAACTCTATCTAAATAGATATTCATTGTTAAACACTTATCCAAGCAGTTTTATTTGATTTACTTAAACAAGAATAATTTCATTTTTAAATATTTTTGCTCTTTTTATACATTTTTTACATGATTTAATGGAAAACAGGTAAATACTACAACTATTATTAGTCAACCACACCCAATAACAGTTTACATATAGATAGATATGTAAATATGCAAGTTATACTAAATGAAATGCAAACCAAGACTATGTTGTTAGGATATGGACCGAACCCACATATGGGTTGCCTACGTATAGAATGAGAATCAATTCATCACGTAGTTCGTTCTGGTTAGGGTAAAGCATATGGTTTAATATTAGAGGTGTGACCAAACCCTTATGGGTTCCTACATGCTTTGGGTGGTTACCAAAGATTAGGTCAGACGTAATTTATTCTTGTCTCGTTGAACATTGAATTCATTATTAGAGGTGTGACCAAACCCTTATGGGTTGCCTACTTACTATGGGTGGTTACCAAAGATCGAGTCAAATGTAGTTCAGTTTTGTTACATTGAAAACTGAGTTCATTATTAAAGGTGTGACCGAACCCTTATGGGTTGCCTATGTACTTTGGGTGGTTACCAAAGATCAGGTCGAATGTAGTTCAGGCTTGCTTTGTTTGAAAAATTGGGTTGGTTTAGTTTAAGGCTGAGTTAGTTTTAATTTGTTTTGTTTGATTATCAGTTAGTTTTGGTTGTGAACAAACTTGAATCACAACCTTATAACAACCCTTTGCTTTTGTCAAGAACCTTAAACAAATTTCTTTGCTTTGGTCTGTTTAGTGTTTGTGTAAGTTCTTAGTTAAAAGTGAAAAAGAAATACCATTTATTTATAGCAGTCCTACTCGTAACTAAGAAAAACGGGAAAGTTTATGAAGAAGAATCATACATATCCCGGAAGAAATAGAGACACTCTCTTTATCCCAAGTTCTTAGCCACAAAGGTATAGCAGTGTAGTATGTAAGTATGTGTGTGTGTGTGTGTTTGTGTGTGTGTGTGCACGCGCGTGTGCGCATGTGTATGCACAAGCGTGTGTGTGTGTTTATTTAATTAAAAAGAAAAGAAATATGATGTTCTTGGGAGAATCATATAATCTATGCACAACTCATGCTGTGATATAAGTTTTGTTCGAATCCTCACATGTTCTTAACATGTTATTGGATCATTTGATGTGTTTGAATGTCTTTGTATTTTCTTGAATGCTCTTGAATGGTTTTTTGAATGTTCTTGAGATGCTTTAAATGATTTGTATGATTTGACCCTAGTTTGATTGCTATAGTTAATATTAGGTGTTTGTTTGATGTTCTTGACAAAATCAAAAGCTTGTTTGGTTGTTTTATGGGTTTTATATGTTATGTACATGAAGTAAGTGTATTATCTACATGATCCTACTATATACAAGCTATATACATAAGATTAACAAAGAATCATAGGGGTTTTTATAGGAACATACCTACTTAGGGAATGTGGTATTCCCTAAGTGTTTACCTCATTTTCCTCCTATCGTTAGAACAAGCTAAGTACTACAATTAACATGACTCAATTTTATCTAAACATTTAAAGATTTGATACGTGTTCGAGATATAAAAACTAATTAAACTAAAATACTTGGAAAAAATTCTATGGGAATGGATTATTTAGGAATTAACTTCATTTAATTAAACGTGCTTGATTTAGTCTAGTATACATTAACGATTATCAATCTATCCAATAATCTAGGTGTCTAAAACTCACTCTCTACCTCTCCCAAGTGTAAGGTGAGTAAATATGAAACCACATCAACACCGATATCCCTATCTAGTGTTTAAACAATTACATGCGTCTTGCCCCCAACCTCATGGATTGCACACGTTTTAATAATCTCCTAAAATATTAGAACTTGTGTTGTGTTTAAACCTAGTCCGAATCCGAGGTTCTCTCTCCCGAGTGTTAAACCCCATATTCTCAAATCAAGCACAATCATACAATGGAAGTAATAAAACGATAAACACAATCGAATATGGATGAACAACCGTTAACAAAATAAAGATTTACTCAAACATGATATTCGTGAACTACATTAATCTCTAGATAAACGTTTAGTTACACATGACCATAACCAAATATTCAACTAAATGAAATGTACATCATCAAACAACCAACAAAAGTATAAAATAAAATAGAGAAACAAGATAGGAAAGCCAAATCTGAAGAGTGGATGATTCCACTTCCGCAAAATTCGCTCCAAGAATATTTGCTCTTCTCTAATGATGTTCTCCTTTTTCTTGGTCTAATTATAGGGATCCATAAACTTTCTAGGCAATGGACAAATGAGGGGATATAAATAGAATACCAAAATATCTTAAAAACGTGTCGTCAGCTAGTGTATCGGCGCTGTAATGAGCAGTAGGCAGAACAACCACTAGTAGTTGTGCGTTGCAGCCACCAATGTGCTCACTGCAATGAGCAAGGTCCAGTGGCCCTTTGGCTTGGGCGCTCCAGCGAGCAGGTGCTAGAAACAGCCTTTTGCTATTTTTTCACACGTTTCTTCACTAACATCCCACTGACAAGCTTGATTTTCAACCATTTTTACCCATAGCACTTGATTTTCGTAAAAACAATAAAAAATGAATGAAAATACTTATAGAACACTGAAAAACTACCAATATTAGATTGAAAATATATAGATAAAATTAATATATAACAAGTTATGGAAGAAAACCCCACACTGGTCACATTATCCGAAGTATCACCGCCGACCACACTAGGAGATTATATTATATCGCCTCCCCGATACATGTTCTTATTCCATTATGCTTAATTTGAATATATATCGGACTTTGAGTTTGGGGGTGAGACATATGTTGGTTTATGTTTGTTAGGTTTAGGAAATACTTGTGTGTATGACTTTTGTTCATAGAACTTGTGTTCTTTTGGCTATGTTTTTAGTTTTTTTTTAGGTTTGTTTAAATAAATTATGAGTTTGTTATCGATGATGAGTATAGATACTTGATATTTCTTAGGTATTTTGAAATGTATTGCATTGAGATTTCTGTGTGCTTGGCTCGTGTTGATTAAAATTCACTCTTGACTCTTTACATTTGAGTACCATGAATCATGATCACTTGGCCTTTTGAGTACTTGGAGAACATTTATATGCTTTCCGTAGGCTTTGACATCTCATGAACACTAGAACCCTTTTGAGTGAAACTCGAGGTGAAATACTTGGTTATCTATTGTTGGAGCGATGTTTTAGGTATTTCTTTAGATCGTTTGGGCCTTTAAAGCTAACCCTTGAAAATTATTTATCCTTTGTTACTCCCATTGAGTCTTATTGCCTAATTCTTTCATTACCCTTATACGTACATCCAACCCAATAAATGCATTCACACTTCTTAAACCCATCACTAATTGGCATTTTTGCATGGATCATCAATTATAAGGACTAACATGGGCTGTGTTTGAAAAATTATTGGTGGATTGGGTTTTATTAGGGAAAAAAAAAAACAATTGGGTGATGAGTTGAGTCACTTCTTTGTATTATCCTGCAATATTAAGGACAATGTTGATTTTGAGTTTGAGGATGTGGTCTATATTTCTTACCTAATTGTCCTCTTCGTGGAAGGAAAAAAAAACACAAAATGTGTGCATTTTGGTTTGTTTTGGAAATAATATCTTGTGGGATCGATTGAAATGAGACATTTGATGAAATGGGAAGTTGGTGAATTTTTTTTATTTTTTTTTGGAAATCTTGTAAGATCTATGAGTCAGGATATATGCCTAGGGTGATTTGAGCCTAAAAATGACATTCTCATCTACTTTTTACCCTAGCCATACATTACAACCCTACCAAGTCCTTTTGATCTCTAATAATATATGAACCTACACATAATTAGTGGAGAGTGACACGAAAAATTGGTTTATGGTTGTTCTTACATTCACTATCTAAAGATTGTTCATTATCTCCTTAGTACATAAATATATTCGAGGCTCGTTCGGTTGGGTGAGAATGATTACGCACACACTTACACATCGAGCGTCTTGAGTGAGTTGAAATTAATTCTTGATGTTGACATTCTCGATAATCTCAATGTTTACATTACTTTTGAGCTTAGATAATTTGGTGGTTTCGAAGATAATTGCACAAGTTGTTGAATCGATATGAAACTTACATTTTCACTTTCATTGCATAGTACTTGATTTGTGTTTATTCTTTTCTTTTATTTTGCTAGAGGACAAGAAAATGTTTGAATTTGGGGGTATTTGATGAGGAGGTTATTTACCAAAACATTGAGTACTTTTGAGTTCAAATATTTGTGAGTTTTTAAGCATTTTTGTTAGTTTAATGTGTTTTTGTGTTGTTTTGTAGAAATATAAATAAATGGGAGAAAATGTGAAAAATGAATGCAAGTGCAAAAACTTCAAGCCTAATTTTAACCATGATGCAGTCTAATTTTGGAAAAACTCAAAACATTAAAGTTGTATAACTCTTTTGTAGCTTTTTAAATCATATTGAATCATCTTAATTAGAGTTTGAATGTGAAAAGTATAGTCAGATTACAGAACCTATGAGTTGTAGTAGGAAAAACGTACGCTGCAGTGCCAAAAGCGACGTTGTAGTGCAAAGCATGGACAAAACCCTCTTTTTGAGTCCTATTTATGGCACGTTATGCCTCAAACCCTAGGTGTGGTGAATTTGGGAAAGAAAAAACCATTGATGTGCTGATTTTGGGAGATTTTTGGATAAGAGAACACCATTGGAAGCACATAAACTCTAGAGAGAGAGTTTGGAGTTGACGATTATTGAAGATTTGAAGCCTTAAAACTCATCGGTGGCTCAAATAAAAGCACGCCACTTTCACCACAAGTGTACGGGTCAAGTTTTGGTAGAGTGGGAGAAGTAAGGGTTATCGTTTCCACATGGATTAGTTGAGAATATTGTCAAGTACCGTAATTATCATAACCTAATTTTATCTAGGTAATAAAAAATAATTTATAATTAATTAATACTAATACTAATTTAATTAAACTAATTTATCTAATTTTACTATACTACTATTTTGAGACATTTAAGGGAATGGATTATCTAGTGGTTAATTTTATTTACTTAAATGTGTTTGATCTCGTTTAATTTACAATAACGGTGTTCAACCTATTTGACAATCTCTGTATCGAAAACTCGCTCACTCTCTCTCCCGAGTGTATAGTGAGCGAATATGTGACTTCGTGTTAACGCCGATGTCCCCCTCAAGCGTCTTTTAGAACATATAGTCACATGCATCTTGCCCCAATGTCATGGATTACACACTTTATAACACCCTCTCGGGTCATTAGATCGTCACGTTGTGTTTAAACCCTAGTTCAAATCCGGGGTTACCTCTTCCGAGTGTCAAACCCCGTATTCTCAATATATATAAACAAGCATATAATCATAGAATAACAGCAAACACAATCAAACAATGAAGAACAACCATTAACGAATCATCGATTTCAAAACCACATATTCATAAATATTATTAATCTCTAGACAATATTCATTTAGCTAACGACCATAATCGTATATACAATAAAGAACGAGCTAAACATACTCAAACAACAATCCAAAGTTAAGAAATGAAAAGAGAAACAAAAGAAACTTAGTTGTAGTCCAAAGAATTGGCACTAAAATCATTCCGAGATCATTTCTCATTCTTCACAACGTGTTCTTCTCCTTCGGATTTGGTGGACCATTCCCTAAAAACCTCTTAACCCTATTCTAACCCTAGGAGCTTTCTTATGGTCGAAAGAGAGGAGATAAGAAGATATAGGGATAAAAAATATCTAAATAAATATCTAAAATGTGTGCAGAGTGACCGCTGTCGCGGTGGGCAGGTCGGCAGGAGTGACCGCCGTGGCGATGGCTTGCTCACTGCGGAGGTAGAATAGTAGGCAACGTTTCTGCATTTTGACCACCACGGAGGTGAGATCATCGCCGCGGCGGTGGATTTGTAGAAACTTTAGGGCCCTTTATGTAGTATGACCGTTGTGGCGGTGGGTTCATCGTCGTGGTGGTGGGCTGCTGTTTATGAATTTTAGCCTCTTCACCATTTTTCCATCGTTCTTCCACCGCTCTTGATCAGATTTGATCGTTTATGATCTGTTTTCATCCCTTTTCACCCCCACACACCTGATTTATACAAAAAGAATATAAAAACGTATTAAAACATAACAAACATACTCAAAAACTAACAAGTTCGGTTTGAAAATAAATAGGTAAATTACACCTATCACTCATCTCAACAAATAGTTTTCTCTTCCGTTCTCTAACCCTAATCTTTCTTGAATTTATATCTGTTATTTTGCATTTATGAATTTCTTGAAAGTATTAGTTGTGGATTCCACTATATTGAGTTAAAATATATATCCAAGGCTTGATATATTCTCGTTGAATCATGTTTTGAATATATCGTTAATTATTAGTTTTAATTCCAATTTATGTCTCTCTATGTTTAATGCTTTTGATTCATGTAGCCAATGTGTTAGATGATTTTAGGTTGTGAATATTATGCTCGAGAGTGATTGAGTTTGTAACTAGAATTGAAAATGCATAGTTTAGGTTGTTGTGAGTCTACAGGAAAGATCAATACCTAGATAATTGAGTTGGAAATTTAGGATCGTGTGAGATCGAGAAGTGATCAAGTTCTAGATTTATTAACTAGAATCTTTATTCAATTGTGTTGCCTTATTAATGCTTCCAATTTATGCTCCCAAATAATAACTTGATTGATTTGAGAACTCGGGATTTAACACTCGGGAGAGATAATTTTGGATTCCAATTTAGGTTAAGCATAACATAAGTTTTAATAGATAGGGAGATTATTAAAGTTTGGGTAATCTATAAGGTCGGGGCATAATGAATGTTCTCACCTAAATACTAGATAGGGATATCAGTTTTGAAGTGTTTGCATATTCTCTCACTTTACACTAGGGAAAGGTAGTGAGGGAGTAAGAGTGACCTTGATTATTGCATGAATGAAATTTGCTAATAATTGCTTAATAAGATGATATAGGAATAATGAGATGAAATCAAGCCCCTAGAACAATTTGCATAGTAAATCCTTATTTGTTTTGCTTTTGTTTTTACATTTGTTTTAGTTTTATTTTTATAAACCTTAAATTTGGACGCCTAAATAAAGTTAGGTTACGATAATCGTGATACTTAGAGACGATTTAAACTAATCCATGTGGATATGATACTCTACTCGCCCTATAATATTAAAACTTAACCCGTACACTTATGGTGTAGTAATAAATCGTTAACATTTTAGTTTAAGCAAGTTAAAGAAAACTACTTGGATATGTTTAATAGTGAATATCTATTTAGCCCAAGGTACAACTTACAGACAGGTGTCTTAGGGTAACTAAAACCTTCCCTAAGCACAACTGACTTCAGAACTTAAAGAATATCTCTGGTACACAGATCTTTGGAAAAATGAATTTATAAAATTATGGTGACCTAAGACATCATTTAACCTTATGCTAGGTGGTGCTCTGTTTTCAATATAAAATTCCGACCTAAGAAGTTTTTCAAAATCGATGCCTAGAAAAGCCCTTGAAAAACTATTTTCAAAATGAACGAATTTGGAGGATTTAAAGAAGAAGGAATGGAAACTTGTTTTCTCTTTTTCCCGGTCTCTACTTCTTCTGCTATCAAAATACGGGGTGCGTCAAGTAACCGCCATAAACTCCCAGTGAGTAACTCCCATTAACTCCCAGTGAATAACTCCCATTAACTCCTAATGAGTGATCTCCATCAACTCCCAGTAGTAACCTCCATTAACGCCCAGTGAATAACCTCCATAAACTCCCAATGAGTAACATTGACCAATTCTAAGTGATTAACATCCATAAAAATGATTCAGCCATAGGTTGGGGCACATTTTATATCATTTTAAATCCCTTACTCGCCCCAGCCAAAGGCTGGGGCACGTTTTATACTTGTTCCCCCTCAATCGGCTCCCAGCCATAGGTCAGGGCATAGTATACGATGTATGCCGGAAGGTAGTCCAATTCATGATATTAATATTCCAAGGAAAACCATCCACTAAATCAATCATTTATATGGAGTTGTTCATTATGAGGTCAATATAGTGAGTCTCTCAAAACCCCCTATACCAACACGTCCTCTATACGGGATTAGTGTAGTGAGACCCAACATCAACATGTCCTCTACACGAGCTTATTCTTATAAGATCCATATAGCAAAACCCCCACATCAGCACGTCCTTTACACAAGCTTATTCTTACAAGATCAGTATAGAGAGCCCCCACACTAACACGTCCTCTTCATTGGATCAGTATAGTAAGACCGCAGATCAGCACGTCCTCTACATGATTTTATGCTTATGAGATCGATGTAGCGAGACCCCACACCAACATGTCCTCTACATGATATCAATGTAGTGAGACCCCACAGTAACACGTCTTATACACGGGATCAGTGTAGCGACACCCCACATCAGTATGTTTTCTACACGATTTATCCTTATAAGATTAGTGAATCGAGACCCCACAACAACACGTCCTCTACGTGGGATCAGTGTTGTGAGAACCTACATCAGCACGTCCCTTACACGATTTTATCTTTATGAGATCGAGCAACGAGACCCCACCCCAGCTTCTCCTCTATACCAGATAGTGTAGCAAGACCCTATATCAGCATGCCCTTTATACGATCATATCCTTATGAGATCGATGTAGCTTGACCCTACACCAACACGTCCTCTACAAGGGATCAATGTAGTGGGACCCCACATCAGCACATCCTCTACACGATCTAATCCTTATGAGATCAGTGTAGCACAATCCCTCATCAAAGCATCCATCCACAAGATTTTGACTTCATGAGGTCGGTGTATGACGAGCGTTTGTTACATGCTCGCGTATTGACTACTCGCAAGTGTACAAGGTCAAAGTTTTAGTATGATGGATCTTTAAAGATCGAGTATCGTATCCACAGGGATTAGTTGTCACTACTATTGAATACCGTGTTTGTCATAACTTAATTTTATCTTGGCATTAAAAATGTAATTTAATTAAATACTAATACTAAACTACTAATTTAACTATACTAATACTACATTGAGATAGTTTTGAGAGAATAGATTGTCTAGGGATTAGTTTCAATTACGAATACGTGTTCAATCTTGTTTTAGTTTATGTTAACGGTGTTCGATTTATCCGACAATCTCAGTTCATAAACTTTCTCGCCACCTCTCCGGAGTGTAAGACGAGGGAATACACAACTTCACATCAACGAAGAAGCCCCATCAATGTCTTAACGATCCTAGGTCGCGTGAGTCTCACCCCAACGTCATTGATTGTGCACAATCCAACTCTCTCCCGGGTTATTGGATCGTTACGTTGTGTTTACCCTATCGATAATCTCAGTTCGTAAACTTCCCCGCCACCTCTCCCGAGTGTAAGACGAGGGAATACGTGACTTCGAGTCAACGAAGCAGTCTCCCTCAATGTCTTCATGACCTTAGGTCACGTGAGTCTTGCCCCAACGTCATCGATTGTACACAATCCAACTCCCTCCTGGGTTATTGAATCATGACATTCATTGACCCTAGTCCGAATCTGGGGTTTATCAAACCCCGAATTCTCAATATATAAATCTAAGCATAATCAACAAACAAGAACGATAAACACAATCAAACATCGAAGAACAACCGCAAACGAAACACAAACTCAACTAAACAACGTATTCATAGATTTATTAATAATCCCTAAACAACCTATGTTTAACCAATGGCCATAACCATATATACAATGTAAAATGGTGTAAACATGCTCAACAACAACCGAAATGAAGAAAATAAATGAATGACTTAGCCGATATTCGAAGATTTGGCGCTAAAACCGTTCACCGATCGCTTCCTCCTTTATCTTCTTCCTCGGGTTGAGAGCTCTCCCTCAAAAATCTCTCAAACTCACCCTAAAATATAGTCTAAGGGCCCTAGGGAGAGATTCCACTGGAAGAGAGAAGGAGAGGAAGGGTTTAAATAGGCAAAATATCCCAAAAAAAATCTTAAATCTGTATAGAAGTGATCGCTTAAGTGGTGGGTATGTCGGTTAGTTGATTATAGCAGCGGTGAGGACAACGGTGGATTTGGTGACCATCATGCAGTTTCACCGCCTAGGTTGTGAGTGTCCAGCAAGAATAGGCCCTCTCTGTATTTTCACCGCCTAGGCGGTGGTTTGGACGCCTAGGCGGTGGACTGGTTTTCAGAATTTTGCCCGCGTGCTTGTTTTTCTACCGTTCTTTGACTGTTCTTAGTTCGATCTGATTGTTTACACTCTAGTTTCATACATTTTCACCCCACGCACTTGATTTATGCAAAAAGAATAAAAACCAATCAAAACATAATAAAAACACTATAAAAAAATACTTTAAACTAACAAAACCGGTTTAGAAATATATAGGTAGATCATACCTATCAGTCGGTATGGTAAAATCTTCCACTAAAGCAATCAGCTAGATGATGTTGTTAGTCATAGGATCGACATGGTAAGAGCATTCATTTCAGTAGCAGCCCAAAATATTGTGTCTCATATCTTTGTTATCACGAGTAAACTCGTATGATAAAGAGGGACAACTATAGACACTCTATTTTTATCCGCCTATTTAAGTTGGCAAAAATATCAAGTTTAAAGCGCAAATTCAGATAAACTTTAAACTGATGTTTAGAAGGAACACATTTTTTTCATTAGATTCATTGGATACTCAAAAAACCCAAAAAAAGCACAAGAAATCATAAAATTATCAATTTGATTGAATTCGGTATAAGTAAAAGTTTCGAGTCAACCTCAAAAGTTCCAAAAGTTAAAGAAGGGATAAAATGACATTATTAAACGTTGATTTTTTTTCATAAAATCACATTTAATATGAATTAAATTAGTTACTATACTTTAGCTTAAGCAAATTTCGTCAATTACCTTTGTTACCCATTTTGACTCCTGAAACTATTTTTACCACTGGTTTTATCTTCTTGACACAAAAAATACTTCTATAATTTTTCAATTGAGTTATCAAGTCCTCAAAAAAATCAAGCCAAAAGCCTTTTATCAAAGAATGGAAATGTCAAGACAAATCCAACCAAGGACCTAACCAAGCATAATGACTCATTAAAAAGAGCAATGAAATCCTAAGAGGCATTTACTTATCATTAAATGTCCATCCCATCAAGCGTTAAATGCTTGGGATGATATGTCAAAACTAGGTTCAAGGCATGTCGATATTTTGAGCAAAATATCTCAAAGTAACTAAAGCACTTGAAATGGAACTACCTGTTACAAGGCAAACCAGAATGGTTCAGTCCAAATTGAATCGATTCGAAACCTATCAAATCAAGTCTCCTTGTCATGCATTGAATGCCGAATGACACATAAAAACTAGTTCCATTGAACCTCCACAACATTTATGGCAACCAAACAAAAATAGTGAAAGTAACTAGTGTTTAGCCCCTAAACCAAACCAGATATGTCACTTCAATCCATAAATGCTCCCATGTGTAACCAGTCATATGCAATATTGTGTAATGACGACTAATAATTGCAAAATATTTGCAATCAATGCCAATCATTGAACCTAGTCATACAATCATTACAAAATCTTTTAAAGATCTTAGAGAATCTTACAAAATCTTCAAGATTCATTCTAAACCATTCAAGATCAAGACAAACAGGGGAAAACACTAGGACAAACACTACCGAAGGAGTAGGCTAGGCATGCTCGCTCATTAGTGAATGCTCAAGCATCTTGGGCCTATTTTCATTTGAAAGGGGTCTTGGATCCACACCTTTTCTCTTTAGGTTCGAATACTACTCTCAGATCTCTAGGGTTTTCAAGCCTTCTCGTTAATAACACCTCAAAAATCTCTTGAAATTCTAGCCCGAAAGAAGTTCTTAAGGTTCTTGAAGGAAGAACCCAAGGACTTGACAGTAACCGATCGAGGACAACCAAAGAAGATCAAGGAGAAAATGAAGGTAATCACGTAGGGAAGACTACTTCCCCTAAGTAGGTATGTTTCCTTGAAACACCCTTTGATCTTCGCTTAAATATGCATATTATGTTTGTACATAGCATGATCATATAGTATCCATACTTAAATTTTATGTACGTAGCATGTGTAACAGGTAATCAAGACAAAAACATTGAAAATATGTCAAAATCATCAAGCTTTGTCATAAATATTCAAGAACACATCAAGAACATGAAGAACACATGAAACAAAACTTAAATGAACTACGTGATGACCTGATTCTCATTGATTTGAGATACGTAGGAAACTCATGTATGGGTTCGGTCACATATCTAAATAATTTAGTCTAATTTGCATGTTGGAATTACATGTCAACCTGATTTTCTAAGTTTACCGGGATATGTAGGCAACCTTCATAAGGTTCGGTCATTAAAAAATACAAAACATATTTCATTTCATATAGTTACATGTTTAGAACTACACAGTCGACCTGATTCCCCCGTTAAAAATAAGGATATGTAGGAAGTCTTTTTATAAAGTTCGGTCGTTTATATTTTTGTCTATTATATACTGCTATTAGGTTATCACTGACTAATTAGTATAGTATTTACTTGCTTTCCTTCATATTATGTCAAAAATAAATATAAAAGAACAAGAACGATTTGAAAAGGGAATTATTTTTTTAAAAGCAAATCAAAGAAAACTTCTTGGCTGATGTTTAAAAGTGAATATTCATTTAAAGTGAGGTACCATCTTCGAATGGGTGTCTTGGGGTGCCTAACAATTTCCCCAATCATAACCGAGCCTCAAAACTTGGGCCATTTTTAAAGTAAAAATTGAACTTCTAAAATCCCAGTGACCTAGCATATCATTTAACCCCACGCTAGGTGACAACTCCATTTTTCATATAAATCCCGACCCAAGGAACATTTTCAAAACTAGCGCCTAAAAAACCCCTAAAAAATGTGTTAACTAAAACGAATGGATTTTTGAGGATTTAGATGAGAGATGAATAAAGCTTTGTTTTTGTCTTCTTCCTGATCTCTACTTCTTCTTGCTTTCGAGGGAAATTCGAGGTGCGTCCGTTTGTTTTGGTTTGACTGAGTTTAGCTGATAACATTAAGTAATTATTTGATTAACTTTTACTGATTGTTTGTTTTCATTTTATTATTTATATCTTTTAATTCTTATTCAATACTAAACTCAAATAGATTAGTGTTCAGATTACTCATTAGTGTGGAAAGACTAGATTTGGAAGCAAACGACACATTTATTTCCAATTCTAATTTTTGGGTTTTAATTTCATGAAACCAAACGCCGCTTGGTGGCGCGAATAAACGCATGCCACTTTCACCGCAAATATACGGGTCAAGTTTTAGTATAGATGGGGAGAGTAAGGATATCATGTCCATAGGGATTGGTTGAGAATATTGTCGAGTACCGCGATTATCATAACCTAATTTTATCTAGGCAATAAAAAAAATGTAGTTTTTAATAATTAATACTAATACTAAGTTAATTAATCTAATTATACTAATACTACTATGAGTTGTTTAAGGTAAAAGATTTTCTAGGGATTAACTTTATTTATTTAAACGTGTTTGATCTTGTTTAGTTTACAATAATGGTATTCAACCTCTTCGACAATCTCGGTTCGTAAACTCACTCACCACCTCCCCCAAGTGTAAGATGAGTGAATATGTGACTTCGTATCAACAAAGAAGTCCCCCTCAATGTCTTAATGACACTAGGTCACGTGAGTCTCGCCCCAATGTAATTGATTGGACACTTTCCAACTCCCTCCCGAGTTATTGGATCGTCGCGTTGTGTTTAATCTATTCCGAATTTGGGGTTACCTCTCTCGAGTGTCAAATTACGATTTCTCACTATATCTAAATAAGAATATAATCATAACAAACTGATAAACACAATCAAATAACGAAGAACATCCATTAAAGAAACACAAACTCAAACAAAACACATTTTCATAAATATTATTAATCCCTAGACAAAATCCGTTTAGCTCATGGCCATAACCATTTATACAATGATAAATGAGATAAACATGCTCAAACAAAAATCCTAAGTTAAGATATGAATAAATAACCAAAGAGAACTAGCCGTTATCCAAATATTTGTTGCTAAAAATGTTCTGAGATCGCTCCTCTTTCTTTGCTTTGTGTTCTTCTTCTTAGGAATTGTTTGAGCACTTCCCAAAACTCTCTCTACTATATTCTAACCCTAAGGGGTCTCTAATTTCCAAAAATAGAGGAGAGGAGAAAGATATAGGGAGCCAAAATATCTAAATAAATATCAAAAGTGTGTATAGAGTGACCGTCGCGGCGGTGGGTAAGTCGATTTGGTCATGGCCTCGGCGGTGGACATAGCGGTGGGATCAGAGACCTTTCTGTTGTTTCACCACTATGGGTGTGGATTTTCAGCAACATTTTGGCCTCGTCTGCATATTAACCACCACGGCAGTGGTCTGCTGGTCTGAATTTTGTCCTTATGCTTGCTTTTCCACTATTCTTCCACCGTTCTTAATCCGATTTGATCATTTATGATCCATTTTCATCCATTTTCACCCCACATAACTGATTTATATCAAAAAGAATAAAAATATATTAAAACATAATAATTGTACTCGAAAACTAACAAGTTCGGTTTGGAAATAGATAGGTAATTACACCTATCAAATACCCCCAAACTTGAAATTTTACTAGTCCTTGAGCAAAACACCTATACAATACAAGAAAATATAACAGCTAATTATGAAATTTAAAAACTAAAAATGAAAAATACTAAAAACAATAATGTGCAAGTTTTGAATATCATCTACCGGCCAAACGATTTTTCCTTCATCGACCCCCAATCCTATCAAGTTCATGCATAAAACACACCATGTGGTGTTCTAGAATTTCAACATTCAATGATAGTAAGTGAGATTCTAGATCCTGTTTAAGTGTGTGTGTTTAAAACTCAACTATACAACTATCCGTCAATCAGATGGGATTATCCCTCAATATAGTTCATGACTAAAACTATTAAGGTATAGGGAATCCATAAGCCTGACCTGGGTTCTATTATCCACTAATGTAGGCTCGGAGGTTCAAAAAGATCATTAGGGTTTGGTTTAGGTTTGGGAAAATGGCCAAGGGTATATTGGAAATAGAAAATAGGTTAACGTTGTTAACTTGACGATACCCGAGGCACATGCTTGGCACACTCACACTCGAAACCCCATATATAAAATTGAAATAACCCTGAACAATATATTTAAAACCGATGTACTCACTTGTTGAAAAGAAACGGAAATAAAACTATATCTACATAGGGTTTTTTTTTTCTATTTTTTTTAACATAAACCACACCTCCAAACTTATTTGATTATTACAATTTCACGGGCGTGGTTTAAAATGAAAGAAAAATGACAAGTGAGTACTCGAATACCGAACCAATGAAAAGTTCACCCTAAACCCAACCGCTCACTTCAAGTAGCATAACGAATGCTAACTTGATTCACTCTAATTGTGTCTTCGGTTCAGCGATATAAGTTTGGGGGTATTTGTTAAGTGTTTAGAATTAAAACAGATTTTTAGGCTTCGACAGGGTAACGAGAGGTAATGATTTAACAAGGTTAGCTTCAAAAGGCCCAAGCGATAAAAACGAATGCCTAAATCATATCTCCTGAACTACTTCGCCTAGGATTTCGCCTCGAATTTCCCCCAAATCAAGTCCTAAACTCCTTATTGTCATGAGCTAGGCTAATGGATAATCGTTTTCAAATCGATTGGATAGTTATACAGTGAGTTTACGTGCTCGTTCATTTAGGATCTACAATAACTTTTACTAAAACGTAATGTCAAGCACACAAAACACACATGAATAAGTTTTACGATCGACCTCAATAAACAACCAGGGGATAGACTCATCATCGGGTAATGGCCCAGATGACATCAAAACTCAGCATATAACAATAACTAACCTAAACAAACATGCACATGATTAAAACAGTAAAACATAAACTACAACTAAAACATATACTAAAACATACTACACATCACCACCAACTTAACACAGGCAATGCCCAAAACGACCCATCAGCGATCCCAATGACAACATATAGCATGATAATGAAGACGGGGGTTTAAAAAATATACCTCGGAAGCGAGAGAATCTTACCTCCGAATCAAGTCGGCGGAGATGGATCTAACTTATTTTTGCCTTGGGTTGCCTCCCAAGAAGCGCATGGTTTATGGTCGTCAACCCGACACGTCGAAGTGCTTGTCAAAGAGCGGCTTCCGCCTATAGTATGTGTTAAATAACACCACATACAGGTCTTGATTTAATACGCCCTCAAGACGGCTCATGTGCTGGGTGGGCATGAAAGAGCATTAATTTTGGCTGTGAATGACAAGTGAGCTACATCGGATCCTCGTAGATGTGATCGTCTTGGATCGTCTGCGGTATCACTAGCTGGAATTCAAACGTTGAAAACTCACAATGATTAATATATGAATTTTCATCGCTCATCCACACTTGGGTCATCTTCTCTTCAGTTTCATCAATATATTCTCCTAAGCTCCTTCTGCTCGTTTCCGGTTCCTCATGGTGGCTTTCGATGAATGTGGCATTTGTGTCTCTCAGCGCTACCACGTCTGACTCAGCCTAATCAAGAAGATAAGATAACCGATTTGCGTCTACAAAAACGTTACGGTCGCGTCGATGTCAGGGCAGACCGTCTCAATAAAATCAAGACGATCCTCATGCTCATTGATCCGGTCATTTGTTTCCCTCAAGAATCTCTGAGTTTGCCCTATAACTATCGTGAACAAATATTCTAGATTTGGGGATAACTCCACTTCTTGGTCTAGAGTGTCAATCCATGGTGCCGTGGTGTTGAAACTATCCCCCAAGCTTTGGTGACTTGGTGAATAATCCAACTCTGATAATCATAGGCCGCCATTTCCTCCAATGACCAAATGGCTTCTTTCGCAGTTAGGTCATAGAAAGATGAGGTATTGTTTCCTCCTTCCACCCATATTTTGGTTGCGGCTTGTAACCTGTCGAGAAAATTCAGGAGTTGATATTCCCTCGGGAAATCATGGTTCGGAAACCAAAACAACAATTCCTTGTATCAATCCCAAGTACTATAAAATGGCTCGGAATCCCGTTAAAAGAAATGAAAAAGCACTTGTTGATCTAATATCGTCAAGTACCCTACAAGGAAAAACAAAAACAAAACTACAAAACAAAAATTATACACAAAAGAAATGCCTAAATTAAAATCGGGTCATTTACTTACAACATCGACAATAATAAAAAAAAACACACACACAATCCCCGACAACGGTGCCAAAAACTTGGTGGCGCGAATAAACGCACGCCACTTTCACCACAAGTGTACGAGTTAAGTTTTAGTATAAATGGGGAGAGTAAGGGTATCGCGTCCACCGGGATTGGTTGAGAATATTGTCGAGTACCATGATTATCATAACCTAATTTTATCTAGGCAATAAAAAATATAATTTTTAATAATTAATACTAATACTAAGTTAATTA
Source organism: Eucommia ulmoides (assembly GCA_016647705.1). Lineage (NCBI taxonomy): Eukaryota > Viridiplantae > Streptophyta > Magnoliopsida > Garryales > Eucommiaceae > Eucommia > Eucommia ulmoides. The sequence continues at coordinate 45,769,105 of CM028332.1, read as the reverse complement.
ATCTAATTATACTAATACTACTATGAGTTGTTTAAAGGAAAAGATTGCATGGGGATTAACTTTATTTACTTAAACGTGTTTGATCTCGTTTAGTTTACAATAACGGTATTCAACATCTTCGACAATCTCGGTTCGTAAACTCACTCACCACCTCTCCCGAGTATAAAATGAGTGAATAAGTGACTTCGCGTCAACGAAGAAGTCCCCCTCAATATCTTAACGACACTAGATCACATGAGTCTTGCCCCAACGTCATTGATTGCATACTTTCCAACTCTCTCCCGGGTTATCAGATCGTCACGTTGTGTTTAACCTAATCCGAATTCAGGGTTATCTCTCCCGAGTGTCAAATATTGATTTTTCACTATATCTAAACAAGCATATAATCATGACAAACTGATAAACACAACCAAATAACGAAGAACATCTATTAAAAAAACACAAACTCAAACAAAACACATTTTCATAAATATTATTAATCCCTAGACAAAATTTGTTTAGTTCATGGCCATAACCATTTATACAATAATAAATGAGCTAAACATGCTCAAACAATAATCATAAGTTAATAGATGAAGGAAGAACCGAAGAGAACTAACCGTTATCTGAAGATTTGTTGCTAAAAACGTTTCGAGATCGGTCCTCCTTCTTTGCTTTGTGTTCTTCTCCTTAGGAATTGTTTGAGCATTCCCCAAAACTCTCTCTATTATATTCTAACCCTAAGGGGTCCCTAATTGCCGAAAATAGAGGAAAGGAGAAAGATATAAGGAGTCAAAATATTTAAATAAATATCTAAAGTGTGTGCAGAGTGATCGTCGCGACGATGGGTTCACCGCCGCGGCGGTGGGTAAGTTAGTTTAGTCACGGCCTTGGCGGTGGGATCAAAGACCTTTCTGTTGTTTCACCACCGCGGCGGTGGATCTTCAGCAATATTTTGGCCTTCTCTGCATATTGACCGCCGCAGCGGTGGTCTGGACTCCACGGTGGTGGGCTGCTGGTCTGAGTTTTGCCCTTATGCTTATTTTTTCACCGTTCTTGATCCGATTCGATCGTTTATGATCTGTTTTCATACTTTTTCACCTCATACACCTGATTTATAGCAAAAAGAATAAAAACATATTAAAACGTAATAAAACGCAATAAACATACTCGAAAACTAACAAGTTCGGTTTGGAAATAGATAGGTAAATTACACCTATCACCGCTTAAAGACCTATTCTTTTTAACTATTTTCACTTATTTTGTTTGTCACAACAGGAGGGATTCAAAAAATAGGGAGTAGCCAAGTGGTGTGGCTCAAACAAGTAGGGTGAGTCAAAGCATATCGATTAAGAATATGATTGTTGTTCTTGAAAGGGAACCTCAAATGTCTAAGTCTACAATCATATATATAAGTTGTATGAGACATTGCCCACATCTACTACAGTTGTTGATATAGCTAAGGAATGAAAAAAAAAAAAAAAAATCTCATTCATTTTGATGTTTTTGACTTAAACTGAAACAACGATTATATCTTTCCATATACAGTTAATTCTATGGTTACATAGTCTAATATTTTATTTTTTTCATTCTTAGAATTGTAAATTGATTTTTGGGGGGTGTTACCACTCTAAATTTACTTTTCTCTCTATTGTGCATTAGAATTACATTGCCTTTTACTTTTTCAGAAAACAAAATAGAAAAGGTATTTTTGTTGCTTAATTTTTTATTTTTTATTTTTTTTTCTCTCTTTTTCTCTAATTTGGGGTATTCATTTTCTCAATTTTTACTTCTAAATTTTAAAATCTCACTCACATTGGGAACTCCAAAATTTCTCTTTTGTCTTTGAATTTGAAAAAATCAAACAAAAAAATAAAAATAAAATTAAAATTAAAATCAGAGATCTATCTTGACAAATTTATTATTTTATTTACTTAAAAAAACAAGAATGTGATATCAGGTTAATTAGTTTCATTGAAATATTTTATATACTTCAATGTTGATGTGACAGTGAAATTAATTTCAAAATTGTATATTAAGATTCTTTGGTATACAATTTTTAATGCACTTGATAAATTATAAAGTCATTTTAGAGTTACATAAGTAGAAAAATCGGTTTATTATGCATGCTAATGATAACTTTGTGTATTCAATTTACAATATAAATTTAAAATTGTATACCGACGAATTAACTACGTCCCTTTAGGCACGAGATTTAAGTAGTGCAAATATATGTTGTATAATACCAATAATACTCTTATACAACTTATTATATAATAATTTCATGGATTAGAAGCAAGATCAACACTTAGACAAATTTATTCATGTAAAAAATAGACTTTGTTTTGTTCTTAGGCAAAAATGTCAATAATTCTTTGATTCAATCATATGCATTTGATTATAGCACATATGTAACATGTAGGCACATCATTTAAGCTAGCTTGTAATAACATGTTTGAAGCAATGAAAATAAAATTTGACAAAAAATCCATTTTCAAGAACAAGTAAAAAAAACTATCAAAATTTATTAAAAACCTTTTGAAATGTTCTTGATCAAATTGATTTAATCCAATGTTAATTTGATCTTATTGAGTGTTTGATATGATCCAAGATATCTTAATTGTGTTATAAAAACACTCAAAAAGTTTCAAGAATATCCGTAGATCAATGCGAAAAACAAAGCAAAAATAGGGCAACGAAATAAGCTACTAATCTAAAGTAGTCGACAACTTTGCCCAAAAGTAGTTGACTATTTGTGTTGTTTTTCAGCACAAGTGATCGATCATTCTCAATCGTTTTATGATCGTTTAGCATCCTGAACACTTTTATGCTATGTTTCAATGATTTTTGGAGTATTTATAGGATGAGAACAAAATATACCCTATGATCACATTAAAAGCAAGTTTGAGCATATTAGGCACATTCGTGATCAACATATGAGATTTCCGTATATGTATGTATTGATCAAACCAATTAAATGTATCATGATATATATATATATATATATATATACACACATACATACATACATATTATACATCTTGGAATCAAGATACCATGAATGTATGCACTCTTTGGGGGGGGGGGCAACCCATAGAGATTCGAGTTATATATGCTTGAGAAATGGTGTTGAAATGAAAAATTGCATTAAGTAAATCATACCTTTGGCCTTGAATGATGAATTCACATAACCTAAGAATAATTTTCACTAAAAAACAACATTAGTATATCACAACGTTAAATGAGGAGCTATCATCAAAGTCATATTCCGGAGATCCTATAATTTAAAAGATATTTGGGCAAATGAGTTGGCACCTAACATTAGGTTAAACAATTTGCTATGTTACCGGAATTTTTGAAAACAACATTTGAATCTTTTGAAATGACCAAAGTTTGCCTTCGAAAAACAAAGTAGCCTAACCAAAAAGATTAAAAAAATTGGGGATCAGTTATGATCGGGGAAGGTGTTAGGCAATCCAAGACATATGTTCGCAAAACGGTACCTTTGTCTAAAGTATGAATTAAAATAAGTCTAGGTGATTTTGAGTTTGGTTCTTGAAAATGATGTTCACTCTATTTTTTTATTTTTATTTTTTCCTTTAGAAAGAAAAACGAAAAAGAAAAAGCAAAATATCTTCATTTTATACCACCAATCGATTATGATTTGAATTGACATGTTTTGGCCCCCGTGGAGTTTTAATTTCATTTTTCTTTTTGAAGCTTGGGTTTGCTTTGGTAGTAAAATAAAATAAAAAGGTTTGTTGTTTTGTTTGATTTTGAAAGATAGGTAGTGATTTTTGAAATCTTTTCTTTAAGAAAAATTGAGCTAACTTAGGAGAAAAAAGAAAAAGTAAAATACATTAATGATTTTTTCAATGGAAGATTTGTCTTTCTTTGATTTGGTTATATTAAAAACAGAATTTCTGGTTTTCTTCCTGGAAAAACATGTTTGATGAAAATAGAGTTGTTGATTTTTGAATACATATATTGAAGAAGTCTCTTTTATTATAAATAAAGAAAAATAAAGAAAAATAAAAATCTTGTTTTTGCTTTGCATTTTCTTAGGAAAGAAAGGAATTTGATTCTTTTCGAAACATCTCTTTAAAAGGTATCGTTATTTTCACTTTTTTACTTAGAAGAGAATGAAAGGAAATTTGATTCTTTAAAGACATATTTTGAGAAAGTCATGTATTGATTTTGGATTTGTTTTCTTCGGGTTTTTTTTTTTTAGGGAGTAGAAGAGGAAGGAATTTGATTATTTAAAGACATTTATATTTGTTTTTTGAAAGTAAAAGTTACGCTTTGAAAAACTTGAGATAACCAAAGAAATATATGTTGCAAATGGGATTTTATTTTGGAGTTGGAGCACTACCTGAACGGTCCCAAATTACGGACAAAACTACCAAATAAATTAACTAATATTCATGTGCACCCAGCAGTCATTTTGTTATTTTTGTGACGAAAATACTCCATGCATTATATGCGACAGTGTAGACTTTTTATATAGCGGAGCTAAATTTGGTAAACAATACTAATATTCATGTGCATAGTTTACTTCGTTTTTTCCTCAGATTTCCATGTAAAAAAAATAAAAATCCCAAAACAAAAATGTTCATTTTATTCTCTTTCAAATGAGATGTTAATCACATTTTTTGGACATATTTAACATGATACACACGAATGTTACATGTAACATTCAAAAATGTTATGATGAATTTCGTATCATTAATGTTACATGTAACATCAATGTTGCATGTAACATTAAAACCAACCTAACATCAAACTCCCCAAAAGAAGTTGGTACCTACACCTTGTTACATGTAACATTCAAAAATTTTAAAAATATCATATTATATGTAACACGAATATGAAAACTGAAACTAGTTAATCATATTTTTTGGACATATTTAACATGATGCACACGAATGTTACATGTAACATTCAAAAAGGTTATGATGTATTTTGTATCATTAATGTTAATGTTACATGTAACAGCAATGTTGCATGTAATATTAAAACCAACCCAACATCAAATTCCCCAAAAAAGATAATAAATACACTTTGTTACATGTAAACATTCAAAAATTCTGTAAATATCATGTTACTTGTAACATGAATGCGAAAATTAAAACTAGTTAATCACATTTTTTGGACATATTTAACATGATGCACACGAATGTTACATGTAACATTCAAAAAGATTATGATGAATTTCGTATCATTAATATTACATATAACATCAATGTTGCATGTAACATTAAAACTAACTCAACATTAACCTCCCCCCCCCAAAAAAAAGTTAATAACTACAACTTGTTACATGTAATATTCAAAATTCTGAAAATATCATATTACATGTAACATGAATATAAAAACTGAAACTAATGAAAAAAAAATAGTGAATTGGATATTGTTTAGACGAATCTGAATATATAATTAAATTGTAAAAAAAATGTGTACAATAATATTTATTTTCATTTTAATAAAATGATTTTATTAAATATGAAAACTCTCAATTCTTATTAAAGAAATTTTATTGCCGCATATACTAAAAATATCATGTTACATGTAACATGAATGTGAAAACTGAAATTAATTAATCACATTTTTGGAACATATTTAACATGATGCACACGAATGTTACATGTAACATTCAAAAATATTATGATGAATTTCGTATTATTAATGTTACATGTAATATCAATGTTGTATATTATATTAAAACCAACCCAATATCAATCCCCTCCAAAAAAAGTTGATAATTACACCTTGTTACTTGTAACATTCAAAAATTCTGGAAATATCATGTTACATGTAACATGAATGTGAAAGCTGAAAACCAATGAAAAAAAAATAGTGAATTGGATATTGTTTTGAAGATCTTGTTTAGACGAATCTGAATATATAATTAAATTGTAAAAAAAATATGTACAATAATAGTTATTTTCATTTTAATAAAATGATTTTGTTGAATATAGAAACTCTCAATGCTTATTAAAGAAATATTATTACCGCATATACTGCAAGGGCAAAGCTGTCAATAGAAAGTGTATAGATCAGATTTTTGGGACTGCGTTGTGCAAATAATATGTAACTTGGGGTTTCTTGGTTTATTATCTAATTAGTGGGTTTAATCGGTAATATGATCGTATTTTTGGGTCCTCCTAGTATTTTTTTCCTTTTATTTTTTCTCCTAAACTCAAAATCCAGCTTGTCCTGAACCTACCGGTGAAAGTTTCACAAGAGTGAAGAAACCTAAACGGCAATATGTAAAACTCTCCCTTCTTCTCAAAAGCGTTGCTCCTCGGGCTCCTGCCCTTTTGCCTTCTCAGTTCACTTAATCAGGTCCTTTATCTAATGATTCATGTTCTCCGCAGTGGCATTCAGCTCTTCAATGGTTGCCTTCAATCGCTCCTTCTCTTCAATATAATTCGATCGGACAACCATTAGCTCTCTCTCCAACTCCAACTTCAACATTATGTGAATGAATTGATCATCCATAACGGTGATGGTGGACCTCAAGTTACTAAGAACCGCCAGCTCCTCCACAGCATTGACCAACTTCAACATTATGTGAATGAATTGATCATTCATAACGGTGATGGTGGACCTCAAGTCACTAAGAACCGCCAGCTCCTCCACAGCATTGACGTGGGGCTGGAGGAAGTTGTGGGCTTCTTCAACACTGGCTTTTTAAAGGGAGAAGGTAAGTGTAGCCTCTTTGAAGGCAGACATACTAAGCCCTGACATTATGGTCTTCAGAAAGAAGCACCAAAAAAGAGCGAATTAAATTGGTATGGGGATAAGAAGAAAATCATTATGTATTGCATGAAGAAATAGTCCCAATAAAGAATCATCGACAGTTGGGATGAACGATACATGTATTTACTCAGATGGCAAGCCATTGCATTTCCTCATCTGGTTGAGGTGAGTGGTGAACATAGAGAATCATGCAGGGAATTATGAAAATCTTTGTTAGACCTCTCCACTTCACCAGTCAATTGAAAATAAATAAATAAATTAATAGATAATAACTTTCCGGATAGTAAATGGTGGACAACTGTGAAATAGTTAACGTTTTTTGAAAACGTCGTCCCGTCTTAAGAGAGAATTCTGGGATTGTGGGTGACCTCCGTCCAACAACGGAGCTCAAATCATCTCTTGAATTAGAGGGCCCTCTCGGGTGGGTTCTCCTAAACTCCTTGTGGATGATGATCCCTAAAAAAAATAAAAAAATAAAATAAAATCATAAGCCTCTAATGCCTGAATCGGTGAGACAAAGAAAGCTTGTCATCATCGTCTAGCTCATCATCGGGAGAGCTTGGCCAAGCAATCGTTTCGTGACTGGTGGACCTGGCCGTAGAAAGAAGCTAGGGTCAAGCTCGAAAGTGTTTCCCCGCCGCTGTCATTGTGTTCCTTCTCAATCGATAGTGGTTGATCTATAATTCTTTAAGAGTATGGCGTGTGTACTGCAACTTCTTTCAAACTGACTGAAGTTTGGATCTATCGCATTCTTGCTTTCTAAAAGTACGGGTTTCATTATCACTCGCCGCCCGTAAATCTGAAACCTCAGACTGCATATCTAGTATGTGAGTCTCCATCTCGTTTATTCATTCGGTTATCCACCAGGAATGCAACCTCATAGAGAAGTTGCACAGAATGGGATATATCAAATCCATTGACAGCACAACGGTTAGCTCTCCACATGGACTCCATGTCTTAGGGCATAAGCTTAGATTGACAAAAAGTTAATTCGTTGACCCCACCACCACAGGAAGTAAGATCTACGGTGAGACTCGTGTTCTTTACCCCCACTCGGGAGCAATCACCAATATTCGTGGAACTACTGACGATATCTCAGGATATGAAGGGCAACTCTAATTTTGGGTTTCCTAAAAAATACTTCACTTCGAGTAGTAGGAAGATGTGATGTAAGGGAAAACTTGTCTTCGAAAAATATTCAAAACAACCTCTAGTATGTTGAAGGAACAAAATATGATAATAATAGAATGACAAGATAGGTGTCACTCCTAGATGATTTGTGTTAGAAAACTCTCAGGCCATGAGATCCTGACCTCATGCCCTGACCTAAGAGTGGGGACTACTGATTAGGGGTAATTTGGTCTTGGACATTGTAAGTCGATCACCAATGGGTTATCCCATACACTCGGAGTAAAAAAATTTGCAAGTGCATTCCGTGTGAGGAGACAAGGTCTACAAAGACATTTCACTAGTTATTGTGATCCCGGTTTGTACCATCAAATAATACATCCATCAAAATTTTATTTTTGGGCTAATGGCCTTGACTTTTGGTTTAGTTCTTTTTTAATCTCTTCCCTTTAAAAATTTATACATAAATTCACATTTTATTCAAACAATATAAAATGTCATAATTATCTTTTACTTTTAATTTAAATGTAATATTTAATAATAATTAAATAGTATTTTCTCATGTTACTTTTGTTTTTCTTTTTTCATTAAAACAAAAGAAAATTAAAATTAAAATAAAGAGTATTTTTCTCTGTTTTATTTTAACATATGGATTGGGAATTTCGTCTATTCTTTTACCTATTTAAGAAAAAATAATTTATTATACGTAGAAGGGATAAAAGTGTAGTGTGTTTTGTTTTGTTTTCTTTCTTCTTCTTCTTCTTTCTTTTTTCCATTTTTTTATTTATTTTTTATTTTTTATTTTTTAAAGGTGAAAAAAATGAAAATGAAAAGCAATTCACCCTTTATTCTTTTAAAATTTTCTGTCCTAAGCAAAACACGAGATTTTTTTGACGACTAAATCTTTTATTAGAAGTTCACCACAAGTAAAAACATACAATCAATGACTATATCACACAATCAAAAGAGAAAGGCCTTTACTCAATCACGATGATGTACCACAGCTTTCTCCATCTTCTCAGCCATCATTCCCAGCCAGATCTCGTAATTGTGCAGCATATCCTTCAGCGTCGTCCCTTTCATCGGAGCCGTTCTGAAAGACCAATAGATCACACACCCTTTCTCATCGCCGTGCCGTCCTAGAGGAACAACCTTAAAAGCCGCTACATAAGACTTGAATCCGATGTTGTTCTCCAGGATCTGGTAGGCCATAATCCTTTCATGCGGATCAAGCTTTACCAACCTCTCGTTGGACCAACCCACGGCCGCTCCGGGAGGGTGAAACGATGAGCCGGCACAGTACCGGACGGCGCCGACAACGCCGTTGCTGCCGTGGATACCGTACGATGTGCTGAGGCCGGGGAACCACTTGGATATGTGGAAGAAGTCCTTGAAGAGCGGCCAGATTTGGTTTGCACTGGCTTCGTACAGTCTTGTTGAGACCTCACCCTCCCACTTGCGCTTTGAATCTGGTTCCATTAAGACAGATCTACAGCTCAATTAGGGGAAAAGGGCGGGTGAAATCTTGATAAGCTAGCCAAGGGTACATAGACACTTATATAGAGCCTTTTGGAATGTACAAAGTAAGGGTAAATGCATTTTGTACCCAACATTTAGCGTCAGTTATATTTTTCTCCATGAACTTTTAGTCAAATAAGGCTTGCAAATCGTGTCTAATAAGTCCAATTGATTGATCAATTTTGACTGAATTTTTCCGTTGGAATATTTGTTCAATAGGCTTCTTATATGCGACTTAAAATTTTTAAGGTACAGCTTTCCGTCAACGAAAGTACATAATGCAAAGTGAAAATGAGTGAAATCCGAAGGTACAAAGTCAGATTTATCCAGAGTATAAAAAACGGCTTCTAATACATGAAAATTAATATTTTATTATTTATTTTCTGAAAAAATGACTAATTCCATCCTTTTCTCAAAACAATTATAACTCATAGTCGATAACCCGAGTATTGAAACTCGGGGTTCGTAATCTCAAGTATCACTCAAAAAACATTTCGTATACCAGGGTTGACAACACCAATTATATGGTCCCGTCAATATATTTTTTTTCTATTGCTAAACTCAGAGTTGTAATTTCAGGTATGCTGTGAAAATTCTTTTACACCTAGAGCAAAAAGCCCTTGGTTTATTAAAAAAATAAATTCAAAACCTAGGGTTGTTTGTTGGGATTTAATCTCCATAGATCTGAATCTATAAACCCTAAACAACATATCAAATCACCAAAAGTTCTATAGACACATAAATAGCGTACTTGGATTCACTGTGTCTGTCCACCGCTGCAACGGTGAAACAATAGAGTGCCCTCTGATGAACCACCGCTGCAGAGATTAAGCCATCACTGCAGCGGTAAACCCTGCACCTGTTTTTTTTAGATATTTTGAGATTTTTTTTTTCCATATCCTCTCCTCCTCTCATTTTTTTCGGTCATTAGAGGTCGTTTATTATTGTATATGTGGTTATGACCATTAGCTAAACATAGATTATCTATGGGATTAATATAGTTTTATGAAAATATTGTTTGTTTGAATTGTGTTTCATTAATGGTTGTTCTTCGTTATTCAATTGTGTTTACTGTTCTTTAATTTTCTTTATATACTGGTTATGATATATTGAGAAATCGGGATTTGACACTCGGGAGAGGTAACCCCGAATTCAGACTATGGTTTAAACACAACGCGAAGAACTAATGACTCGGGAGGGCATTAGAAAGTATACAATCCATGACGTTGGGGTGAGACTCATGTGACTAAGTGTCATATAGATGCTCGAGGGGGACTTCGGCGTTGACGCAAAATCATATATTCATTCGCTTTACACTCGGGAGAGGTAGTGAGTGAGTTTACGATACCGAGATTGTCGAATAGGTCGAATATTGTTAATGTAAATTAGACGAAATCAAACACATTTAAGTAAATGAATTTAATCCCTAGATAATCCATTCCCCTAAATGTCTCATATTAGCATTATAATATAATTAGTTAATTAGATTAATATTTTATATTTATAAACAAAAACCTATTTTTTATTGCCTAAATAAAGTTAGGTTATGAAAATTACGGTACTCAACGATAATTTAAACCAATTTCTGTGGATACGACAACTCTTACTCTTCCCATTATACTAAAACTTGACCCGTACACTTACGGTAAAAGTAGAAATGTAATATTCTGCTACCACCTAAGAAAGGGAAGCATGATCCCTTATCGGCATTTAAGTCCAAGAAGAGAAGCGTGATTTCTTCTCGGTCATTTGTTCGAGAAGAGACGTGGAATTTGTGTGAGAAGAGGCATGGAATTGAAGGAAATAGATTTGAATTTTTTCAAGCAAAAATTACATTTTCAAGTAAAATTACACAAGTGTTGTGGATTGTCCGCCCAGAGCATAACACTGCCAAGATCAGGAAATGAAGTCAAAAGGACGTCCAATTGGCTAAGGCAAAGGGCAAAAAACAAGTATTATAACTAAAAATGCCCAAGTCTTCAAAAATAGCAGCGAAAGAGACATAATGGTTAAGAAAAGTTCAGTAATGTCCAAGTCTTAAAAATAACTGAGAAGAGGCTCAGATCCATCTCCGAGATGAGTTCCAGCAATACCCCAAGAAATTACCCAACTTTATGTTCCGTTAATTTATCGAGCTCAGACATCTCCCGATCTCGGTGTTTTTGAGATAAGGGCACAAACAAAGCTCCGTCGTCGAGAAAAGGAACCGTTCCTACTCCAAAGTATATAACTCTCCAAGGATAGACAAAGGCAAAAACTCAAAGGCATACATTCACAAATCTAAGGCCCCAAAACCTATCACCAAAGGGCCATTTTCACAAAAGGGCTGGGTGCCAAAAAGACGTAAATAAAAAAAAAAAAAAAAAAAAAAATAGTTTGAATTTTTTGTTGGTCTAAGACTGGGGGGTTGGGATTGAAGTTTGCTACTGGCTAATGAGGGACGGTTTGGCTTCGCCTTCACCAGTAAAGGGTTCATCCTGCCCGGCCTCAAAGTTCCCTGGAACAGTATCTGTTTTGCCCAGGCCGACGTTTACTTCCGCCATCTCGGTTTTAGTATTTCCTTGGTCAGCTCCAGTGTCCCCCATCTCGACATTGATCTCTGTCATCACAACATCTACACCTTTTTGTTCAACTTTGACATTTCCCGTCTAAATGTCGGCATCTTCTTCAACGTAAAAATAGTCCATGTCAATGTCGTCCACCGAGAAGTTTGGGTGTTGGCGCTGCAGATTGCGGATCGTATGCCCACTTTCCACCATCTCAGCAGCCATGAGTGTTTTCATCTCGCCAAAGGCTGGAGACTCCTTCCATTTGTCAATGGCATCCTCCTTGGCTTTAGCCATGGTGACAATGTGCTCCTTATTTATCTCTTCCATCCTCTCCTGGACGGTGGCGAGATCAGTCTCGAGCCTACCAGAATGGGATTCAAGGGCATTCTTCTAATCAACCAACTTCGCCTTCTCCTTGGTCAGCTTTTTCACATTCTCCCTTGCATCATTCTCATTCTCCATTAGTTGTTTGCTCATTTCGTGCCACCTTTTTGCCTGGGCCACATGCTGTCTGCGCTCTTCGCCAAGTTTCTGCTATCTCTCAAACGCAGCATAAAGACGTCCAGTCAGAGAGGAGATCCTAGACAACACCTGTAAAACATAAAAAAGGAAAACAAGTCATATCGTTGTCCAAGAAAAAATTACATTGAAGAATCCAAGTAAATCTCAATATTAGCCTTACCAGCAGCGCATCTCTCTGCAATATGGCAGCAGCCTTCGTATCCGTCTCAGCATTTATTTGTTCTTAATCTCTAGGGGGGGTGACATTGCTGAAGTAAGCAGATAGCACCTCTTGGTTGTCCAAGGTTCCTTAGCTGATAATAGGACTGGCGTTTGGGGATGAGAGGGACGTAGAGATGGAAGTTTTGCTTGGTTGGGGGGGCTCCAAAAACCCCCTCCGCCCTGGCCTTCTTTCCTCCTTCAGCCCCTGACCTTCTTGTTTTCCTCTTTCTTCTCTTTTAACTCGCCCCAACACTATCTTTTCCAGAAGAAAGCATGGAGGCCTGTTCAGATTGTGACGAAATTACATTCCCAACTGCAGCTTCGGCCTCCTGTCGTTACTGCTTCTTTCTAGTTATTCTCCTTGTCACATTCTCCACCGCTGTAGAGGCTTCACAAACATAGCTCACTTTGTTAATCTCTTCTCCCTCCTCAGCAGTTCCTCCTAGGGAACCTTCGCCTGAGGACGGGGGGCTTGCCTCTCCTCGACTGCGACCTTTGCAGCCCTCTTCTTTAACAGTCTCGTCAGTACCACATTGTCCATCTCTGCCAAGACAACAGAAAGACCTGGTTGAGTAAAGCACAAAGAAAATTATAGAAAATTCAAAATGTAACAACTTGCGAGAAAGAGGAACCTTACTGTTCTTGGTATTTTAGTCAATATCCGGTACTGGCAGACCTCGAGCACGGTAGAAGAAGCGACACTACAGCGTCGACTCTAGCTGTTCTTGACGTTCTTATACTCTGTCTCCCATATGATTTTCCTCTATTGTTTAATCGAAGCACTGGGTCAAACTTTATTTCCATTAGCCTTTTTTGGGACTATTCAAGGAAACAAAACAAAAGAAATGGAAACAACAGTCAAAATATCAAAAAACAAAACTGTATTATCGGTGAACCACTCACAAATGAAAGCATTCTCACCTACAACACCCTATTCCCTAGGAATGGGTTGACTCTTTCCTCGTTGAAACTAAATTCCCTGCCTATTCCTCCCAAGAAAAAATATTGGGGCTTCCAATTCTTCACTGACTCCTCCAAGCCCGAGAGAAACTGTCTCTGAGACGCTACATAACACCACCCTTTCCCAAAGGGCACGGATTTTGGAAAGAAGAGGGATTTAAACAAGTCTAAGGATGACTCCAACCCCTCAGCCTTGAAAATAATGAATGAAGCCACGAAGGCCTAAATGTAGTTGGGAGCAAGCAGTGATGCACACAACTTGTACTCTGCACACAAAGTTCGAATCCAAGGGTGGATTGGAAATCGTAGACCACCACGCAAATGTTCCAAGTACACCATAATAAAACCCTCGGAGGGAGCACAAGTCCTATCCTTAGGAAGAAGGAGATGAGTCTCCACCCTTTTTGGGATAGCATATTTACTCTAGGCCTCCTGGATTTTCTTTTTCGTCATCGTCGATTCAATCCCCTAAACAGGACTCTCTCCTAGAATAACCTCTCATCCTGATTCGGCCTCATCTTCTAGGCCTGGGTTTGGCTCCATAATAGGGCCACTGGTGGTCCTAGCGCCATCATCATCATCACGACGGCCAGAGAGCTCAACACCACCCGAAGACCCTACTCGTTCATCTGGATAGGGAGGTAAAGCCAGTGAAGGGTCAACCTATCGAAGAGTGAAAATGTTTAGGGCCTGCCCTGGGGTGGAAAACCCCAACACAAACTCAAAAGCAAAATAAGAAGAAAAGGAAGACATTTTGAAGAAGAAAAAGATACCTGTCAGGAAGGGTGGTGCTCCAAAAGTCGTGGAAAGTGTGAAAAATGAGCTTAGGGGGCCCTCTTTTATGTAAGAGAAAACACGTCTACTCCAACCGTCATGCGACGATGCCTTGAAGGCATCTGGGAACAATGAGTCGTTGAAAAGCCGTGCAACCATGTGTCCCCTTCCCGTCAGTTGGGCAGGCGGTACGTCTGGGCACATTATAGAGGTTCCACTAAAGGGGCACATGTGTGATGTCCGCATCATTCTCTTTGATCTAGGGAAGACTGTTGATTGTTGTTCTCGGGCCATCTGTTTGTACTCTCAAGCCTTTCTCTCCATTCTCGGGCTAACTGCTCCCATCTTGGAATCACTCATCTCCTTCTCAGGATGGAGGCCTTACCCCCATGCAATATCCCTCAAAGGTAAAAAAAAAGGTCACTAACACCCTAAAAAGCTCCAATAGAAGCCGCAAAACTCCAGAAAAAGCTCACAATAGAGTCCCCAGTCTTTCAAAAAAAAAAAATCAACACTAGGGAATAGGAAGCTACTGATGAGTGTAAAAATGGTCACTCCAACGCAACCAATTGAAGACCGCCACATGTCCATAATTCCCCACAAAAATAAAGACCATACAAAGACTTCAACAGTTTCCAGGCAAGGCCAAAAAACCATTAGCGGGATGGAGAACCTTTCTCCATCTCGGCATCCTCCGCTGCAGCATCATTCATCCCATAAATCAACTCCTCATGGCTCCTCGAGCAATGTCCCATTTCCCGTCTCTGGCTATCCGAGAAGGGAAGGGCAAAAAGCTCTGTATAACTCCCATTTCCCGTCCCCGGTTACCCGGGAAAGGCAGGAATCAAACTTCTCATCTTGACTACAACAGATTGGTGTCTCTCTCAGTTTATGAGCTGGTTCAATTTCGCATCCATAAATATCTCCTAAATATCTCCAAATGTCCCTAAATATCCCAAAATAACTATAAATATCTCAATGGTTCACTTCCCCACCTAAAACTATCACCAAGTATCTCCTAATGTGATGAAGATAAGAGCCCTTTGGTATCCTCCCATTGGCTACATGTCAAGTTGAAACTTTGATGTGATTTTGATAAGACATTAACCCATGCTTAAACCCTAATCTAATCAACTTCTTGCCTACAAATAGAAGGGCATACAATTTCCCAAAAGTAGATGATTTTTCCCCTTTTCTTGGTAATTTCTCTATAAATGTTTCCCCTCGTACGCTGATTCTCATGCCAGGATCATCCCGGCAAGTCCTTTATGTAGGTTTTTAGGCATTTTGAACCTCCCCTTCTCGACTCGGAAGGCTTTGGGCTCCTCTCAATAAGGGCCTCTCCCTTCCCGACCAAGGACTTCTCCACTGATCAGAAGCTTCATGGATTGAAGATCTTTATTCCAGACCTCTCCAACTTATCCAAGGCTGACCGGACCATACTGTTGGAGTCAACCAAAATTTGACATCAACACCATTCATTCAATAATCAAGGTCGCTCGTGCTCCTCACTACCTCTCCTCCAAGTGTCAAGTGAGAGAATATGCAAAAGCTTCAAAACTGATATCCCTATCTAGTATTTAGGTGAGAACATTCGTTATTCCCCGATCTTATAGATTATCCAACCTTTAATAATCTCCCGATCTATTAAAACTTACGTTGTACTTAACCTAAATCTGAACCCGAAATTATCTCTCCCATGTGTTAAATCCCAAGTTCTCAAATCAACCAAGATATCATATGGGAGCATAAATTGGAAGCATTAATAAGGAAAACACAATTGAATAGAGATTCTAATTGATAAATATATAACTTGATCACCTCCCGGTCTCACAAGATCCTATATTTCCAACTCGATTATCTAGGTGTTGATTTTTCTTGTGGACTCACAATAATCTAAACTATACACTCTCAATTCTGATCACAAACTCAATCTCTCTCGAGTATAAAATTCACAACCTAAAATTATCTAACTCATTGGCCACATGAATCAAAAGCATTAAACATGGAAAAGCATAAATTGGAATTAAAACTAACAATTAACAAAATATATGAAATATGGTTTAAACGAGATTACATCAAGCCCTACATATAAATTTTAGCTCAACATAGGAAAATCCATGGCTAATCCTTTCAAGAAATTCATGGATGCAAACATGTTCAACACAATATTACAAATATAAAATTTAATAAAAAGATTAGGGTGAGAGAAAGGAAGAGAAAACTCTTTGTGGAGATGAGCTTCAAGGCTTCAAATCTTCAATAATTTTCAACTCCAAACTCTCTCTCTATGAATTTTTAGACCTCCAATGGTGTTTTTCTTTCCAAAATCTCCACACTAATGGTGTTTCTCTCCTAAAATATCCATCTTTTCGGTTTGATACAGAAGGTGGTATAAATAGGGCTCAAAATTAGGATTTTTCGTATTTTCCCATTGCAAAGGCAGGCTGGAGCGAATGTAGGGGTACTGGAGCATGCCCTTGGGCCATAGATACTATTGGGGGCACACTGGAGCGCGCTTTAGCCAGTGTCATTGGTAGGTTCAGGCAGTTTTGACACCAGTTCGTATTTTATTCATAACTTTCTCGTTCGAACTCTGATTGAGGTGATTCAAGTTGATATAGAAAACTAAGAAAGAGATATACAATTTCACATTTTGGGTTTTTCTAATTTCATATTTCATCATGATCAAAATCGATCTTGAAGTTGTTGTATCTACACTGCTGACGAACCATTACAACCCAATTTACCTCATTTTACCATATTTTTACCTTTTCTTCCAATTATTTATGATTCATACAAAACAATACTAAAATATATTAAACTAACAAAAATACTTGAAAACTCACAAATATTTGAAGTAAAAAGTACTTGACTTGTTGGTAAATAACTTCTTCATCAGTATGTTATTTATCCTTAAATTTCTCCGTAAACAATCTAATCCATCTTATATATTAGTAACAGAATTATCGTGACTCCTATCACAATACAGTCATGACTAACTCACGATGATCACCATACTAATACACTCAATGACATAAATCAAATGTGTATGAGTAGTATAAAAATTACATGCAATGTGATCTCAAACATGCTTATTTCCAACTGGTCATTCTTTAGTCTTTAGTGAGATCAATCCAAAGTCCTTAATGCAATGTGAACATTACACACAAAAATCATAAACCATCAACTTTATTCTGCAGAAAGCTTAAACAATCCATTATCTAAAGTAAAACATATAAAACATAAAAGTGACTCCCACTAAACCAAGGTATTACTAGAAATAACACTCTTATGAGTGGTGTGCTCATGAAATACCTTAGGCATTAAGCCTTCCATTAATGGGTTTGCTAGCATAGAATCTATCCCTATATGTTTTATGGAAATCTGTCTATCCTGAACTCTCTCTCCTTAACAATTAGAAACTTGATGTCGAGAAATTTTGACTTCGTCGAGCTCCTGTTGTTGTTCGAGTAAAGTATCGCCGAGTTATTGTCACAGTAAATTTTTAATGGTCTTTCAATTTTATCTACCACATGCAGCCTCATGAAAAAGTTTTACAACCATATTTCATGGTTGGACGCCTCATAACAAGCAATGAACTCCGCAGCCATAGTTAAAGAAGCTATGAGAGTTTGCTTAGCAAACTTCTATAAGATAGCTTCTCCAATCAACATAAAAATGTATCCTAATAGGGAGCGCCTGCTATCTTGGCATCCCGCAAAATCAGAGTCAAAGAACTCGATGATCTCTAAACTGTCTGATCTCTGATAATTAAGCATATAGTATTTTTCTCTCCTCAAATAATGCATCAGGCGTTCTGCTGCCTTCCAATGTTACATACCCGGATCACTCAAATATCAGCCCAAAACTCTCACTATAAATGTTATGTCGGGACGAGTACAAACTTGAGCGTACATTAGACTCCCTACTACCAATGCATAAGGAATCTTTTGTATCTCTTTCTTTTTAAGATCATTATTGGGGCACTGTTTGAGACTAAACTTGTCTCCTTTAGCCATGGGTGTGTCACCTGGTTTCCTATCTTTCATGCCGAATCTACTCAGAACCTTATCAATATAGTTTTTTTGCGATAACCCAAGGATTCCTCGAGAATGATCTCTCAGTATTTGGATACCTCATACAAAATAGGCGTTACCAAGATCTTTCATCTCTATTTATCTATAAAACATTATCCACATAGTGTTGATATTTTGTGCATAAAAGTTGAATTTAAAGTTGATCCAATATACTTCTATTATATGAATGCGTAGAGTGAATTATCTGTGTGTTTCCCCCATCCCTAAATTTTGTTTTGGAAGATGACAAATGGTGAGAATTAGTTGATGTTTTATTAATGGGGAGAATTAGTTGATGGGTTATTAAGGGGGAGTTTATTGATTAAATTTGTGCTTTATTGATTATGGTTTATAATATTTTCATTATTATGCTTAAATGAGTTATAAGACCCGTCCTTAGATTCAGAGGGAGTGTGGTTATATTTTATATTGAAGAAAATATCAAAGTTAATTGTCATCATCAAAAAGGGGGAGATTGTTGATCCTAAGATTTAATTGTCATCATCAAAAAGGGGGAGATTGTTGATCCTAAGATTTTGATGAACAATTAAGTATTGATATTTTGGTGGAACTAATATTTGATTAAGTGTTTCAGTGATTTAAAGTTCTCGTAATGAAGATGTCAAATTGAATGGATGTTAAATGAAGATATCAAGATGATGAAGAAGTATTAAGAGTTTGAAGAAATTAGAAAAAATAACCCAAATAAATTTTAACTCTTAATATCCCATTTAGGAACACACACATGGCAGAAAATGAATTTTATCTTTTATGTGTGTTTTGGTTAAGTGTAATTATTTGCTCCTATGTGAATTGAAACGAAAATATTTTTCAATGACTAAAATAGAATATAAGAATATTAGTGGAGCTTATTTAAAGATAAAAATAGATAAAGGGGCGAAATAGTAAAAGAAAGTGAGTTAAAAACGAGATCAGAGAAGAGATTCAGAAGGAGACAGTCGACTGAGGAGTCGACCGAAGAAAGAAGCTGAAACATCCTGAATTGATAAGTCGACTGACAAGTCGACCGGCCAATGGTGGTTGAACTCTCTAAATCGAAGAGTCGATTGACAAGTCGACCGGTAAAAGCGTGACAAACTCTCTGAATTAAAGAGTCGACCGAGCAGTCGACCAATGAACTGCATAGGCTACTCCCTGAATCGTCCAATCGACTGGGCAATCGACTGAGTACCCTGTTTCATAATATTGTTTGATCCGAAATCATATCTAAAAGTAGCCATTTTTTGTTAGGATTTGAGAGAGATTTAAGAAATGTGGTGATATTTAAGATATGGTTCATATATTGTTTAATTCCTATAGATTTGGTACTTGGAATTAAAGTGTTTTTCAAATTGGTCCTTTTAATACTTCCTATCTTTTGGAATTAAGTTTGAAAATTCTTTTGAGGGACTATATTGAATATTTTGAAAGCTATTATTAAGTGAATTATACCTTAAATGAAAGATATCAATATATGGGGTCTATTGGTGATTTTAAAAGACATATCTTGTGAAAACTAGCCGTTATAGAGCTTGTTTCATATACCTATAAAAAGACCTGCGGATTTCATAATAAAGTAACATCATATCAAGAATTATTCAGTTCATAAACTTTTATAAGAGTCATCATTCTGATATTTATTTTGGGGGATCAAATTATGATATCAATTATTAAGGTGTTCTTGAGTTAAAGCGCTGGTTGAGTAAGCGTCACTAATTTGAGCTATCCAACATTTCAATCTATTATTCTTCGGTGTTATCCCGGTAAGATCTTTCCATTTATATTCTTTCATTGCATTATTTGATTATTGTTTGGAAATTGATCTTAGAAATTGTTTCTGATTTTTGAAGAAAATATTTTTAAAAATAATTTCTTGAATCTGATTACTTGCTCCAATTTGTTACTCATATCTTGTTAAAATTAAATTTTTGTATCTCACGTTTTTTCTATCACTAGTTAGGATATTAATTAAGTTATTGTTTATCTGGAGTGGTAGAAACTCCGAGTGAGATTTTCTTCTTATTAATTTTTTGTATTAGTGAGTTGTGATGGATTAATTACTATTGGGGATATTTAATTAAGGATAGCCAGGTTTTAGTCTCTTCCTGTAAAGAGATTGAGGTAGTGATTCTTCCTGAATAGAATTGCATTGTGAGTGATTTATAAATGTTTCATTTTTACCTAGGAAAATGATAGTTGGAGTGTTTTGTAAGGTTTTGATTCTTGAGCCGTAGTGATAAAAAAAATTAAGTTAATCTTTAGCCTGTAAAAAGATAGGTTATTCTTGAGTCTGTAAAAAGATAAGTTATTCTTGAGCCTGTAAAAAGTAGAGGTTCTTCCTTAGCCTGTGAAAAGAATATTGTAAAGGTTGATTCTGAATCTGTAAAAGAATCGGTGTGTGGATTTGGTTCCTACCTTTAAAGAGATCTTGAAAATTAGTGGGTGCGAATCTCCGTGGGACTCAGAGGACTAAACTAGCGAAGAGTAGTTTGGTGAACCAGGATATATCTTGGTGTATTGCATTATTAATTTATTTATTTTTGTTGTTTGGGTGTGCACTTAAATTGATAATATTATTCCGATGTATTATAAAGATAATAATTAATTTAGGTTTAAACTTAATTATTTGATTTATCAAGTTTTATTCTGATATATTTTTTAATTACTCAATTCACTCCCCTCTTGGGTATTCTACTAGGCCAACAATTGGTATTAAAGTTGGTTTTAGCTCGTTAGGCTTAACATTCTAACTAAATCGATCACGGGCACACACTATGGATGATATATTTTGTATAACCTTTTTTGATAGTGGTAAATGCGTATATGACAATGTGGTTTATGATTCTTGTGATTTTAGTGGTAGTGATGGTGATAATGATAATGAAAATGTCCATATTGTTATGGAAATATTATTTTCTTTCACACTACTTTTTGCTAAAGAGAGTTTGAGTTTAAAAAGAAAAATTGCTACTTTTGAAAATGGTGGAAAAAGTGTTCGAAAATCTAAAATGTATTTGGATGATTATTGTGGTTCAAAATAATTTTCAGAAGTTGTTTTTTAAATTAATAATTTGCTCTCTAAAGTGGATTCTCTTGAAAATGAAAATAGAGTTTTAAAAAATAAATTTGATATGATTTCCAAGCAAAAGTCAGATTTTATTTCTAAAATCGATTTACTTAAGAAATTTTTTGAAAAATCAAAATCCGACCTTAGTCTATTTCGAGAGATTCTGAAAATGATTTTTCTAAGTAAAGTAGATATGCTTCATCGTCTCATCTTTCATCACAGGCTAGTGATAGTTATGATTCTATTGTTATAAATGATTTATATTTTACATCTTGTGCTTTTTATGATAAGCCAGATTTGAGATGTCATTATTGCAATAGGGTTGGGCATTTTAGAGTATCATGTCCGTTTCGGAACCGTAAGTTTATGTCTAACAAGGACGGATCCAAAATAAAATGGATATCGAAGAAAATTGTTGAAATGTCTTGTGCAAAATTACAAAATGTCGAAAGTAGACCTGAAGGAACAGTTAAATAGTTTATATCAAAGCCAAAATAGGATGTCACTAGAGATCCGTAAGCGACGTGTGCAAAGCGAAAAGATGCACCAAAGACAAAGTATGAAATTGCAAAGAAGTCACAAGAGAAATGTGCAAAAAGAAAAGTTGTACAAAATTCAAGATGGAATATCACAAAGAAGTCACAAGCAATACGTACAAAGGGAATCATCAATAAATCAAATGGAAAAAATCAAAGGTTGAGAGGATACGGACAAACAAAGAAGAATTGCGCACCCAAAGCAATCATGAGTACAAATGAGGTAAAAAGTAAAGTTACCCCAAATGATAGAAAATGTACTCCTAACCCTCCGTATATTAAATTCATTAAATTTTTTAAAGAGGGAGGTGCCCAACTTGCCAAATAGGTAAGTTGGTGATTATTTCTAAAACTTATTTTCAATGATGTGTTTATTTGTTGTGTTAGAAACATTATTTGATGATTATGAGAATCACATTTAGTTAAGGGGTATTAACATGTCTTTATATGCTTATATTGAGTAGTGATCATATGTTTATTTTAAAGCATGTTTTGTTATTTTAAAGATTAATCGAGTGTTTATGATCTTACTAAATAATGCTAATTATTTGTTGCATATGTAATTTAGTAAGATTACTTGTATAATGTGCTCTTATTCATGAATACGTCTTTTATACAAATAAGTTGGATTGAGCTGAGTCTTTATACTTCTTAATGCATGATAATATGTTCTTATGTTGCATATCTACTGATTTATAAACGATTATTATTATTCTAAAAAAGAAATGAGATTTTATGAGAGAAATATGCACTTATTCGTAATTATACATGCACTAGATTTATGATTGATGAAATGCTTGAGAAATGTTTTCTATTTTAGTGTGTTAAAGAACTTATGTTTTGTTTCTATAAAGGAAAGACATTGTTTTGGTATCATGAGTAAGGCATGTGGACTTAACTGATAATTATATGATTGCATACTACATTGTTGAAAGATTTTGATTGCCTTAAATTTATTCTCCTAAGCATGAATTGACTTGTTTACAATTATATATGGGGAGAAGTGTTTATAAGAGGAGTAATATTATGTCATGCTTATATTGAAAGACAAGTTTTGTTGAAAATCAAAAGAGTTAATATGCTTGTGAAAAATTAATATCATGCTATATTGCTGAAATGTTATGATTATTCACCTATGCATGAATATTATTCATTTACAATTTGATAGAGGAAGATTGCATACTCAGAAAGATGTTTTCGGTGTAGATCTCGTTGGATTAAGTAGACTTGATATATTTTTTAGTTACCCAATTCACTCCCCCTCTTTGGTATTCTACTGGGCCAACAATCACGAATATCTTTGTCAAAAATTTCTTGGTTTCGTGTAGCAAGCCTATATCACTGCTGGCAAACAGAATATCATCGACATATAATAATAGGAAAATATATTTAATCCCATTGAGCTTGTGATATACACAGTCATCAACGGCATTCGCCTCGAAACCATACGAAGTGATGACTTGATAAAACTTGTGATACCATTGACGGGAAACCTATTTGAGACCATAGATGGATTTTTTCAACTGGAAAACCATAGACTTTGGATCTTCGGATACAAAGTTTTCTGGATGTACCATATAAATCATCTCGTCAATGTCTCCATTGAGAAATGCAATCTTGACATCCATCTATTGCAGCTCTTGATCAAAATGAGCCACTAGTGCCATTATAGTTCTAAAATAGTCTTTCGAAGATACCGGAGAGAAAGTCTCTTTATAGTTTATGCCTTCCTTCAGAACAAAGCCCTTAGCAACCAGACGAGCCTTATATCTCTCGATATTACCCTTCGAATCCCGTTTGGTTTTAAATATCCATTTACAACCAATAGGCTTCGTACCTGTAGGCAACTCGACGAGAGCCCAAACGTCATTGTCTTTCATAGAATTCAACTTATTCTTCATGGTATCAATCCACTTCTGAGAGTTAGAACTATGCATGGCTTGACAGAAGTTGATCAAATTATCCTTTGTTAAACCAACGCAATCCTCATGTTCTTGGAGAAAAACGATATACTCATCCGAAATCGCACTTCTCATTTTCCTAGTGGATCTCCTTAATGACACTTCATATGGTTGTTGAGTTTATTCTATAGGTACTTGAAGAAGAATATCATTATTGTCTTGGTTTGGAACAATATTAGGAATAGGAGTTTGAACATGGTTATCTATTGTCGGAACTGTGTCTTGAATAACAATAGGTATAGAGACCCAATCAACGTCAATAATAGATTCTTCTTCAAATACAACATTTCTTATGTTTTCTTCCCCCTCAAGCTCAACATCCTCAAGGAATCTCGCATTTTCCATTTAAAAAAAGAATCTTGATGTGGGATCATAAAACTTGTAACCCCTAGAGAATTTAGGGTAACCGACGAAATAGCAGCTAACCGTCCTTGAGTCTAGTTTTCTTTCATGTGACCTATAAGGTCGTGCCTCAGCTGGATAACCCTAAATGTGTAAGTGCCTAATGCTAGGCTTCTTGCCTATCCAAAGCTTATTGTGGGTTTTGGCAACCTCTTTGCTCGGTACCCAGTTAAGGATGTACACTGCAATCTTTAAAACTTCTCCCCAACATGACTCTGGAAAGTAGGAATGACTAATCATACTCCTTACCATATCCTTAAGAGTTTGGTTTTGTTTCTCTGCAATATCGTTCATGCTGGGTTCGCCCGGTATGGTACACTCATTGAGAAAAATTGCGAAGGGACCTAGATGTTGTTCTCTTGATTCGTCATTTCTCCCGTAGTACTCACCACTACGGTCCGATTTGACAACTTTAATTTTCTTTCCAAGTTGAAGTTCAAATTCAGGTTTGAAAGACTTGAAAACATCCAAGAATTGAGATTTCTTATGAATCAAATATAGGTACCCATAATGAGAATAGTCATCTATGAATGTAATAAAAAATTGTTGTCTATTTCATGAAGCCGTAGGAAATAGACCGCAAATATTATTATGTATTAGTTCTAAGACATCTGTAGCTCTCTCGGCACCTAATTTTCTAACATTTGTTCATTTCCCCTTAATGCACTCAACACATACTTGAAAGTCTATTAAATCTAAGGGTTCAAGAATTCTATCCGACACAAGCCTCTGAAATAAAATATAGACTTCATATGCACAATTGTTCTATGGGGGTTTGACATTACTTAGCTAAACTATGTTTTTCCTCTAACTTGTTAATTGAATTCATGCCCAATCATTAACTGTGGGTATCTAAATTAACCTCACTTCCACCTCTCGAATGTCAAGTAAGATAACTTGTATAATTATTCAAATTAATATCTCTATTCAACTCAAGTAATTATCCAATCTTTAAGCCTTATCCATCAAATGGCTACTCTAATTATATTAGCCTCTGGCACTCAATACAATAAGGGTTGTATTTCTCTGGTCTCAATATGTAAGATTATTACCTCTCGAATACCTAATCTTACACATCTATTATATCTAATTTATCTCTCACATAAATTAGCAAATACCCATAAAGAACTACAAATGATCGAAACATGAAATCCAATTAACAATAACTTAAAGTCTCAAGACATAATTCATACTGAGCTATTCAAAACCCCTTCAATAAAAACTTTAACACAACATAGCGGAATCCATAACTAATCTTTCCAATAAATTCATAAATGTAAACATGTTTAACACAATATTACAACTACAAAATTAAATCAAGATTAGGGAGAGAGAAATGAAGAGAAAACTCTTATTGTGGATGTGGGCTTTAAATCTTTAACTCCTTGTGCCACCAATGGTTTTTTTATCCTCAAATTCGCATTAATTTGCCACCATTGGGTGTTTTCTCGCCCAAAGTCGCCTCTAATCATCGTTTGCTCTCCCAAATTTGCCTCAAATGGTTTTAGGCTTAAGGTTGTATAAATAGGGCTTTAAGGTAGGGGTTTTTTGGGTTGCAGGCTATTGAGAGAAAGTTGCAGTAGAGTTTAGCATACTGCAGCAATTTACGGGCAATGGCTAGTTCATGAATGCTGATGGGAGCGCCCTACAACGCTCTTTGGGCATCGCCAACACCTAATTCATACTTTGGCCGTAATTTTCTCGTTCGAACTCCGATTGAGGTTATTTAAAAGGATATGGAAATCTACAAAAGATATCTACAACTTACATGTTTTGAGTTTTTCGAAAATTGGATTTCATCATGGTTAAAATGAACCTTGAAGTTACTACACCTACACTACTGATGAACCGTTACAACCCAATTCACTTCATTTTACCACATTTCCACATTTTCACCCAATTATTTTTTATTCCTACAAAAGAACACCAAAAATACATCAAACTAACAAAAATACTTGAAAACGCATAAATATTTGAATCTAAAAGTACTTGATTTGTTGGTAAATAAATTAACCTAAACGCTTGTGCCATAGGGTAGTGGAATTCTTACTTAATTTTCGCTTTGTACCATGTGAACTTTTTTGCAGTATTTTGTTATAGAAAGTAACAACATCAAGCATATAAATATTATCAATTAAAAAATTAAAACCAACAAAATTTGAATTTTGATAGAGACTAACTTTATTATTTCTAAAAGAACAAGAAAATCTTCATTTGTATAAACTAGAAATAGAAATTAAATTACATCTAAAAGACGATGTAACAAATGTCTCAAAAAAATCCAAACAAAATCCAATTTTGAATTGTAAACTGAAAGTTCCTATGGCTTCCACTGCAACTTTATTATTGTAGTTCACAAAAATGAATCTTTCAGTATCACTTGGCAGTCGGCTCCACAAGTAACCCTGCATAGACATACTTATGTGAGTAATAGCACCAAAATCTACCCACTAAATATCCTTAGGTCTAGAAGCTAAGGCCCCGTTTGGTAACCCATCTCATCCCAGAAATTCCCATCCCATTTCTAATTTCTGTTGGAAATAGTGTTTGGTAACCCTATTTCTATTTCTATCCCGTTTCAATATAGGAATTATGCCCATTTTATTGCATAGGAAATTGGAAACGAAAAAAAACTGTTTCAAACTCTTCCCATCCCAAAACAAAAGGATACGCTTGGTATTACTAGAATTGTTAATGAGAGTTCCTTCTCCTCTTTTATTCCCGATCGTCGTTCTCCTCCTCACCTCTACGATTTTTCCTCCATCTCCTCCTTCGATCTGCGATCTTCTCATCTCACTGCTACGATCGATCGATCGTTCGAAGCTCCTCACCCCCATCGTTCTTCGAAGCTGCTCTCGTTCTTCGTCGACTCCTCTTCCCTTGTTCCTCACTTGTCGTTGTTGTCTTGAAGCCGCTCGTTTGTCGCTATTTCAAGCTTTGCAATCCATCGTTGCATAGGAAATTGGAGGTACCAGGTAATCTTCTCTCTCTCCCTCCCTCCCTCTCTCTCTCTCTCCCCCTGTTTTTGTGTGCAATGTCTGTCGAGTTTAATGAGAATCAAACCCCTAGATCTAGGGTTTTGGGTTAGATTGGCTTGCGATTCTAGGGTTTGTGTTTGCGATTTCTAGGGTTTGTGTTTTTCATACATTACTGTTCTGTTCTGTTGCGATTCTAGGGTTTCTGCGATTTCTCTGTTTGCGATTGCTAAGGTTTGTGTTTGCGATTCTAGATGTGTTTGTCATATATCTACTGTTCTGTTCTGTTTTGTTGCAATTCTTGGGAACGCTTTTGTTCTGTTGCGATTCTTTTGAAACCTAGATTAAACCCTTGTATAATTGTATAATCCCAGTTTTCGGTTACCCAATTGTCTTTGTCATATTTTCAAATGGTAGTGGTTTTTTATGGTTATTGTTTTAATTGTTCTATGTTATGCACTATATATATATTTTATGTTCTAAGTTTTTCGCATAGTAAACACTTTATATTGTAGATGGCCACCATTGATGCTAAAGAAAATGTTGTCCTTATTTCGGAGGGAACCTCAAAACCGAAGGTTGATTTGTGGAGTGACAATAATATTAATATTTTTGTTGAATTAATGGAAAATAAAGTGCTTGTGGGTAATAGGACAACAACAACATTCACCAAAGACAGTTGGAACACCATTTTGAAAGAAATGAAAACAAGAACGGGGTTAACTTTTGACCTAGCACAACTTAAGAACAAGTTCAATAAGATGAGAACTATCTATAGGTGTTTCAATTCATTACTTAAGGAGACAGGGGCAGGATTTACATATGATAAGATGACTGGTAAGATATACGCCTCCGACGATCAGTAGAAGCGAATGGCCGGGCTATGTTGGTACTTCTAATCTTGAAATTATATATGTCATGCTTATTGGCTTATTACATGATTAACAAACTGATTTTTCCTTGTATGTATAATAGGTTAACAAGTACGCAAAACATTTTCAAAAAAATGAATGTCCCTTATTCCTGAAGTTGTGCGTTATCTATGGGGATACCACTGTAACGGGAAAATATGTGCATGCGTCGACCCAGCCCCCATCCTCATCGGATGAAACTGACCCTGTGTATGATCCTAAGGCTGATGAGGTGGGTGATGACGATTTAGTTGAGGTAGGTGTAAAAAGTTCAAAGAAAAAAAAGAAGAGAAAAAAAAAAAACGTGTTCGTAAGGATAGTATGGGAGAGGCATTTGAATCTATGGCGACGTCGTTTGCTGAAGGACAGAAAAAAAAGTGTGACATCCTTGAAGAACATTTGTCACGATACTCATCAAAATCAAATGCTTCAGTTGCTAACGTAACCAAAATTACGGACCCAACTAGTGAAGCTCAGGAGAAATTGGGTTCATGTATGGAAATCCTCAATGCTATGGGTATTAAGGACATGGATAAATATCTACATGCAGTCGAATGATTGGTTAACAATGTGTCATATAGGACTATTTTTTTCGTCATGCCTCCGGAAGCGCTAATTGCATGGGTGATGATAGAAGAAGATTAATTTCATTTGCGTTGTAATACAATAATTTCAGTGTGTTTGTTTTATTTGAAGTCGGACAATGTTCATCTTTTGTTTTTAGTTATGTTTATATTCAAAACGACTATTGTGTTTGAATTTAGTTCTGTGTAAGACAATTATGGTTTGCTAGTTATGTTGAATATGCGTTTGAATTTGTGTGAGTATGATGACGATTATTGTGTTTAAATTTCTACTACTTATGTTGATGTTAAAGAGATGTACAGGTTTTTCTGTTTATGTGTGTGTGTGCAGGTTTATTTGTGTGTATATGTGCAGTGTTTCTTCCATATGTGTATAGGCTTTTGGCCATTTGTGTGTAGTTTTTTTTCCCCCATTTGTGCAGTTTCATTTTCCCCATTTGTGCGGGTTTTTTTTTTTGTGTGCAAGTGTGCATATTTTTTTTGTGCGCAAGTGTGCAGTTAGTGAGTAGTTGGTTATGTTTCATTTTTTGTTTGTCTATATTGTAGAATGGATTCGGAAGACGAAATTGATTGGGAACAGACGACCGATCTTGAAAATGTGTTTGACGCTTACGATGCGGACGACATAGAAAATGTTTCAAATCTAGGTAATATGGCACAACACATTCAGCGTGCAGAGAAACAACCTTGTCAGATGTCTGTATTACAAGGTGGTAATTATATTAAAGAAATATTAGAAGGACACGATGCATGTTGTTACGATACGTTTAGGATGCACCAAGATATATTTAAGTTATTGTGTGAATTATTACTGTCTAAAGGTTACCTTCACCAGAGTAGATATGTTAGTGTTCAAGAACAATTAGGAATTTGTTTATATATTTTATCACATAGTGAATCTATGCGACTTACTGCCGATCGTTTTCAACATTCAACGCAAACTGTATTGGTGTATTTTCGGAAAGTGTTGAAGGCCATATGCAAATTGGGTGTAGAGTTGATTGCGCCTCCAAATTTTAATGAAGTCCCTTTGGAAATACTGCACAATCCGAGGTTCTACCCATTTTTTAAGGTAAACGTATTTTTTTTTATTATAAAATATAGTACTTAGAATTAAAAAATATATATATTGGAACTAATCTTTTTAAGAATATTTATAGAACTATGTAGGGGCGATAGATGGCACCCACGTTGCCGCATCAATTCCTCGAGAAGATCAAATTCCGTTTCGAGGACGTAAAGTGGATACTACTCAAAATGTTATGTGTATATGTAGTTTCAATATGATGTTTACATATGTATATGGAGGTTGGGAAGGAACTGCCAATGACTCTAGGGTTATTTCAGAATGTATGAATAACCCGAGGACTATTTTTCTAATACCTCCTCAAGGTATATGTGTAAATATAGAATGATTTTATATGTATTGAATTACACCTATCTGATATTACACAATACAGGAAAATATTATCTTGTAAATTCAGGATATACAAATACCCATGACTTTTTGGCACCGTACAGAGGGGAAAGATATCACTTACGAGATTTTCGAGATAGACGGCCAATGAGATTTGAAGAAAAATTCAATCAGTGCCATTCTTCTCTCCAAAATGTCGTAGAGCGGTGTTTCGGTGTGCCTAAAGCGAGATTTAAAATCCTTAAGAGCATGCCATCCTATGAGATGGACGTACAAAAGTATATTCCAATTGCATGTTATACACTTCACAATTTTATAAAAATGCATGATATGAATGATAATTTATTTGAAACATGGAGTAGGGAAGGGTATGCAGAGGAGGAATAGGAGAGTACGTCGAGACAACGACGTGAACCTGATGAAGCTCCCGTGATTACTAATCAATCCCGTGATTACTAATCAAAGTGTACGAGAAATAGGACGTTTTAGAGATAATCTTGCCTGAGAAATTTGGGACAGTTCAAATGCGGTTTGTATAAATTAAATAAGTTTTAATATTTTCTATATAAATATCACACCAATAATATATCAATTTTTCACTAACTATTTCAATTATTTTTTATTTGCAGAGATGAGTGCGGTCAACAACTATGACCCTCCTCGACATTAAAATTTGACAAGAATTTTGTTTTCATTTTTTTTTTTGGGATGTAATACGATTCTAATTTTGATGATGTTACTTGTGCATCTCATCATTAAGCTAATTGTTGTATCTAAGTATGTGAAAATGTGAAAATGAACATGTAATGTAGAACAAAACAATTTGTATGTACATACATAATTTTAATATCTATGTTTAATTACATCGCGTATGATTTGCTTGAATTGAGTGTAATTTTATGTTTATTATCATACATAAAAAATAAAAATAAAAAAAAATTAAAAAAAAAAGGAAAAAAAAAATGAGATTTTACACTTACAATTCTACACTTAAAAAAAATTGAAATAAATAATTCGTTATTAAACGTAATTCTATTCTTAGAAGGAAATAAATTATGTCTTTACCAAATGTTATTCTGTTCCCAAAACAAATTAGACTCTGTCGTTACCAAACGCGATTCTGTTCCCAAATCAAAACAGAATTATTCGTTACCAAACGCGATTCTGCTCCCAAAAAGGAAACAGAAATCCCATCCCATCCCTTTCCATTCCCATCCCATTGATGGAATGGAAACAGAAACGGTTACCAAACGCCACCTAAATTAAATTCAAAACAAACCAAAGTTAGAAGCATACCCTTCTTTACATGCCAGGCGGCGTACCTGGAACACTCATTCTTTATGTGCTCTGACTTTTTGCAAAAATAGCAAGTAAATTCCTCATCCTTATTCTTTTGTTTCTTCTCCTAAAAATATCCTTCTGCAGTAACCTCAGCTCTCTTCTTTTTCTTGTTTTGAGAGGTTGAGGCCAAGTGAGCACTCTCAGTCTTATCCTGTTAGTGCCTCTCTTCTTTTTGCACACAGTAAGATATAAGTTTGTTGAGGGACCATTTATCCTTCTGAGTGTTATAATTCACTTTGAATTACCCAAAGTACGTAGGAAGATATATCAAAACCAAGTGAACGAGTAAATTCTCAAACAGCTCTAACTTTAGTGCCATTATTTTCAACGCGAGATAAGATATCTCCATGATGTTCTCCCTTATGTTCTCTTTTCCTTTATAATTCATCACGACGAATTTACCCAAAGGTTACTTACCTCTGACTTTTTATTCTTGGCAAAATATTGTTCAATTTCTTCCAAGAACTTCTTGGCGCTCTTTCTCTCAATAATAGAGTCCCTAAACACTTCTGGAATGGAGCGTTTCATGATCATCAAGTACATTCGGTTAAACCGATCTCACTTTTCAATTTTAACCTCATTGAGGTTTTTCGGAGTAGCAGTGGGCCGATCCTCCCGAAGTGCAAGATCCAAATCCATATAACCGAGGACAATCTCCATGGTTTCTTTTCAAACTTTGAAGTTTGTCCCGCTTAGCATTGGGATGTTGTTGACTTGGGCAAAAACATTTGTGGCAATAGCAAAAGCAACTGTATAGAGAACAAAATAAACAAGCATACTCATATGCTTGTCATAAAAATAAAACAGAGTATGAACAAATGATCCAAATTGGGGACCCATCTCAAGCTACCTAGCACAACTTTAATTCATATTCTTTGGACAGAGAAATTAACTGTAAGTGGTACTCTTAGTGCAATGATCAAATACTGACAATTAGTTCTGTCAAACAACAGCCTTTCTTTGGACCAAATGTTGTTCACATGAAAAAGTCTTTACAATCATCACGTATTTATCATTGTAGGTACGTTTATTATTTGGCCAAACAATAACCTTCATTTGGGCCGATTATTGATTGTATAAATAATAACCATACGTATATCAAATCAATGTCTATTATTTAGTTAAACAATAACCTTTTTTTGGACCGATTATGATTTACGTAAACAACAAATACCAATACTTATTATTTAGTCAAATAATAGCCTTTCGTTGGGCCATCTATTGTTCGTATAAATAACAAATATCAACATATTAGTATCCCAAAATAAAATAAACTATACAACAAAGATTATTTTGGTAACATATTATTTCATTTTAATTCATTTCAATATACAAGATTTTATTAGTCGACCGTCCTAATGGTTCATTGATCGAATGTCATGCAACGGATTAAAATTCCTGACGTTGGGACATCCAGTCGATCTACCAGTCCTAAAAATTTGGTTGACCAAATTGGACAGAGGCCAATTGGCCTCTGTTCTGAAGTAGTTGGCTGACCGGCCAATAAGGTTCAGTCGACCAATTCAATCAGAACCAAAACACAGTAAACCCTTCTACACGAATCGATTGACCTATTTTTACGAATCGGTTGACCGACTCGATCAGAGGCCAGAACGGTGAACCCTCTACACGAATCGGTTAACCAATTTTTGGGTGTCAATCGACCAAATCAGTTAGAGGCTGAATCCCGATCTGTATTTTCAATAGTGAAAAACACCCAAAAATTGAAAAAAAAAAAATAGAGTTTTTCTTTCCTTAGATCCATAACAAATCCATAGTTTTCAACAATAATACACACAACCCTAATGTTATCTCCCATGATTCTACAAGGAATCAAACTTTAATAGAGAAAACACAAATCCTAAAATTCTACGAAATTGAAAACCCTAAGAACCCTAATGATTCAACATGAGGTAGGCTCTGATACACTTGTTGGGATTTAATCCCTATAAATCTGAATCTATAAACTCTAAACAACAAGTCAAATCACCAAAAGTTTTATAGACATATAAATCGCGTATCTGGATCCATTATGAATGATTGTCTACTGTTGCGGAAATACTGCAATAATCGATCTCAAAGGGGGCGCGAACGAAGGCACGGACGAGGGTGGTTTGTGGTCTTTCTCAACCGAATCTCCTTAGTTCTTCATAGGACTGTTGTCTCTCTTCCAGATGGGGGAGAAGGGAAACTGTTTTGCAATTTGGTGTCTGGGGGACCATAACCTATATTTTTCTTTTTATATCACATAGTTAGGATTCCTATAATCCCTTAATTACCACAATAAAATTGGTATCTACATATTTAGCCCACATTATTTTTGAGTAGTCTACAAGTTTACCCAAATTAATTAGATCACTTAATTTCAGTCCATTAAATTAAATAGTTAATATAATTGAGTTAATAATATGTTGTCCAATATAAATTAAGAAATGAGATTTCGTAACATTGTCAACACCCGAGTTTATACATAATGTTTTAATAAACCCGGGGTTGTCAACCACGGGTTTCACCTCTCAAAGTCCTATCTCCTTCATCTTCTCATCTGTCTTCTTCTTCTCATTTTCTTCCTCTTCTCCTCTCTCTTCTTCTCTTCTCTTCTTCTCCTCCATTTCTCTATTCTTCCCATTAAAAAAAAAAAAAAAACACTTGAATTCTAAGTTAGCATTTGGAAGCACAAAATTCGAGCTTCGAAATCTGATTTAGTAATAAACCTGTTTCTTATTTCTAATTCGAATTTCAAACCTCGATTTCTATACAACCAAACGCTGCTTAACAACAAAAAAACATAAGCCCTAAGGTAATGTTTGGAAGCATAAAACTTACCTAAGACCAGAGGAAAAAAACAAAAACATGAACCCTAAGGTAGCGTTTAAAAGCACAAAATTCAAAGCCTCAAAATTCGATTTACAAATAAACCCATTTCTCATTTCTAAATCGAATTTCAAACACCTAATTTCTGTACAACCAAACACTACCTAAGACCAAAAAACATGAACCCCAATATGTGGAGATTCATCTCAACGGGAAAAAACACTAAGGTAGTCATTAGACTAACTAACAAAACAAACTAACTAAATAAATAAACAAACGAATAAACAACTATAAAACATACTAACCAAACTAACAAACAAATTAAACAAAAAAATGAAAACAATAAAATGAAATAGTCTCAAACGTGGCGGAAAAATGGTGGTGGAGTAGCAGAATCGAACTATGGAAGAAGAAGGAAGCTTCAGGCTGTCTCGGCTGGAAATGAAGGAGGAAGAAGGTTGTCTCAGCTAAAAATGAAGGAACAAGCAAGGAAGAGAACAAGGAAAAAAGATGAAGGAAGGCGACACAGAGGAAGAATGAAAGGAAATGAAGTGCTAGGGTTGCACTTAACCCGGGGTTCACAATCTCAAGCGTTTATAGGGGATTCAGATTGAACCTGGGGCTAACAATCCCGAGTTAAAAACTGAAACCGAGGTTGACAACACCGAGTTCAGTTTGAAATTCAAATTAAACTCAGGATTGTCAACCGCAGGTTTAAGGGAATTTTCGTCGTATACTCAGAGTTGTCAACCAGGGATATACACAATATTTTTTGAGTTATATCTGGGGTTACAAATCCCAAATTTCGATACTCGGGATTATCAATCTCGAGTTATAATTGTTTCGTATAAAAGATGGAGTTACTCATTTTTTTAGAAAATAAATAATAAAATATTAGTTTTCATGTGAACCACTCTCTGAAAAAGTGATGCAATGAGTGGTGGAGGTGGATTTCATTTTAGTCCATTATCAATTTATGAAGGATTGAATTTTAATTGAGAGGTAAAGATATACGTGTCTTCGTTGGGCCCAAAAACATCACGATCAATAGTCCAATGTGGGTGTTAGAAGTGTGAAAAAAACAAATAATGAAAAAATAAAAAATCAAACGTAAAATCTTCATCCAAAATAATCAAACATTTGAATATAGGGCTCCTTCCAAATTGGTCATTGAAATTTAGGAAACCTCTCTTTTCTTTTTCTATTATTTATTTATTTTATTTTTATTTTTTTTTTATTTTTTATTTTTGAGTTCTACAAGATAAGGTGTTTCCAAACTAATTCGAAATAATTATTTCTTTAAGCAATCTTAAAGATATACTCTCTCACATTAACTTAGTGCATTTATGATGAAATTCAAAATTTTGAAATACTCTTTAACAAAATCAAACCCCGATTGATAAATAAAAGGAACACACCTCTTTGTGAATGGATGGAAAATAAAATAAAAAGAAAAATGAAATGAAAATTGAAAAATCCCTTGTTAAATTGGATGAAAAATAGGAGAAAAAAAAAATAGGAATGGAACAAACATAATTTTGGAGGCAATTTTTTTTTTTGCTCACAAATATGAGAGGAAAATGGAGGGAAGTAATAGAAAATGAATAAAATTACAATTATACCTTTAATAATATAACTTTTAATTTATTTTTGTAACATACGAAGGTAAAACAATAAATTATATCAAAGTAAATTATTATTTTTCTTTTTCTTTTTCTTTTTTATCCAAACAATATTAGAAAAAATAGTTTCTCTTTCACAATAAAAATATTTTTCTTTTTTTTTTTTCTTTTTTTTTTTGCCCTTTTTTATCTTTCCAATCTAACGAACCCTTAATCCGATTTAAATCCCTTAATCCGATTTAAATAATAGTTGTTTTTATGTAGGCAACTCAACCTCCCGTCCTGACGTCACACCTGACGTCACGCCTAAGCCTTTCTGTTATTTCTCTCACGTCGTTTAAGTCAACCTCCTGTCCTGGCGTCACGCCTGACGTCACGCCTAGGCCTTCCGTTCTTTCTCCCACATTTTATGATTTACTAGCATATAACAAAGTAATTTTTTACCCTATTAGTTCTTCTATTCTAACCATCAGTATTATCATATAACTGTCTTTCTTTCTTTCCGAACACGTTGTCCATATTCTTGCCCGAATTAATAAGCATGCTTATGTAGGATCAGAGGGGGATAGCGACTTTGTAGAGTATCTTGCTCGTTAAAATTAAGGGTTAATGGGCTGGAATTACTAAAAAAACATATCTAATTTTAAAAAAATTCATATAAATTTTGATTTAGTCCATTAAATTAAATTTCGCTTAAATTTTAGTTTTGCACGCAAGGATTATAAGGGCAGGAATTATAGGAAGAACTTAGTGAGTGAATTCGGATTATAATAAATATTAATTACATGTAATGAATATTAGTTATAATTTAATAATTGTTATATTTTTACATATATTGTATTTTTTGTTACATGTAATATTAGTTACATGTTACAATTATATATATCTAAGTAATATTTGTGATATTTAACAAATATTGGACACATAAATTAGTTTAATATTAGTTACATGTATTTGTGTGCATTTAATTACATATTATTAATTACATGTATTTTGTGTGATTTTTATTACATCTAATAAAATTTTACACACAAATTAGTTATATATTACAAAATATAGTAATATTTATTACATCAAAACAAAATTTACACACAAAATTGTTACATGTAACCACGTGTCTGTAAGCGCATGTAATGGACTTTCGCCTTTTTAAAATAGGTGGAACTAAAATACAAGTTTTTTTCTGTCTATGGGACTTTTTTAAAATTAAAAGTTAAATAAGAAACCTCCCACCAAATAATCCAAAGATTAATTATAGGACCTCATTAAATAATTGTATATATATTTAGGGATGGAATTGAAAATTTTGAATTTTTATAGACTAATTTGACATTTATAATAAGATTAGCCGGATAAAAATTAGGGAAAATTACCGTTTACTCCAAAAAACAAAACTATTTACTGCCTACTCCCATTCATTTTTTCTTGCACCATCTACTCCCATCGATGACCTTCTCTTACACTGAAAACTCTCACCGCCAACCTTTCTTGCACCGATTAGTCCCATTTCCAAAACGGCCAACGACGAGATTATCGAAATGCCCTCATGTGAGCTTCTTCCATGAGAACGACGGCGGATTCGCGTTGTACTTATTCTTCCTCGCATTCGATCAATTTGTAGACAACCTTCACATCGGTCGTTCGTTGGCGATTTCAAAAACGTCTACATCAGAGAAATTAACGACGGGACAAAAGTTGCCGTCAAAAGAGAAAATCTAGATCCTATCGAAGCTCCGGCATCGCCATTTGGTTTCCTTAAGAGAAGAACATGGAGACAAAAAACAAGGCATCGACGGAAATCCAGATTCTATCGAAGAATTGGGCATCGACGAAAATTCATCTCCAAAGCGATGAAGAACAAGACATCGATGAAAATCCAGATCCTATCGAAGCTCCAACATCACCATTTGGTTTCAACGGAGAGAGAGAGAGAGAGAGAGAGAGAGAATGAATAAGGTCTCTATTTTGACGTGATAGAGATGAATAAAGTTTCTGAATACCCAAATAAGTGAGAGACAGTTCACTCAAAAATATCTTGTCAAATTACACTTTGCATCCTATAATTTTCAATTTATTTTTTGTGACAAATCAATGGTGTTTTCATTGTTTTGTATTTACAGTTGATGTTACATTTAACATCTACATGTATTGAATATAATATCCACTCATAATACGATCCATTAAAACATGAGAACAGTTGATGTTACATTCAATATCCACAGGTGATTAATATAACATCATATGGATTTTACTTTGCATATAAAAATAAAAGAACAATGGATGTTACATTCAACATCCATAAGAGGGGTATTTTGGTCGAAAAAAGATAACATCATTAAAAAAAAACAACCACAATTGATGTTGTATTCAACACCCATAGGTGTTGAATTTTACATTCAACATTCACATGAAGGGTATTTTGATCAGAAAAAGATAACATCATTAAAAAAAAAAAAAACACAATTGATATTATATTCAACATCTACATGTGTTGAATGTTATATTCAACATCCAAATGAAGGGTATATTGGTCATCAAAAAAAAAAATTGATGTTACATTCAACACCCATAGTTGTTGAATGTTACATTCAACATTCACATGAGGGGTATTTTAGTCAGAAAAAGACAAAATGAGTTATTGGTGCCAAAAAAAGGATAGTAGTAACTGGTAATTTCTTTTGTATTTTGGGAGTAAATGGTGCATGCCCCGAAAAATTATATACATATACAAAAAAAAAAAAAAAAAAAAAAAAAAAAAAATTATAGCAAAAACTGAAATATAAGACATTAATTGAGATAGATCCCACCTCTTTGAAGAGGAAAAAAAATAATATTTCAACGAAATCCCATTAATGATGTTCACGATGGGTTAAATGTGTTTGATAAAGTAGTGAGTTTTTTTAGAAAATTGTAATTTTTTTTTAAAACAATTGATTCAATATTTATAATGAAATTTTGGTTTATTAATTAATTATAGTGTATTAATATGCACTTTTGGGGCTAAAAACATTTACCCATATAAAAATACGTGTGAATAGGGCTTAAAACTTCCGTGTTGTAATTTATCTTCGTGTTCTGATATTTTTTTTTGGTAGTTTTATTTTGCGTCCAAAGACTCTAGAGCACATGTGAACACTGAAACGGAGTCACACTTTCCCACTCCGGACAAGTTAGGAGCCATGTGCTAATTGCGACGTTTACCACTCTCAAAGTTTCATGAAATGTTATGTAGATCCCAGATGTTTGGCCGTGCATCAACCACTCCTCTGTATTTAGGGCCACTCTTCTGTATTTAGGGATGGACAGCGGGCGGATTAAGCAAGTTAGGCCAAAATCATGGATCAAATCAATACTATGTAAGTTAGACTAGTTTGAACCATGGACGGTCTAACAATGTGCGGGTTGGGGCGGGTTAGAATGTGCAAGTTCACAAATTTAAACCATGACTTGCCCAATAATGTGCGAGTTGGGTCTATTTTCAGGATACGAAC
The DNA here is from genome assembly GCA_016647705.1 of Eucommia ulmoides. Taxonomy (NCBI): domain Eukaryota; kingdom Viridiplantae; phylum Streptophyta; class Magnoliopsida; order Garryales; family Eucommiaceae; genus Eucommia; species Eucommia ulmoides. Next base: position 45,729,512 of record CM028332.1, on the reverse strand, counting down.
CATCGGTTGTCTAAGTATTTTAGCTCGAACCTTAAAATATAATAAATATTGTTAAAAAAAATGATTGCATTATTAAAACATGCAGAAAAATTGGCACAAAATTATAGTAACACAAAAATAAGAAAAAAAAAAAAAACTACAACGTAATTTCTAAACCATAAAAAAAATAATTACAAACGTAAATAATAAAGTCTAAACCTGCAAATTTAGTAAATACTATAGGTGGGCATGCAGTGGGCCGGTTAGGACGGTTTGGGCCAAAATCACGGACCAAATTAATACTATACGAATTGGTTAGTTTAAACCGTAAACCACCCAATAATATACAAGTTACTATGAGCGATTTGCATTTCAATGCGGGTGTTGCAGTTTAGGCTAATTGACCCAACTTGCTGCCCACCCTTATTTGGATAAGCAAGTGTCGTTGGACCTTTAACATTCCACCTGCTGTTAGGGATGGTACCATAGGCCCATGGCCAATACACGTGGGCCATGGGCCAGTCCACAGGGGCCATGGGTTTCGGGCTAATTGACTAAAGTGGCTATGTACCATGTGATTCGCCACACAATTATGCGCTAATTAGAGTGCTAGTCTCCTTAATTTTTGGGATATGACCACCAGCTTAGACATAGCAGGATATTTATCTCTCTAAGTAATGAGTTTCCACTGAAAATACTTAGAACGCTTAAATATTTTTCTTTACCTCTTACATTCATACTGGAAGGATTTCATTAGACACCAAACAAGTTTTTCTACAGATCATGGCTTGTTACACTACCTCATCAATTCAGGAAAATTCACAAATTGGGATCACCCAAATTCCACGTCACCAACAACTAGTCAACACTCTCTCTCATCGAATCAACTTTGTGTTCATCGAAATTTGATATCAATAAATACTTTGACACCATCTGTAAGAATACTACAAAAAGCCTCTCATTAATAAACAATCTTGTGTTTGGCCCACACTTGATAATCACAAGATTTAGTCTGGTAATGGGGGAGAGGAATAATGAGTTAGTAATGACCAACAAACTATACCCGAGGCCTCCAAGGATACTGGATAATGATGTAGCCAGAAAATCTCCAGCAAACCTGTAAAACCGAAAAGCTGAAGGAACACAAGTGTGGTGTCAATCAAATAACCTCAAACATGAGAATAAGTTAATTTATTTTTGGTATGAGTAAAAGACTGTATAAACGAATTAACATGATACATTTCTCTTTTATAAGCCGCTTAGATTATGGCCGTTTGACATGGTTAAAGTAGTCTTCCCTATAATCTGTTGCTATTTAGTTGGGATCAATTTCGAACCTAGTGTAACGTAAGAGTATGGGGTTTGACTAAGTTTGGTTATTTGGCTTCCCACTTGTTGGATCCATGCAATGGATCACTAGAATGGACCATTGTCCTTGGCCTGGCTGTGTCTAAGCATTGGGACGCTCTATTGCACTCGCCCAAGATAACGAACGGACTTATCGTGATGGGCTTCTTTTGAGCTATGTGTTGAGCTGCCCATAGCGGGCCTTTTCCTAGTTCGGTTTTATTAGGCAGATCTCTTTTGTTATTGGGCATGAACTCTTGGCCCAATTTCTTTATCATGCTTCTCTTGAAAGCTATAAATAGAAGCGAGAAATTCTCCCTCATTATTTTTCCCTTGACTTGGGTATTGGTTCGAAGAAGAGAGATGAAAGGTCATCTTTTTCATCCGACGATCATAGTTCAGTAAGTTTTCTTGCATTTCCTTTCCTCTTTTGTCAAATTTCTGTCATCTTTATCTTCTCATTCCATTTCTTTCTTTGCTTGTTTTCTTTTAATGGCATCTAGCCCGTTAAATAGTCTTGCAAACGTCACTTTGTCGTTACCCCTCCTTATCGAAGCGGCGGCTCAAACTGATGTTCCGCCTTCCACCAATTCCCTAGAAAATTAGGGCAATCATAGTGCCAGTGATTTTAAGGAAGCAAAACTCCCTGCATTCCGAACACAATATAAAATCCCTGATTCGATTGCCATTAGGGTTCCAAATGAGAATAAACATCCTTACTCCGCTGGGGATGATGAAATTTGTCTTTTTCATTTGGATGTTCGAATACAGCCTTATCCTTTTTTTTTTATTTAATTCGTGGTATCTGTTGATCTTAAGATTTTGATGGACAATTAAAAGTTGACGTTTTTTTATGAAACTAACGGTTTGATTAAGTGTTTCAGTTTATTAGTTCCAAATGATGAAAATTTGATGTGACAAAGATGATGAAGGATTAAGAGGTTGAAGAATTTGAAGAACTTGGGAAAAACAACTCAGGTTAAATTTTAACTCTTAATATCTTAATTAGGATCACACACGACACAAAAATATTTTTTTAATGAGTTTTATAAATATGTGTGTTTTTAATAGGATCCTAGTTAGTTAAATTATTTGCTCCTATGTGAAATTAAAAAAGAAATATTAATAATTGATTAAAATTGAATTTAAGTATTTAGTGGAGTTAACCGAGAAAAGAAATCGGTTAAAGGGGCAAAAAGGTCAATAAAAATTGATTAAAAACGAATTGAGAGAAGTGTTCCAGCATCCATAAGTCGACAAGTAAGTCGACTAGAGCATAGAAGAAAAAGTCTCTGAATCTCTAAGTCGATCGGTAGGTCGACCGAAGTTTAAATATGAACTCTCTGTATCTATAAGTTGACAGAGCAGTCGACCCGTGATAATAAATAGAACTCTCTGAATCTCTAAGTCGACAAATAGGTCGACCAATGGACACAGAATGTTTGGCTTGGCTATATCCTGAATCAATCGGTCGACAAGTAATCTTGGTTGGTCGACTTATGGGACTGTCTCAAGATATTATGAAATTCCGAATTTTATTCTGAAAGTAGCCGTTACTAGCCGTTTTTTGGTTAGGATTCACGAGAGATTTTAGGGATTTAATGTTATTTAAGATATGCAACTCATATTATGATATCTCTATAGATATGGTTCATTAAGTTTGAATATTTCTAAATTTGGTACATATAATTCTTTTTATCCTATTTAATTGTGATTGAGAAATATATGTGGGACTTAATTGAGAAGTTTAAAAGTTATAATTAAGTGATTTGAACCAGGATGAAGTCTTAATGATAGAAGGGGTTTATAAGAGCAATTAAATGTCATAACAAGTGGGAACTAGCCGTTAGAGAGCTTATTTTAATCCAATTTATAAAGAATTGTGTGTTTCATATCTGAGAGAGAGATTAAGAGTATTATACTGAGATTTTCTAAGAGAAATCATATTGAGAATTGTGAGAGTTTTTCGAAGAGTTATTCTTGTGAATTATTTGTTGTGGATCATTGTTGCTACCGAATCTGAAGTGACATTGTTATAATTTTTCTTTAAGTGGATTCCGGGTAAGATCTTTCCAAATTACTTTCTATTTAGTATTGCTTGATTATATTTGGAATTTGATATTTAGAAATTGTTTTCTGATTTTTTATTAAAAAATATTTTTGAAACAATTTCTTGAATAGGATAGAAAGAATTATTTTTTATCTACTCAATTCACCCCCTCTCTTAGTTAGTTCACTGAGCCAACAATTGGCATCAGAGTTGGTTTAACTCGACACACTTAGCTAACAAAGATCACATAGCGCACATAATAGGCACACTAGCTGAGGGGCAGTCTATGCACCGACTACCTTTGTTTACAAGTGAAAATTATTCATTCTAGAAAGACAGAGTGATAGCCTTCCTTCAGGCTACAAATTACGATGTGTGGCGAACAATCGAGGATGGTCCGTTTGTTCCAATGGAAAATGGAGTCGAGAAGAAGAAGGAACAACTAACTGCTTGTGATAAGCAGAAACTCTCCATAAACTCTCAGGCTATTAACATTCTATTTTCTTCTTTAGATACTAGTGAATATTCTAAAGTTTCAGGTTGTAAATCTGCAAAGGATATGTGGGATAAGCTACAAGTTACCTACGAAGGGATAAATCAAGTGAAACAATTGAAAATCAACGCTCTTATGAGGATATTTGAGTTCTTTAGAATGGAAGAAACTAAATCGATTCATGAGATATATACTCGCTTCAACAATATTTGCAATAACTTGAGTCAACTTGGAAAGTCATACTCCATGGAGGATAGAGTTCGTAAGGTCCTAAGATCTTTAACAAAAATATGGGAGTCAAAGGTGACGGCAATTGAGGAAGCTAAGGATCTTGGTAAATACAAAATTGATGATCTCATAGGCAACTTGATGACTCATGAAGCGGTGATTAAAGGATATGGGGATGACACCAGAAATAGCAAAAGGAAATTATTGGTGCTAAAAGCTCAGAAAATTGAAGAAGAGGATGACAGTAATGATGAAAGTCTAAACAATGAGCAAGAGAAAGATGTGGCGCTTCTCACAAAGAATTTTAGAAGAATGCTCGGCGCACATTCCGCGGGAGAAGAAACCCCAACATGACTAAAGTGGAATGTTAAAACTGTCATAAGACCAGTCACTTTCAAAATTATTGTCCTGAACCGAAGAAAGATAAGGAAAAGAAAAAGAAAAAGAAAAAGAAAAAGAAAGCAAAGAAGAGTAAGAAGAAATTCATGAAGGCTACTTGAGATAATATTGAATCAAGTAGCTCGGAAAAATCAGATAGTGAAGATATGTCCATGTTCGCATTGATGGCCACTGGGGGTGAGGTAACTAAATGTTCAAGTTCTTGTCATTTAGATTTTTATAAATTATTTGATATTTATCAAAAACTTTCTCATAATTATAAAAATCAGTGTTCTAAAATAAATATCTTTCAAAGTACAATTAATACATTAAACAAGCTAGTGATGGACTATGAATCTGAAAATAATGAATTGAAATCCAAGTTGACGGATTTGCATTCAATTATTCTCAAATTCACCGGCGGTGAAAATAACTTGAAAATACTTTTTGGAAGTTCAGGTGGAGTTTTTGATAAAATCGATATTGAATTTTAGAAAAATCTTAAACAAAAACGTTTTCACAAATTATTTTCTGAAACCAAGGATCTTATTAGATATTTTAAATGTAATATTGTGGGGCATACTATTCGTAGATGTTTTACTAAAATATCTAACTGTAGATAAGTTTGGGTTCCAAAAGGAACTAAAATTGTCCCGACTAACAAGATCGGACCCACTTTGATTGAGTACCATTTAGGAACTATTTGAGGTGCTCCTTACAGGTTATTCTAAAAACTTTAATAAGTAAGGACAAATGGTTTCGAGATAGTGGTTGTTCTCAATACATGACGAGAGACAAAGAAACATTTACATCTTTGACACCTAAGGATGGAGGTCATGTCACTTTTGGAGATAACGCAAAGGGTAAAATTATCGGTATAGGTAATATCGGTAATGGTACTACTATTATTAAAGATGTGTTACTAGTTGATGGACTTAAATATAATTTGCTCAGTATTAGTCAACTATGTGATAAGGGTTGTAACGTTATATTTGATCATGATAGGTGCATTATTAAGAATAGTCATGATAGTAGTATCTTGTTAGTTACATCATGTTTTGAGAATGTTTACACTTGCTCATTTGATGATTTTAATTCTCAAAATTTATCTTGTTTGAATGCTTTGTCAAAAAATAGTTGGTTATGGCATAGTAGATTTGGGCATGCTAGTATAAAGTTAATCTCTAATTTATTTAAGAAAAGTCTTGTATGTGGATTACCTAATTTGAAATTTGTGAAAGATAATGTATGTGATGCATGTCAATTAGGCATGCAAGTTAGATCATCATTTAAAAAAAAGATGCATACATCCACATCTAGATATCTTGAATTGTTGCATCTTGATTTGTTTGGGCCTAACTTTGTTACTAGTTTTTGTGGTAAGTTTTATGCATTTGTTATAATTGATGATTATTCCAGACTTACCTGGGTATTTTTTCTTACTAAGAAAAGTGAAGTTGCTTCTGTTCTTGCTAAATTTTATAAACGTGTTCAAAATGAGAAGCAATGTTCCATTATTAACATTCGAAGTGACCGAGGAAGAGGGTTTAAGAATAATGATGTGGTAAGTTACTGTGATGAGCATGGTTATGCTCTTAACTTTTCTGTACCAAGATTACCACAACAAAATGGTGTAGTGGAAAGAAAGAACATGACGCTTTAAGAGTGGCCAGAACGATGCTCAATGAAAATTGCTTACCAACCTACTTTTGGGCCAGAACAGTAAGTACAACTTTCCACGTGGTGAATCGGGTATCAATTCATAGAGGGTTTAACAAAACCCCATATGAAATCTGGAATGGTAAGACACCTAATATTTCATATTTTAATGTATTTGGATGTTGGTGTTTTATTTTGAATGACAATGATAATCTTGGTAAATTTGATGCTAAATATGATTATGAGATTTTCCTTGGATATGCTACTAACAGTAAATCTTATAGGGTTTATAATAAATGTACGTTAGTAGTAGAAAAAACTATGCATGTTGTTTTTGAGAAAGCTGATCTATCCTTGTCGAGAAAGGTTTTGGATGATGATGATTCAAGTATTTCAAATAACCAAAATCAAGGTGATAATGTAACTAAGGAGTCCCAACAAGAGGAGGAATCTAAGGAAAATGATTCGACTTTACCACGAGCTATCAAGACAGTATCGGGACATTCGGTAAAAGAAATTATCAGTAATTTTGAAAGAGATGTAAGTACTCGTTCTTCTCTTAGGGATATAATTAATCTTACTTTATTATCTCAAATTGAGCCTAAAAAAAATATTGATGAGGCGTTAACTGATGAATCTTGGATTTCCGCAATGCAAGATGAGTTTGTTTAATTTGAGCGGAACAAAGTATGGTGTCTTGTTCTGAGACCGAATTTTCATCCAGTTTGTTTGTTGGTCCAGTAGAATACCCAAGAGGGGGGTGAATTGGGTAATTAAAAATATATCAGAATAAAACTTGATAAATCAAATAATTAATTTTAAGCCTAAATTACTTATTATCTTTATAACATACCGGAATAATATGATCAATCTAAGTGCACACCCAAATAACAAAAATAGCAAAATAATAATACAGCACACAAAAGATTTATACTGGTTCACCAAGCTACTCTTAGCTAATCCAGTCCCCCGAGCTCCACGGAGGTCGCACCCACTAAAACCAAGATCCCTTTAAAGGTAGGAATCAAACCCACACACCGATTCTTTTATATGATCAGAATTAATCTTTACAATTTTCTTTTCTCAGGCTAAGGAAGAACCTCTACTTTTTACAGGTTAAAGAATAACGTAATTCTTTTTAACACTGAGGCACAAGAATCAAAACCTAACAAAACACTTCAACTATCTTTTTCACAGGTAAGGATGTAACCTTTACAAAACAGTCACACTAATTCTATTTAAGGAAGAATTAATACCTCAATCTCTTTACAGAAAGAGATTGAAACCCAGCTACCCTTGATTAAATATTCCCAATAATATTTAATCTGTCACAACTCACCAATACAAAAATTGATAAGTAGTAAATCTCACTCGGAGCTTCTACCACCCTAGATAAATAAAAACTCAATTAATATCCCAACTAGTGATAGAAATATGTGAGATACAGAAATCTTATTTTAACAAAAATATGGGTAGCAAATTGGAGCACGTAATCAGATTCAAGAAATTGTTTGAAAGAATATTTTCTTCAAAAATCAAAAATAATTTCTAAGATCAATTTTTAAAATATAAAATAATAAACAATAAACAATATGGAAAGATCTCACCCGAAATCTACAGAAATAATGATTAGAATAGTATAGCTTCAAATCCGATATCAACAAGTATAGATCGCAATTGATTATCAGAATCACTCTTAGAATAGCTCACAATAATGTAGAATACTAACTCTTATAAAAGTTCTCTCAAAATGATATAGAATAATTAACTCTCTTAGAATGATTCGCTTCTCTAATAAAATTCGCAGGTCTATTTAAAGGAACATGTAATCAGCCTTCTAACGGCTAGTTTACAAGTATCACAACAATAAAAAGCTCTTATAGACCCCTTATAACATAAGAATTTCATTTATGTTCAATTTCATTTAATAACAACTTTCAAAACACTCAATTAAACCCTAAAGTATTTCTCAATTAAAATAAATAAGTATAGAATTCATTGTAAGTATCAAATTGAGAAACATTAATATTTAATGAATCATATTGAAAGGATTTAATTAGTATATGAACTATATCATAAATATAGAGAATATTCCCGAAATCTCTCTCAAATCCGAACAAAAAATGGCTACTTTTGGATTTAAACTCGGATCAAACAGTATCCTGAAACTATGCATTCAGTCGACTGCCCAGTCGACTGAAAGATACTGGAAGTAGCCCATGCAGTTAATCGGTCAACCGCTCGGTCAACTCTTCGATTCAGAGAGTTTATCATGCTTTCACCGATCGACCTGTCGGTCGACCCTTCGATTCAGAGAGTTCAGTTGTTTTCACTGGTCAACCTGTCGGTCAACTCTTCGATTCAGAGAGTTTAGCCACCATTGGCCGGTCGACTCCTCAGTCGACTGCTCCCTTCTGGATATTTTCTCTGATCTCGGTTTTTTCTCACTTTCTTTTACGATTTTGCCCATTTATCCATTTTCTCTCTTAAATAAGGTCCACTAATATTCTTATATTCCATTTTAGTCATTCAGAAATATTTCTTTTCAATTCATATAGGACCAAATAATTACACTTAATCAAAACACACATAAAAGATAAAATTCATTTTGTGCCATGTGTGTGTTCCTAAAATGGGATATTAAGAGTTAAGATTTACCTGAGTTGTTTTTTCTAATTTCTTCAAACTCTTAATATTTCTTCATCATCTTGATATTTTCATTTAACATCCATTCAATTTGACATCTTCATTACTGGAACTTTAAATCACTGAAACACTTAATCAAACATTAGTTCCACCAAAATATCAATACTTAATTGTTCATCAAAATCTTAGGATTAACACAGTTCTTGGTACTAAATGGGTTTTTAGAAATAAAAATGATGAATATGGCATGGTAATTTGAAATAAAACAAGATTAGTAGTACAGGGTTATAATCAAGAAGAAGAAGTTGATTATGATGAAACTTATACTCCTGTTGCTAGACTATAAACAATTAGAATATTACTCGCTTTTGCATGTTCACGTAATTTTAATTTATATCAAATGAATGTAAATAGTGCATTTCTAAATGGCTTTCTAGCAAAATAAGTTTATGTGGAACAACCCCCGGGATTTGAAAGTGATAAATTTAGCGATCACGTATTTGAACTTTACAAGGTTTTGTATGGGATCAAACAAGCTCCTAGAGCTTGGTATGAGAGATTTAGCCGATATTTGATTGAAAACGATTTTCGAAGGGGTATTTGTGATATAACACTGTTTGTAAAGCAAACTGATTCTAATATCCTATTAGTATAAGTGTATGTTGATGATATTATGTTTGGATCTACTAATGAGGATTTTTGCCAAGAATTTGCTAAGATAATGCAGGTTGAATTTGAAATGAGTATGATGGGAGAGTTGAATTTCTTTTTTGGATTGCAAATTAAGCAAACCAAATAAGGGATATTTATAAACTAAGCTAAATACACCAAGGAGTTATTAAAGAAATATGGCTTGGATGGAGCTAAAGAGTACAAAACTCCCATGGCAACGGCTACGAAGATAGACAAAGACAATACAGGCAAAAGTGTTAATGAAAAAATGTATCGATATATGATTGGTAGTCTGTTATATTTAACTGCTAGTAGACCTGAGATTATGTATAGTGTTTGCCTTTGTGTGAGATTTCAGTTTTGTCCTAAAGAATTACACTTGACTGCGGTTAGGCAAATTTTTTTATACTTAAAGCGGACGACTGACCTAAGATTATGGTATCCTAGGGGGAGTGATTTTAAATTGGTAAGTTACTCCAACGCTAATTTTTCCAGTTGTAAAGTTGAGAGAAAAATCACAAGTGGATCATGTCATTTGTTAGGACATACTATGGTTTCTTGGTCAAGCAAGAAGTAGAATTCGATAGCCTTATCCACTACTGAGGCTGAATATATGGCAGCTGGTAACTGTTGTGCTCAAATTTTATATATTAAGCAACAGTTAAATGACTTTGGAATTTTCATGGAAGAGGTCCCGATTTTTTGTGATAATAAAAATACTATATGTCTAAGTAAGAATCCTACACAGCACTCACGAACTAAGCATATCGAGATTAGACATCACTTTATTCGTGATCACACTCAGAAAATAGACACTGTTATTGAGTATATTGATACCTCTGACCAGCTTGTTGATGTTTTTACCAAACCACTAGCGGAAGATCAATTTGTGAAAATCATTAACGGGTATGGCTAGGCATAATGATATTTGTCTAGAGTAGAGTTCTTGTGTGTTCCCCTTTCCCCAATTTTTTTGTTTTAGATGACAAAGGGGGAGAATTACTTGATATTTTATTGAATATATTAAGGGGGAGTTTATTTTTTTTATTTATGCTTTGTTGATTATTTTATGAATATCTTTATTACTATGCTTAAATGAGTTATGAAACCCATCCTCGGATTCAGCAGGAGTGTGGTTATATTATTATTTTGAAGAAAATATTAAAGTTAATTGTCATCATAAAAAATGGGGAGATTGTTGATCCTAAGATTTTGATGGACAATTAAAGGTGGATATTTTTTGTGGAACTAATAGTTTGATTAAGTGTTTCAGTTTATTAATTCCAAATGATGAAGATATGATGACAAAGGTGATGAAGGATTAAGAGGTTGAATAATTTGAAGAACCTAGGGAAAACAACTCAGGTTAAATTCCAACTCTTAATATCTCAATTAGGACCACACACGACACAAAAAGATTTTTTAATGATTTTTATAAATATGTGTGTTTTTAATAGGATCCTAATTAGCTAAATTATTTGTTCATATGTGAAGTTGAAAGAGAAATATTAATAATTGATTAAATTTAAATTTAAGTATTTAGTAGAGCTAACAGAGAAAAGAAATCGGTTAAAGGGACAAAAACGTCAATAAAAATGAATTAAAAATGAATTGAGAGAAGTGTTCCAGTATCCATAAATCAACAGGTAAGTCAACCAGAACATAGAAAGAAAAGTCTATGAATCTCTAAGTCCACAGGTAGATCAACCGAAGCTTAAATATGAACTCTCTATATCAATTAATCGACGGAGCAGTCGACCTGTGATAAGAAATGAAACTCTCTGAATCTCTAGGTCGATAGATAGGTCGACCAATGGGCACATAATATTTGGGTTGGCTACATCCTGAATCGATCGGTCGATAGGTGATCTTAGTCAGTCGACTTATGAGACTGTTTCCAGATATTATGGAATTTCGGATTTTATTCTGAAAGTAGCCGTTACTAGCCCTTTGTTTTGTTAGGATTCACGAGAGATTTTAGGGATTTAATATTATTTAAGATATGAAACACATATTATGATATCTCTATAGATATGGTTCATTAAGTTTAAATATTTCTCAATTTAGTACATATAATTCTTTTTATCTTATGTAATTGTGATTGAGAAATATTTGTAGGACTTAATTGAGAAGTTTAAAAGCTATAATTAAGTGATTTGAACCAAGATGAAGTTTTAATGATATAAGGGGTCTATAAGAGCAATTAAATATCATAACAAGTGGGAACTAACAGTTAGAGAGCTTATTTTAATCCTATTTATAAAGACCTGCGTTTTTCATATCTAAGAGAGAGATCAAAAGTCTTATACTGAGCGTTTCTAAGAGAAATCATATTGAGAATTGTGAGAGCTCTTCTAAGAGTTATTTCTGTGAATTATTTGTTGTGGATCATTGTTGCTATCGAATCTGAAGTGGCATTGTTATAATTTTTCTTTCGGTGGATTCCGGATGAGATCTTTCCAAATTACTTTCTATTTAGTATTGCTTGATTATATTTGGAATTTTATTTTTAGAAATTGTTTTCTGATGTTTTATTTAAAAATATTTTGAAACAATTTCTTGAATCAATCTGATTACGTGTTACCTATTTTTGTTTAAAATCAGATTTTGAATATCTCATTTTTCTATCACTAGTTTTGGGATATTAATTGAGTTCTAATTTATCTGGGGGTAGTAGAAGCTCTAAGTGAGAAAAATCACTTGTCAATTTTTAATTGGTGAGTTGAGTGACGGATTGAATACTGTTGGGAGTATTTAATCTAGGGATAGTTAGTTTTAGTCTCTTCTTATAAAGAGATTGAGGTAATAATTCTTTCTGAATTAAATTGTTTTGTGAGAATTTTGTAACGGTTCAATATTTACTGGGTAAAAGGATATTTGAAGTGTTTGTGAGGTTTTGATTCTTTAGTCTTAGTTTAAAAAAAAATTAGGTTATTCTTGAACCTGTAAAAAGTAGAGGTTATTCTTAAGTTTGTGAAAAAGAATTTGTAAAGGTTGATTCTGAGCATGTAAAAGAATCTTTGTGAGGGTTTAGTTCCTACCTTTAAAGGGATCTTGAGTTTAGTGGGTGCGACTCTCCGTGGGGCTTGGAGGACTAGATTAGCCAAGAGTAGCTTGGTGAACCAGTATAAATTTCTGGTGTACTGTTATCTTTACATTATTTATTTTTGTTGTTTGTTGTGTACCTAATTGATTTTATATTTACGTTATGATATAAAAATAATAATTAATTTAGGATTAAAATTAACTATTTGGATTATTAAAGTATTATTTTTTATGACAATTTTTTATCTACCCAATTCACCTCCCTCTTGGGTAGTTAACTGGGCTAACAATATCTTTCATCAATTAGAGATCACCCCTACTCAATTAATCCTAATGTTTTGACAAAATAATGGTTGCCCTAGCCCTTTCTCAGGATAACATAGTCCTACTTTCCATCAAAATGGTAAGAAGTGTTTGTCCCCTAAAGTTTCTTCATAAGATTGGAAGGTTTTATTATTCAACCACAAAAACGTTCTCTTTTCTTACCGATCTTCCGTCTTAGGTGAAGAACCAAAAAAAACATTATGTGTTCTTCAAATGTGATCGGGAGTTTTCCCCAAAAGAGAAAGGGCTTCCTGCCTTTGTGCTAAAGCACTTTAATTTTCCATGTAATACGCTTCTACTTTCATCGTTTCTGTTTTGAATTTGTTTTAATTGTTAAATTCTAAATATATGCTTTGTGGGAAGGTGATGGGGGGCTATAATAGGTTTCATTGTACCCCCAAAGTTATGAACGAACTGAAGAAGCTCTTGGTCCCTAGTGTTCGTTTTTACAAGAAATTTATGCATAATCCTTTCGAGCCGAAAAAAGATGTCTTCGGATAAGATGGACCAAATCATAGACCTAGCTATTGGGAAGATGAAGACGAAGAAGACACCAAGGGTTACCCCCAGCCTATACCTCAGCCACCTCCCTCCATCAGTTCAGACTATGATTACTGACTCCGAAAAAAATCAGTTCTTGAGCAAAAGATGCCGAGGTGGAGTCATCTCTATGCCGGTTCTGAGCACTGAAGTCCTACGTATTTGATGTATGAAGCATATCACTCATGCTGCTGGGACCCCTATCACTCCTCTTCTCTCTACCTCTCCTTCTACGACATTTAGTCATAGCGCCACTGCTTCACTGAGCAAGAGTGGTGTCTCTCGCGAGCAAATGTGCCAGATTTTGAAAGAGGTAGACCATTTAGTTCAAGGTCGCCAAGAAATATTTGATGACACAATTAGCGCCTTGATATAGTAGTCCTGGGATAAAAGTCGAGCTATGGTTGGATTTTGCAACTGTGTTGAGCTCTTTAGAGCCATTGTTTACGCCAACCTTCAGGTATTTCTTACCTATTCCAAGCTTGGATCTTCATTTCTTTCACAAACCATTACTTTATCTTCCATTTGGGTTTTTTTGGCAGAGTATCCATCTGACCTCGACATTAGCTGGGAGCTCTAATAATGTCTCAAAGCTGGATACCGAACTTATCTTTTAGCTTATTGAAAATGAGCAAGTTAGAAGAAGATGTATGTGCCCTCCAAGTGTAGAAGGCCTCTTTGGAGACTGAGTTGACCTTAGAGAGATCATCTCGGGAGAAAGAAGAAGCTGAGCTAAAAGTCTCAACAACCAATGTGAAAGTTTGCTCCAGGACACTCAGGGGTTGTCCTGTGAAAGTAATAGACTTTTCTTCGAGGCCACATCCTTGAAAAATGAGGTTACAGCCTTGAGATCCGAGGTGAGAACAAGGTTTGAAGCTCTGTCACAAGATCTGTAAGATAAAGACTCATTGGAGGCGGTGTTGAGCTCAAAACAACTCAAGATTTTCGAGCTGGGGACGAGATCTTCTAGGCTGGCTGTTATGATTGATGAGTTCAACCGGACCATTCAGCCGAAGACCGAGGAGTTTGGTAAAAAAGTCAAGAAAAACAAAGATTGTATGGATGATCTGCAGGTAGAACTCCAGATAAAGGGATTTAAGTTCTGCCAAGGCCTTGTGAAGGAAAGGTTCCCTGTTCTTTAACCTTACTTTTCTGGATAAGTAATTGGGAGATGGAGGTGACGAATAGGTTGAGGTTGAAGTGGATACCACTCCTACCATTTTAGAGCTTCCCTCAAGAGTTCCTGAGATGTCTTCTATTTCTTCTGAGTGGTGCTTTGCTACTATAGAGATTCCCCCAGTCACTGCCGATGTCACAATCTGGTTTTCCAGGGCCAGACTATGGTTTTTCCTATAGAGAAATTCCTAAACCTAAAACTCGACTAGTCAAACTTCCAATCTATAACGTTCGGTAATTATGACGAGAAACGTTATTAAGATAATAATTACCATTTAAAGTATCACCAATCAAAATCAATCATCTATTTAAAATTTATCTGCTTATTTTCTACACAACGGCAACCCATTAAAAAGATCTAGAATTTACAATTTAAAATCCAATTTTCAATATGAAATCAAGCCAATTATATTCCCACATTTTTTAATACATTAAATTCGAGAGAAGTATTTTACAACAACTACGATAATTATAACTACTGTTTTCTCTGATTACAACAATAAATAATAATTACAATTATTACAACTCAAATTTCAAATAAATTATTCTCTCTCTCATTTTTTTTCCTAGCCGACCCTGCAATCCAAAATCTATGGGGTTGTGAGCCAATGCTCAGTAGAACTCCAACCCCTCTAATATGTAAATTTAATTTATATAACACGTAAACAGGCTCGTCACATAAATTCCGCATCTGCCAGATCATTTCATATAATTTCCATGGGTAACGCTTCATACAATATACCAAACAATATCAACATATTTCAGACGAACAAATAACGCTAAATTCACCGATAATGATAACAAGTATTTCACATTGAGACAATTAAATGCATATATTAAATAAGTTCGGAATTCTACCTTCCTCAAATTTGCCACCGGTCGCGAGATTGGATTTTGGTCTTTTAGTGGGGTGTTTTATGCAATTTTTTTTTTCTTTTTCTTCATTTTCTTCTTTTCTTTTTTCTCTTCTCTGTTTTGCGTTTCTATTTTCCGTTTTGCTGTTTGGGTTCTCCCCGACATCTACACGTCGATCAACGGTCGACAATCTCTCACCCACACAGCAGCAGGCATACACATACACACATGCATTGCTCTCTCTCTCTCTCTCTATAAACTTACCGTCGACGAACATCCGGCGACACCCACACAACCAAACTACCACCGTCGGACCAACCGAACAATGGCACCACACACACACACACACACACACACACACACACACACATACTTCTTTCTCTCTCTAGAAATTGACGGCAACACCCACAACGACGACCACACACCATCGGCAACCTATTGATTATGCACACACACACACACACACGTTCTGATCAAATACACACACACACAACGGAACATACTGGACGACAAACAGATACATATACATACACCCACATGGTCGTTGGACGAACGGTAACGATCCCACATACGATCCATACCGATGTCAAACCCCACTCCCATACACACATACACACTAAAACATACGCTGAACGGCCGATTAAACACACCCTAACGCTGACCGACACTGCCGGAATCAACCAGGCAGCACCACCGGCGATGGCCTGCTCTCTTTCTCTCTTATCTGTTTTCAGATCTCTCATTCTTTTTGAGGTTGAAGATCACGATTACATGGGGTATTTATATGCATAAGAGTAGTGGCACTCTTAATCCCAAACACTGCCACGTCGTGATCTCAATTCTTCTTGCTTTGGTTTGGATCCCACCAACTGAATAAACATATATATATATATATATATATATATATAATATCTTATTCCAAATTACCTTAACCCCCTCCTTCAGTTTCTTTAGATTTTTATTTGAATCCTCATTTCAAGATTTAATTTCTCTTAAAATTATAATTTAACCCAAACCGAAAATTAATATTTTGAAAATCAGTAATTAGCCCCTAAAAATTTAGATCAAATAATTAATAACGCCATCCACCCCGTTATTTTTCAAACATTTTAAAATACGACTAAAAAATCAGGGTCTTACAACCCTTCCCCCCTAAAAGAAATTTCGTCCCGAAATTTTCGTTTAAAACAATAGTAATCGTCAATATCAAAATCTTAATAAAATATTTTCAACACAGAATCTCAATATAGAACTAGTTTTAAATTGACTAATCGACTCATGTGTATATAATAAAATAAACATACTTCCATCCAATAGTTTAAATCCACCAGTCCAAACAATTCATTTTAAACTAATATATTTAAACCAAACAATTCAAGCGGAGAAAATCAACCAGAATACTATATCATATCAATTAATGTAAATCAACCGGAATAATAAATATATTTATACGCCAACCATTTTAAAGTAATATATATATATTTATATATCCAAATAGTTCTTCGTATACGATAAAACACCACACCACCTTCCGACTAGCCATGTGATCGTTTTAACCTCACGATTGGGAGTTACAACGGTACCGTTTCACCCGTAAGATTTACCTTCCTAGCGGGACAAATAACCACCTGCCGGACTAATCATCCAGACAGGACATAATATCAATAATCACCTGCCGGACCACTATTCGGATAGGATATAATATCAATAACCGCCTGCCGTACCACCCATCAGACATGATATAATATCAATAACCACCTGCCGGACCACCCTTCGGACAGGATATAATATCTATAACCACCTGCCAGACTACCCTTCGGATAGGATATAATATCAATAACCACTTGCCGGACCACCCATCGGACAGGATATAGTATCAATAACTACTTGTCGGACCACCTATCGGATAGGATATAATATCAATAACCACCTGCCAGATGTATCCGGACAGGACATAATATTAATAACTACCTGCCGGACCACCCATCGGATATGACATAATATCAATAACCACATATCGGACATCTCCAAACAGGACATAATATCAATAACCACCTGTCAGACCACCTATCGAACAGGTCATAATATCAATAACCACATGCCGGACCACCCATCGGACAAGACATAAGTTATGGCATCATCCAATCAATAACATCGTCAAATCAATAACATTATCGTCAAACTACAAATCAATAGATAATCAACACTCTGCCTAAGCAGATAATCAACGCTTTGCCGAAGTAGATAAACAACACTTTGTCGAAGCAGATAAAATCAATAGCATCGTTAAATCAATAACATCATCACCAAACTACAAATCAATTGCATCAACCTCTATCTCTAAAACCCATTTAATCCAAATATCATTTTTTCACCCTCTTTTAAAACCAACTAGATTCAACAAATCATTTTCGACTTACTTTAAAAAATCAACGTAATCCACAATTCTAAAAATACCCAAAACCGCTTGATCCATATAAGTTAGAAAATCGTCCAGTTTTAAGTAAACACATTTTTTCATCATATATATGAAAATATATTTACTAGAAGACATTATACACCTTTAATTTAATAACTCCCATTTGGCGACAATTTTTTAATGGTCCACAACTAACACGACACTCACCTAGACTTATTTAACTCATTATAAATAGTTTACTCTCATCACCCGCCAGCTTAGATGTTAATATGTTCAAACTTATTAATAAACCATTATTTCAAATATTAATATGTTCAAATTATTATTCCGATGTCATCTAAGATGTTAATATGTTCAATTATAACGATAGGGACCAAAATAGAATAATGGTAATAACACATTGGTGCAAATGTCCAACTCCCCTAAAAACATAACGGAGACGCCAATGCCCGTATATATATATTAATACCAAATAAAATGCCCAATGTTTCGTTCATAAAATTCCGAGAATTTTGTTACTTAATCAAATAAATTTTTCAACATTAACAATTTATGCAAATATCACAAAGTGTAATCACAGGGATCAAATTATGCAAATTGGCCGACTAAAGATCCACATAATCAATCAAACAGGTATACACATATGAGTCATTACAGTCCCAATCAATTATAAAACGTAAACAATCATCGTTTGTTATTCCAGTTTTATTTTGCAATTTCCACTAAAATTAACAGTTTAGTATGATTGATGGGTGTCCTAACCCAGGTTCAAAGTGCTCGCCAATCTAAATTCTAAGTTCGCAGAATCTATAACCTAAGCTCTGATACCGAACTTGTCACGACCCGGTTTCCCAGGGCCGGACTATAGTTTCTCCTATAGAGAAATTCCTAATCCTAAAACCCGACTGGTCAAACTTCCAATCTACAACATTTGGTAATTATGACGGGAAACGTTATTCTGATAATAATTACCATTTAAAGTATCACCAATTAAAATCAATCATCTATTTAAAATTTATCTGCTTATTTTCTACACAACGGCAACCCATTAGAAAGATCTCGAATTTATAATTTAAAATCTAATTTTCAATATGAAATCAAGCCAATTATATTCCCATAATTTTTTTAATACATTAAATTCGAGAGAAGTATTTTACAACAACTACAATAATTATAACTACTGTTTTCTCCGATTACAACAATAAATAATAATTACAATTATTACAACTCGAATTTCAAATAAATTCTTCTCTCTCTCGTTTTTTTCCCAGCTGACCATGCAATCCAAAAACTATGGGGGTTGTGAGCCAATACTCAATAGAATTCCAACCCCTCTAATACGTACATTTAATTTATATAACACGTAAACCACGTAAACAGGCTCGTCACATAAATTCCGCATCGTCCAGATCATTTCATATAATTTCCATAGGTAACACTTCACATAATATACCAAACAATATCAACATATTTCATGCGAACAAATAACGCTAAATTCACCAATAATGATAACACGTATTTCACATTGAGACAATTAAATGCATATATTAAAGAAGTTCAGAATTCTACCTTCCTCAAATTTTCCACTGGTCGCGAGATTAGATTTTGGTCTTTTAGTGAGGTGTTTTATGCAATTCCTTTTTCTTTTCTTTTTCTTCGTTTTCTTCTTTCTTTTTTCTCTTCTCTGTTTTGCGTTTCTATTTTCCGTTTTGCTGGTTGGGTTCTCGCCGACATGCACACGTCGATCAAAGGCCGACAATCTCTCACCCACACAGCAGCAGGCACATACACACACACATGCACTGCTCTCTCTCTCTATAAACTTACCGCCAACAAACATCCGGCGACACCCACACAACCAAACCACTACCGTCGGACCAACCAAACAATCGCACCACACACACACACACACACACACTTTTTTATCTCTCTAGAAATTGACGACGACACCTACAATGACGACCACACACCGTCGGCAACCTACTGATTACGCACACACACACGTTCTGATCAAATACACACACACACAATTAAACACACTGGACAACAAACATATCACACATACACACACCTACATGGTCGTCGAACGAACGACACCGATCCTATGATGATCACACATACGATCCATACCGACGTCAAACCCAACTCCCATACACACTAAAACACACGCTGAAAGGCCGATCAAACATACCCTCACGCTGATCGACACTACCCGGAATCAACCAGGCAGCACCGCCGGCGACGACCTGCTCTCTCTCTCTTCTCTGTTTTCAGATCTCTCCTTCTTTTTGAGGTTGAAGATCACGATTGCATGGGGTATTTATATGCATGAGAGTAGTGGATCACTCTTAATCCCAAACACTGCCACGTCGTGACCTCTATTCTTCTTGCTTTGGTTTGGATCCCACCGACCGTATAAACATATATGTTTATATATATATATATATATAATATCTTATTCCAAATTACCTTAACTCCCCCTTCAGTTTCTTTAGATTTTTATTTGAATCCCCATTTCAAGATTTAATTTATCTTAAAATTATAATTTAACCCAAACCGAAAATTAATATTTTGAAAATCACTAATTAGCCCCTAAAACTTTAGATCAAATAATTAATAGTGCCATCTACCCCATTATTTTTGAAACATTTTAAAACACGACTAAAAAAATCAGGGTCTTACAGCCGAGGTGCTTTTAGTTGTTGCCGAACTGCCAGCTGTCATTCCCTCATCCGTCACTATTTTAGCTGAACCCGCCATTGATCTAGTTCTCCCTACTCCTATTTAATCTCAACCATCTATTGTTGTCCAATCAGGCAAGACAGTGGAGCAAAGGCCATCCTAAGTTTCCAATAATCTTTTCAAAATCAACTTTTTGTCAGTTTATAATCATAACATTTTGTAATGATTAAGTTGCTAACCAAGTGTCGTCGTTCTTTGTTTTAGGAACCATTAATCATAATAATTGTGATTCCCTCTTTCTTATCATCACACTAATTGTAATGAATTCTTTTATACTTGATGAATCATTTTACCATTTTTGTCATTATTTTTCTTGGTTTGGCTATTTAAAGACGAACCATATATTTTTCTTTTGTTATTGCTCTTCTCTCTCTTTTTACTTTATCTTTTTTATTTCCTCTATCTTTTTTCCCCAAAAGTTCTTCTCCCTTTGGGAAAATTGAAGCCGAAAGAAGAAAACAAGTCGAAAACGAAATACGCTTCCATCAGCTTATAATGGAGGCCAAAACTAGTACAGAAGAGCACCCTCACGTCCATTGTTTAGAGGAGGCTAGTGCCTTCTACTAGTCTTTGGGCACATCCCATTTTTCTGTTGTCTCCCAAATTTTGTAACTCTGTACTCGTACGGGCAAGGTTGACTTTGAGATCCTCAATCTGAAGGGTGAGCTCTATATCTGGAAGGGTTATGCTAAGATATTGGTTGAGAAGATAAACAAACTTTGGGAGAATAATAAGAAAAAGAAAGAGAAAATATGTTCCCTGGTTCTTGCACTCAGCCAATACAAAGAGTAAGATTTCTATCTTACTTTTGAGAATGAGAAGCACTTTGGTCCACTGCCTTCGCCGAAATATGATTAACGACCTTCTTCTTCTCTTTGGTCTTAGTTATTTTGAACAAGCTTTTTATTTCACTTTTTATTTTGGTCTGTAATCTGAACAATTTTCTCTCTCTCTCTCTCTCTCTCTCTCTCTCTTTCTTTTAATTGGATGATGAACGACGGTGGCTCTTTTATCTCATGGAATGATGGTTTTGTTTCATATGGTTGTGTCTCTATGCTTTCTAATATTTGCATTCTTCATGCGATATACATGCTTCTGTTTGCATGCATGCATCTATTTATTGTTCTGGGATTTTTCGATTGGATCCATTTTTTGCTAGTATCTCCATTTGTCCTTCTTCATAACTCGTATATATGTTTGATGAGTTATGAATGCATAGTTGGTTTAGGAGAGAACCACTTATTTGTTAAGTCATATTTATGTGATGGTCCAACTCTTTCCTGAGTTGGAACCATTCTTGTTTGATCGTTAGCCTTGCATAACCCATGGCTCATAGTATAGTGTATCATTCCTTAATTGTCATACCTTTTTAGGTATTTTGAGATGACTGATTTATCACTTCAACTGATAGTGTTTAATGGTCATTCTGAAACACTTCAGTTTCGTTATTCTAATTCTTCTTTCATTTTCTTCACAACTTGCTTTGTTTTTCCTTTGCATTGATTCCGAGCTTTTTAGCTCGAGATTATTTCACTTCATTTCTTTATTTCGTGGCTTCTAGGCATTTTGCATAGTTCTTGCCCATTCCGAACCGTTTTGGTTAGTTCATCCTTCTCATTGATCGTAATTGTTTCAATTAGTTCGTTATCCTGTCTCATTAATCCGAACTTAATTCAGTTTGTTTGTTACTTTGTATCCAATAATTCATATGATCTATTTTGATTAGTTCATCATTTTCTTATGCAGAGCTCCAATCAACTATTTGCATCAGTTCACCTTATTCTCACACTTAATGATTCAACCGAACCATTATTATCAGTTCGGCTTACTATTTGCCTCAAACTTAGAGATTTGTTCTGAACTTTTTCTATTAGTTCGCATTTTTTTCTCACCCTTGGTGATTTGTTCCAAACTAATTCTGTTAGTTCGCCTTTCTTCTCACACTAATGATTTCTCTTACTCTTAGTGATCTATTCCGAACTAAAAAAAAAAGTTAAAATAAAAAATATCAGGGAGGTTACTATTGTATGATTAAAAAAATATTTATTTTCCTTTCGTTTTTTGAACTTTTTTATTTATTTTAAATTTCTATTCTTTGTTTTATTTTATTTCATTCTATTTTTCCTTTCTTTTTCAGTTTTTAAATTTTAATTTTTAATTTTCTAATTTTTACTATGTTCTCCTTTGTTCCTTTCCTTTTTTTTTTCTTCATGTTTTTATAGTTTTTCAATTTCCAAATGAAACTTTGAGATGGGAAACATCAAAAATAAAAAATAGAAAATGAAAAATGTAAAAGAAAAACAAAACAAGAAATAAAAAATACAATATTGAAGATAGAAAAAATAAATAAAAACTAAAAACAAAATAATACTACAAATAAAAAATAAAAAGAATAGGAAAAATGAAAAACAAATAAAAACAGAGTACGGAAAAACAAGCGAGAGAGAGAGAGAGTGTGTCACAGGGTCTAAAATTTTCAGCACCAATTTTAAACCAAGTGATGGCCTGATCGTTGCACAATCAGTCAGCCACGGCGAATGCACTGCCTCACAACGGAATTACACCGACAGATTGTAAACACACACGTTCCTGTAATGAAATACAACGGGAATACACCGAAACACTACTGAAACGTACCCACGCAACAGTACACACACATATTACGGGAAAACCCAACCTTGTATTACTAAACTCCGGTTACAAGGAACCAAATACAACACTTTGTCTGTAAAATCCGCAGGTATACATTCCAACCTCTAAAAACAGACCAAAACAACAGTATTTATAGGAGAAGACAGCAGTTGACAGCCCCAACTGCATAGGCAGACTACCGACATCTGTCCCTACACTTGTCAGCACCACAAGAGTTGGTTTTCTTGTCTAAAAACCAACCAAAACTGCCCAAGAACTGCCCAGAATTGCTCACACATGCACTGCACATGTCTGGAAACCACCAGTCCATCAGCTCACCAGGTAGCATTCTTCCAGCGTTTTTGCACTGTCCTAACGTCTGCCCGTTGCCATCTCGTCCCATAATCTGCCAACGTTCGCCAATGTTTTGCCACGCCGCCTGCATGGCCGGAACGTGTCGTTGCGCCCAACGACCTGCCAACGTTCCGTGTGCTATTTCCGCACCAGAATGCACCGTCGCCCAACGGTGCGTCATGCCTCTACATGACTCCGCCCAAAATGTAGCGTTGCGCCTACGTTCTATTTTGTTGCATCGTTCTGCCCAACGACGTCCCAACGCCGTATGCATTTTTCGCACCAAAATACACCGTCGTTCCCAACAGTCCGCCACGCCTCACACCTGACACTGTTTACCATGTATCGTTGCGCCTCTGTTGTACCATTTTGTCTCAGTACCACACCGAGATCTTCCATTGGTCCCGTCACTTCCCAACGAGAACCCCATTATCAGCAACCTCTGCCAACGCTGCCAACGTGCGTCCACGTTACCCAACAGCGTACCGTTTTGCCAATGCCTGCCCAACAGCTTGGTCCAACACCTCCCCGCTCCTCCAACGCATGTTGCCGCGTCCAAGGCACCATTTACAACGTAGTGTTGCATCTACGTTGCACCATTTTACCTCGGTCCCGCACCGAGGTCTTCCACACTGCCCAACACCCGCCGGTGTTGTGCAACAACACTGCTGCTCACCGATAGGCACCAAGTTGGTGCCCTTTCTGCCAACGAACCCTTCCATGCCGCATGCACCATGTCCGGTAGCAAATCGCACGAAGTCGGTGCTGTTTGGTCCTCCAGCATTGTTAGGGTCTAACAAACCACCCCTACTGAAAGAACCCGACGTCCTCGTCGGATCGTGCCCAGCATAATCCACTGGATTTGGCATGCACCGATGCCACCTATTCTGCCACAGTCGTCTCACTCTGTCAGCAGCATATTCACCGTTCCGTTGTAGATCGTTTACAACGTGTTTATCAAATTGCGTCTGTCACAGCCTACACTTCTGCCCACAGACCTGCACTGTTCCGTTGCAACTCCCTGTAACGTGTTCATCAATTGCGTCAGCCACAGTCTTCACAATCTGCCCGCCGACTTGACCCCTGTCCGTTGCTCCTCACTGCAACCTTTTTGAGACAGAAACCCGTCCGTGACCCAGACTGACCACCAGCCTAATTACTACCGCATCAACTAAATTTGGCATACGTCTATGCCGATGATACTGCCACAGCCTCCTCATTCTTCCAGCAGTATTTTTCCACCAATCCGTTGCAATCTGTTGCAACGTGTTGGCCATAGAGCACCGTCCATGACCAGAATGTCCACCAGTCTGCTACGCAACAAACCCTGTATGGAAATCTCAATGATAACCAGCTACCGCAGGTTATTTTTCAGCACGGGCATAGAATGTTTTTCGGAATCCCATACCCCAAATCAGGAATCACAGCGTACCTAATTTCAGACCGCACCCGGTCAGAATTGTTGTCCACTGATAACGTATTTTCAACGTGCATCCAACGACTTGGTCCAGCGCTCCGACGTTCCTCCGATAATGTAAGGTGTCCGTTTGTAAATCGGCAGCACGCCGCCAATTTCAGACCGCTCCTGGTCTGTCCGTTGCTCTCCAGCAACGCAGTGTCAACATTCGTCCAACGACTTGGTCCAACACTCCCCATCCTCCAACGAAGTCAGACGCTCGTTTGGAAACCCATAAATAACCAGCCTCCTCCGGTTATTTTTCAGCACGGGACATAGGACTGTTTCCGGTATCCTACATCCCAAACAGGTTTATTACATACCCTTTTTCAGACCGCCTCTGGTCTGCTCGTTGTTGTCCTCCAACAACGCTGCACTGACGCGCACCGTCTCCCGTCCAGAGCCTTCCTCGTCTGATTTTTCCCGAACCAGCGCCGTCAGTCTTTCTTTCTTAGGACAGTCCTTCATCCGGTGAGGACCATCGCAGATAAAACAACCCCGGCTCTTACCCGCAGCCGATGTCGGTTGTAATTTTGAACGGGGTCCCTCAAAAACGTCGGCCTGCACGCCTCTGATTTTCCACTCCTTCGTGCCCTCGTTCATTTTCTCCTTGCCTTCCTACCTGACTTTCGGTCTGCTCCGCTACCGTCTCGTGTTAGGTTGTAGTCAGTCAGGCTGTCTACCGCCGCCACAACAGTAGGCAAGTCACGCACGCCCTGCCGTCGCAGTTCTGCTTGCGCCCACAGTTGCAAGCCGGAAGTAAAATTGAAGAGCTTGTC
The DNA here is from genome assembly GCA_016647705.1 of Eucommia ulmoides. NCBI lineage: Eukaryota > Viridiplantae > Streptophyta > Magnoliopsida > Garryales > Eucommiaceae > Eucommia > Eucommia ulmoides. The sequence goes on along the minus strand of CM028332.1, from coordinate 45,703,739 downwards.
CTCTTCCGACATATTTTTCACATCCAACAGCAAGGATGTGAACTCCTTCACGTACTCATGCACCGATCCTGTGTGCTTGAGTCGCCGTAATTGATCCTGAGCCACCCAACTTGAGTTCATTGGTAGGAACTGCTCCTTGAGTTCCTTCTTCAAGTCTGCCCACGTCACTACCGCCGGACGTGTGCTGTCAGCCACACGCGTTCACCACCACAGCTTTGCGTCGCCCACCATCTACATCGTGGACATGGAAACTTGATCAACGTCACGAACATGAGCAATCTGAAAGTATTGCTCCATGTCCCATAGGAAGTTCTCTAACTCCTTAGCACTCCGCATGCCTGAAAATGCCGTTGGTTCCAGCACCTTCATCCGTGCTGGTCCGTCCCCTGACGTGCGCTGTCCAGCATCGTTCTGCTTCAAAACAACAACTTCATCCTCCACGCTTTTGAGGTTGCTTTTCAGAACGTCGGCCATCTTAATCACGTCCTCCGCCATGGACGAGAATCTGGCCGTCCCATCGGTACAGAATTCCTCAAAAGAATTCCGCAGGTTCACCAGGTCGACCCTCAGTTCAGCGTTCTGCATGGACAGGTTCACTTCACCGGCCGTCAGTGGCGCACCGACGTAGTCCTCCAACGCTTCCAGTCGACTGTTCACACCTGTCACAGGAGCCATTTTGCTCGTTACTGTTTAACAACAGCGAAAATGTCGACGAACGGCCAACAACTTGGTCCAATGACTTCGCCCGTTCCTCCAACGTTGTCGGTCGTTCTTGCACCGACGCAGAGCCCACTCGTAGCCCTGCTCTGATACCCACTGTTACAGGGTCTAAAATTTTCAGCACCAATTTTAAACCAAGTAATGGCCTGATCGTTGCACAATCAGTCAACCACGGTGAATGCACTGCCTCACAACGGAATTACACCGACAGATTGTAAACACACACGTTCCTGTAACGAAATACAACGGGAATACATCGAAACACTACCGAAATGCACCCACGCAACAGTACACACACGTATTACGGGAAAACCCAACCTTGTATTAATAAACTCCAGTTACAAGGAACCAAATACAACACTTTGTCTGTAAAATCCGCAGGCATACATTCCAACCTCTAAAAACAGACCAAAACAACAATATTTATAGGAGAAGACAGCAGTTGACAGCCCCAACTGCATAGGCAGACTACCGACACCTGTCCCTACACTTGTCAGCACCACAGGAGTTGGTTTTCCTGTCTAAAAACCAACCAAAACTGCCTAAGAACTGCCCAGAACTGCTCACACATGCACTGCACATGTCTGGAAACCACCAGTCCATCAGCTCACCAGGTAGCATTCTTCCAGCGTTTTTACACTGTCCTAACGTCTGCCCGTTGCCATCTCGTCTCATAATCTGCTAACGTTCGCCAATGTTTTGCCACGCCGCCTACATGGCCGGAACGTGTCGTTACGCCCAACGACCTGCCAACGTTCTGTGTGCTATTTTCGCACCAGAATGCACCGTCGCCCAACGGTGCGTCATGCCTTTACATGACTCCGCCCAAAACGTAGCGTTGCACCTATGTTCTATTTTGTTGCATCGTTCTGCCCAACGACGTCCCAACGCCGTATGCATTTTTCGCACCAAAATGCACCGTCGTTCCCAACAGTCCGCCACGCCTCACACCTGACACTGTTTACCACGTATCGTTGCACCTCTGTTGCACTATTTTGCCTCGGTACTGCACCGAGATCTTCCATTGGTCCCGTCACTTCCCAACGAGAACCCCATTATCAGCAACCTCTGCCAACGCTGCCAACGTACGTCCACGTTGCCCAACAGCACACCGTTTTGCCAACGCCTCCCCGCTCCTCCAACGCATGTTGCCGCGTCCAAGGCACCATTTACAACGTAGTGTTGCACCTAAGTTGCACCATTTTGCCTTGGTCCCGCACCGAGGTCTTCCACATTGCCCAACACTCGCCGGTGTTGTGCAACAACGCTGCTGCTCACCGATAGGCACCAAGTTGGTGCCCTTTCTGCCAACGAACCCTTCCATGCCGCATGCATCATGTCCGGTAGCAAATCGCACCAAGTCGGTGCTGTTTGGTCCTCCAGCATTGTTAGGGTCTAACAGAGAGAAAGAGAATGAACAAAAAGAAACAATAGTAAAAACAGGGGGAGGTAGAGAGACAGAAGAAATAGAGACCTGGCTTGAAGGCAATGTTTCAAAATTGGACTGAATTCTGAATCCGCAAAATTGTCGGGTCATGGGTGATCGGGAAACAATGCTTGAATTGTGATGTCATAATGACATTATTGATCAATAATAAAAATTATTAAAGAATATTAATATTTAAAAACATTAATTATGAAACGAACTAACCAAAAAAAATCAATTACCCATAAATTTACGAGCAATACTCAAGCATTTCTCAATTTATTAAAAATCCATGTTTTTTCAGTGTTAGTTGTGAAATTGAGAAAAAAAATCAGAAGTGGGTTAGAGGAAATTGGAGAAATACCACTCAAAATTTGGGATGATTGGCCATTAGTTCTAAATAACATACTTAATTTTTTAAAAAAAAATCCTTAAGGCATAAGTTTTAATTTAGTCTCTTAAATTTGATTTTGCTTGAGTTTTAATTCTGCATGCGCAAGTATTACAAGAATTGTAAAGAGAACTTTGGTGAATAAATTTGTATTATAGTGAATATTAGTTACATGTAACTAATATCAGTTACAATTTAATAATTATTATATATTACATATATCTATGTATTTTTTGTTACATGTATTTACGTAAATTAATTACATGTTATAAATTACATGTATTTGTATAATATTTATGACATTTAACAAATATTAAAATTAGTTTAATATTAGGTACATGTATTTGCGTACATTTAGTTACATTTAACTAATTACATGTATTTTGTATAATTTTTATTACATCTAATTAATTTTTATACACAAATTAGTTATATGTTACAAAATACAATAATATTTGTTACATTTAACAAAAATTTACATACAAAATAGTTACATATAATTGAGTGTGTGCAAGCGCATGTATTGGGCTTCCTATTTTTTTAAATAGACGAGACTAAAATACAACTTGTTTTCGCATCTGGAATTTTTTTAAAATTAGGGATGAAATAAGGAATTTGCCACCAAATACCCATAAACTTAAGTTACAATAAACTTCACTTTTTAGTTAAAATTGATCGGTAGGATTATAAATTAAGTTCAACTAAAGATAGGATACAATTGTGACGTGTAAAAGGGACTGTTGAGTTAAGTTTTGAAGAAAGAGATTCTTATTTTGAAAATATTGCTAACACTGCTAAAAATGAACTAGGAATAATGAGCTTGGTTAATAAAAAGAAATTCCATTGCTTAGAAGATATGGAAGAATTATTTGAAGAAATTATCAATGATGAAAAAACTCACGTTTTATTTCTGAATGATTCCTAACCATAAAGGCAGGACTCGAGTGAGGACTTTTGCTTTCTCGTATTAGTTTTAGATCTAGCAGTTCTTTCTCTAGTAGCATTAATACTCCCATAGTGTTTGTTGATATATTAAAGGTATTCTAATATAGAGATCGCCAAATAGTATCACAATGTTTGTAGCAACGATATTTAGGTCTGTTTATCTGCCATTATTCTAAATAATAAGTTCAGTACTAGTACCCCACCTCCTCAAAGAAGAACAACAAGTGATTATCTTAACGACCATTCTCTTTTTACACCACCCTCTGTTAACGAAGGCCTTGTCCACGGAAACCTTAGTCAAGGAGTACTAGGAATAAAAATCTATCCAAAATATGCTATTAGCATACATGAACCTTTCTGGAAGGGTTGTCTATGCTTAGCTAGTCCTTCAATAAATGTTTCAGCATAGTTCAAAACTCCTACCAGAAGTAGTTGGGTCAACAGGTTGTCTGACATCACTAGTACTTGTTTCGATGTTCATAAGAACATTTAATTCTTCTAAAATTTCTATATTATCATCACTATCTAGAGACGAAGTTTCATGTTGGAAAGGCGAGGTAGTTTTATCCAGTGTGAATAGGGTGTTAAAAACTCAACAATTTTTTGGGTAAAGCAAGTTTTCTTAAAAGAGCTTAAGAAATTATTTCCAAGTAGCATTAATACTCCCAGTGTTTTGTTGATATATTAAAGGTATTCTAATATAGCGATCGCCAAATAGTATCACAATGTTTATAGCAACGATATTTAGATCTAAAGGTTTGCCTTCAAATCCTTTAGCTTTGATCGTTAATTTCTTAGTCTTTTTCCACATCTTATAAGGTAACACATTTTTATTCATTAAACAAATATCGGCACCTGTGTCTAGGAGACATGGTATAGAATTTCTCATATGATCCTTGGAGAATGTACTTCTTCATTTCCTATGGTAAGCATAATTGCATTATAAGTAATTTTATAAGGGTAGCAGTGGTCAAGAAAGTTATTTCCCAGTAGCAATTCCATTTTTTCATCTTTATCCAAATGTATAGAGAGAATAAAAATTCTTTGTTCCCAATTATTAAAGGAATATCGGCAGTATGTGTTATCGAATGTTTAAATCCATTAAGATGTTTATAAACACAAATTTCTTTTAGCATGTTTTTAGGCATTTCGTCAGACATCTTGTAAGGAGATATATGATTGACAGATGCACCAGTATCTATTAGAGCTTCAACTTCTTTTAGATTACTTCCATTAAAATATTTTACTTTGATTTTGTAAATCGGAACGTCAACTTTCTTTTCTATCATTCGTCTATCTATAGAACACTCTCCTATTTCTCCACCAGCTATTTTTAACTAGGAAATCCTTTTAATTTTGCCAAGGTTGTTTGTATCATCGAAATCAGGTAGTATTCTTCTGGTGTTTTCCAGAGTTATTAACATTGGATAATCTAGCAATATTAAGATCAGGTTTTTTGTTGATGTTCAATTTCCAATCAGCAGGCAGATAAATTTCTTGTAATGAATCAAGTTTATAGATGTTAGCAAATGGTTCGAACACTTTATCAATTTCGATAAACTCATGTTTCATGAACTTGTCGCTATGATGACTGTTACTTAGGAAGTAACCAACATGATGTGTTATGGAATAAAGAAATCTTCATTCTTCCATAAAATCCTTCCTGGAACATTCATGAGCAAGGCTAAATATCTCATTTATTCTTGGTTCATGTATGCTAACAGTGTATTTTGGATAGATTTTTATTCCTAGTACTCCTTGACTAAGGTTTCCGTGGACAAGGCCTAGTAAGGGATCAGTTCTATCAAATATTCTATTATCTAAGGAGTACTAGGAATAAAAATCTATCCAAAATACGCTGTTAGCATACATGAACCAAGAATAAATAAGATATTTAGCCTTGCTCATAAATGTGCCAGGAAGGATTTTATGGAAGAAAGAAGATTTCCTTATTCCATAACATATCATGTTAGTTACTTCCTAAGTAACAGTTATCATAGCTCTAATAGATACTGGTGCATCTGTCAGTCATATATCTCCTTACAAGATATCTAACGAAATGCCTAAAAATATGCTAAAAGAAATTTATGTTTATAAAGATCTGATAGAAGAGCTTTCATCTACTTGGATTTGATAAGCAAGCTTGAGATTATTGATATACTTTTGATAAAAAAAATTCATTTAGACATTTGAGCATGCTGCTTTTGGCTTTAGAAGAAGAGGAAGCTATTTCAACAAATTTCTAGTGGTATTAGAGCCCGTTAATGAAACTTATGAAAGAACTTATTATTTAGAATAATGGCAAATAAACTAAAAACACAAGAATAAATTCTTGAGTTAAGTTTTGAAGAAAGAGATGCTTATTTTGAAATACCATTGCTTAGAAGATATAGAAGAATTATTTGAAGAAATTATCAATGATGAAAAAATTGATAAAAGATTGAATAGCATTGGATTACCAAAATATCGTGATGTATATTTACCTGAATCATCTATGTTAGGATACCATGCTATAAACTGGCTACAAGTTTATAAAAAAGAAACTTGTGAAAAACTTGCGTTAATAAACTATGCCCTAAGCAAAACTGATCTCTTTAAAGAAATTAAAGACTTTATAAAATGGAAAGTACTAAAAGATATGCATGATCACTATACTAATATTGCAAAAGAAGAAGCAAAAGATGAAGCTGAGTTCTCAGGAAATTATGTTTTTGATAAACAAGATTTTGCTTTTGACGGCTATGACTCTGCCCAAAACGATGCTGACTAAAAATGATTATCGAAAAAATTGATTAAAACACTGAATTACCCAAGGGTCTTGCCATTTTTACAAATAATCAAGAAAAAATAATGAACGCTATTAATAATAATAAGATATTGATAGAAAATTTAAAAATTGAAAGAATAGGAATCAGAGAATATCCTATGCCATCTTACCGATGAACTTATGTTTTAAATATTGAAAATAATGAAACTTCGTATCTAGATAGTGATGATAATATAGAAATTTTAGAAGAATTAAATGTTCTTATGAACACCGAAGCAAGTACTAGTGGTGTCAGACAACCTGTTGACCCAACTACTTCTAGTCAAAGTACTCAAACAACTCAACCTGCTCAACCATCTACAACCAGTACTAGTACCCCACCTCCTTAAAGAAGAACAACAAGTGATTATCTTAACGAACTTTCTCTTTTTACACCACCCTCTGTTAACGAAATGTTCCCTGAAAATGTAAGCACGAATCCTGCTTTTAGAGACTCTAGAAGAGGAATAGCAGATGCCAATAGAGAATTGCTTAAACAAAGATTTGGAATGACCAAAACGGAAAATATTTCTAAAAATAGAATTTATTTAAATCTAGACAACTATATGGGAAATTTTTCTATGATGGATGAAATAATCACAAAATGGGTAAAATCACTTTACACCATAGGCATATTCAGAAATGTATTTGGCCATGAAAAAATTACTGAAGACACTTTTTCAAAATGGATACCTATGACTTTCTTAGGAAATGTTGGAAATTGGTGGACCAATTTAGGAATTGCGGTTAAAAATAGTATAAGAACAGGAATCGTTACTGCAAATCTAGACGCTGCTAGTGAGGACGGAGATGCTGTAAAAGTAATTGGAAGATTTGAAAGTGCTATTAGGAAAGAATTTTTAGGACAATTTTGGAATAGAAATGTTGAAGAAGTCAAAATAAAAAATAGAATAAATGCTATAAATCATTTAATAAATATGAGAATATACAATATGTGCTATTTTGAAATATACACAAATGAATTTACGAAACATTACTATAAAGTTGATTTTAATACCTATGAACAACAAGTTTATTTGGATATGTATTTTACCAAGCTACCCACTCAATATGCTAGAGAATTGATAATGAGCCATAAATCCATACTTAACTGGCAAATGGAAGACTCTTTAGGAACAAGAATAGAATATGCCCAAAGACAAATAGGTATGTGGTGTGCTGCTGCTAAAAATGTTGAATTATATAAAAAAGACCATCAATTCTCTAGAATATTGAGTGGGTAACTTGGTAAAATACATATTCAAATAAACTTGTTGTTCATAGGTATTAAAATCAGCTTTATAGTAATGTTTCGCAAATTCATTTGTGTATATTTCAAAATAACACATATTGCATATTCTCATATTTATTAAATGATTTATAGCATTTATTCTATTTTTTCTTTTGACTTCTTCAGCATTTCTATCCCAAAATTGTCCTAAAAATTCTTTCCTAATAGCACTTTCAAATCTTCCAATTACTTTTACAGCATCTCCGTCCTCACTAGCAGCGTCTAAATTTGCGGTAACGATTCCTGTTCTTATACTAGTTTTAACCGCAATTCCTAAATTGGTCGACCAATTTCCAACATTTCCTAAGAAAGTCATAGGTATCCATTTTGAAAAAGAGTCTTCAGTAATTTCTTCATGGTAAAATACATTTCTGAATATGCCTATAGTGTAAAGTGATTTTACCCATTTTGTGATTATTTCATCCATCATAGAAAAATTTCCCATATAATTATCTAGATTTAGATATGTATTTTACCAAGTTACCCGCTCAATATGATAGAGAATTGATAATGAGCTATAAATCCATACCTAACTGGAAAATGAAAGACCATTTAGGAACAAAAATGGAATATGCCCAAAGACAAATAGGCATGTGGTGTGCTGCTACTAAAAATGCTGAATTATATAAAAAAGACCATGAATTAGGACTTTGTTGTGATAATCAATCCGAAGCTCCTAAGCAATGAAATCAGTTCTTTCATGAGTTTCATCAACGGGCTCTAATACTACTAGGGGGTTAGAGGAGCCGACATCGAAATATCCAACAGAAGAAAACTCAACTACTAATTATTTTTTAGCACAAAGTTCTCCATCAGGGCAATAATCGTCATAATTACTGGCAATTAAAATTTTCAAGTATTGGTGAATAGCATAAAGAAAATTGACTTTCCTTAAATTACTTGTTCTAATGTCAATAAAAGATTCATTTATAAAAGGGATTTCAGAATATGCATGGTTTAAACCCATCATTTTTTCCATTTCTTTTATCACTGAGGTTATTTGGTCATAAAAATCATAAACATCATCTTTCTTTCTAATAATTAGTTCATCAAAGGCAAGCATACACTGATTTAGAAAAACTTGGTCATTCATGATTCTCTTTTTGTGGTTTTATCAATTTCTATAATTTCAAGCAGGTATCTACGGATTCTATTTAGAATTTCTATCTTTCTATCATCACTTCTTCTTTCATTATTATCTCTTTGTATTTGAGCATAGGCTGTTTCAATATTATGGGAAAGTTGTATTATGGGTTTTTTTAGTAACAAAGGTAAGATAAGCACGCTGTAAGGCCTCAATTTCTTCATGAAACTTGTTAATATTTTCAGGCGTTCCTAATTCAATACTTTCAAAAGCAGGTATAAATTTTTTCACAAATTCTTTCTTATTCATGGTGAGAGATTATTGGTAGAAAAAGGGGGTATTTGTTTTAAAAAGACAGAGTACTTATTTGCAAATATCATGATAAAAATATTTAGACTTCGTGATATGTATACCATTTCCTTACCAAGCTTTACCTTATACCACCACGTCTTCTTTTAGAACCAACGATCGTATTCTCCAAAGGCTGCTTTAGTATTCCAATGTCAATCCAAAGTGCCCAAAAAATGCCTAGCACCGGCAAATAGGGCTGAAGGACTCCAGACACAATACTAAGCCTAAATCGTTCTAGGCTCTAATAGAAAATAGGATAGGATTCTCACGGGTGATGTGGGTAAAAGTCAAAACACAGGTCTTTTAAAATCAAAAAATGAATTTCAAAAATCTTAATGACCTAGCACACCATTTAACCCATGTTAGGTGGCGACTCCTTTTCAAACATTAAATCCTAACCCAAAAAAGTTTTCAAACCGATGCCTATAAAAGCCCTTGAAAACCATTTTAAAAAATGAACGGATTTGGGGGACTTAGAGAGGGAGGAATGGAAACTTGTTTTCCTCTTCTTCCAGACCTCTACTTCCTCTTACTTTTCAAAAAAAAAAAAAAATAGCGTGCGTTAGTTGGAAATTCTACTGGGGACTTTAGAGAGTGAAGCCTAGTTGGAGTCTAAATTTATATTTATTGTTAAATAAAATTCGAGAAATATGCCTTTAATTTTTCGAACATGAAACAATTCTCTAAAAAATAATATAATAAATTCAATAATAAACATTTCATTCCATATGTATATATGCTAGCACTCATCTATTTACTATCTTTACATTACTATCCATAAATACTACATTTAAATTTCAGTCTTTAAATTCCTGTACTTACATTTCCGTATATTTTCTCCAACGCATGAGCACTCACTTTTCATTGTATATCATAATGAAAAAACCAACGCACTTTGGGATAGAAAGGCCGGTAGTAGAGGCTGAAGTCGTACGAGGTCATAATGTCGATCTAAGCTCTAAAACCCTTGGGATAGAAAAAGGAGTTAGTAGAAGCAAGGTCGGGTGTGTTTCTCTCCTAGGATCCACCTACAAAACTCATCTTGCTCGGACCACCAACCAACAATGGATCTTCGCCCAGGAAAGACACCAGAGGTTTGAAGGTCTGGAAATCGAAGTTTTCTAGGATACGCTAGAAGAAAGCCATAACTACATATAGTGAGCCTACGATAGAGGATAACCAAAACCTTATTGTACTTAGGACACTATATTAGAGAGAGACATTTATTTTACTGTCAGTATATAATTACCCTAAAACCCTACAAAAGAGTACCTCTAGGACTAATAAAGAATTTAATAGCTAGTTAAGAATTATCCTTCTTCCTTACCTATGAGCCGGGTCACAGTCAGGAATGTATCCAATAAATAAATTGACTGTTGAACAAGCCACGAAGAAAGAATAATGAAAATAATTTTTACGACTATGTGATCCTTTATTAGACTTGAAACTTCATTTTGTCCGGATTCAGGTCTTTGTTTAGTTTGAGGTCGATAATGACAAAGAATTGATATGAGATTTCCATTTAATCCAAATAAAAGTGTCAAATTGAGTATGTAAATATAAGAAAGTACCCCGTCTGTGGGGTAGTCGTGACAAAATTCAATATGGTTGTAAATTATAAAATTTGAAACTAATGGTAATCTTGTCTTAAACTCATCATAGTCAAACCCGAAACGCCTTTGTAAGCCAATAATACTGACACAACTGTTGCCTAATTAGGAAGCTTTCTCCGCATAAGAAAACCTCCATCTCCCGTTCGCCAGTTTGCACTCATGCGCAAGCATGACAGCTTGTCCAAATGGAAGTCATAAAAGAACAACCGAATGAACCTATTAAGGTAGTCTAACTAAAAGAAGACAAGGTCTCATTAAAATAATCCGTCAGCCAAATTTTTGAACTTTTGCAACAACTCCACCAGTTCCAACAAAACCCTATGACCTCAATTCAAACCTCGAATCCAATAGAACCAATAACTAACCATCAACGTTCCAGTTCCCAAGGCCCTAGCCCTGCTACTGGAGAAACAATCATTGTTGAACCTTAGCCACAAGTCACTCTGACTGTGACTGACCAGAATCTGAGTACTAGCTCAGCTAAACCAAATACTAGCCCAGTTATACCAAAAAACAATGACTAATTCGACAAGAAGGTGAAAGAACAATATGGAAAGACATCCCTACTAACTGAAAAGCTACTACAAATAGAAAATGAACTTCAAAAAATAAAGAAGGGAAAATCAGGAACTAATGCCCGATAACCTGACCTATCTTTTAGACCTCAAGTGAAGTTCCCTGAAATCTTTACCATACCCATATTCATGAAGTACGACAGATCAGGGTGTTCAGACTAGCATGTCTAACGATATAAGAATAAAATAGGGACGTATATTCATAATGAAGCATTAGTCTTTCGGCTCTTCCAGCAATCATTAGACAGACATGCCGCTCATTGATACTCAATAATAGAACATTTGAAGGTGAAGATGTTCCTCGATATAGTCAAGATATTTGGTGAGCAGTACGGTTACAATCAGAAGGTTTTTCCAGGTAAAATCTCTCTCCATACTTTGACTAGAAATAGTGGGAAAAGTTTTCAAGAATATGTTGTCCGATAGAGGCACAGATCTGCATAAGTAGTACCACCAATGCAAAAGGCCAAGATAGTCCAAATGTTCATCGAAGCTCAGCCTCACCCTTACTACGAGCCTTTACTGCACTGAATAACCCATTCTCCAATGGGATCCTTCAAATGGAATACATAGAAGAATGTGTTAGGACCAGTAAAATTCAAAATTCAAATGAGCATGAGAATAAGATAGCAACGCCTAAAAAGATAGATACAGAAGTAGAAATGGTAGGCCAGGGTGAAAGAAACCAATAGAACATTCAACCTCAATATAAACCACAGCAGCTAAATCCTTCCAAATATCAAAACCAAGCCTTCCAGAAATCAGGGCCACCTCAATTTACACTTTTTCTAGCTCCATCATACAATCCATATCCATATCAAGCTCCCTATAAACCTCCACCACGACCTCCAAACCCGTTCAACTATTAGCGAAATTCAAGACCCAATCTACCATATAGAGAACCAAGGTATTTTACACCTCTCCCTGTAACCTTTTCTAAGATCTTCAAGGAATGTGTTAATAACAAAATACTTGTACCTATACCCCCAAAATTCTAAAACATCCAAAGCCCATTTTACGATCCAAACTAATTATGTGCTTAACACTCTAGAGCACCGGGTTACCATACCTATAATTGCTACTCTATGAAACACAAAATAGAAAATCTTATACAAGCCAAGGCGATATGTTTTCTAAAAGAAGGGCAGACATCTCAGCCCGAATTACTAGCAAAACTCGCGACCTATGCATGATAACTCAGCTTCAATTGTCAACATGGGAGGAGGAGATTGGGAGACCGATTCCAACGACTGTACCAGAGTACGGATAACTAGTCCCAAACCACCCGAAGCAGTATAGGTAGATGGTGGAGGAATATTACGTCGCCACTTTCACCGCAAGTATACGGGTCAAGTTTTAGTATACATGGTAAGGAGTAAGGGTTGTCGTATCCACAGGGATTGGTTGAGATTATTATCGACTACCACAATTGTCATAACCTAACTTTATTTAGGCGATAAAAATGAAGTTTATAATTAATTAATACTAATACTAAGTTAATTAATTTAACTATACTAATATTATATTGAGATGTTAAGGGAAAATATTGCCTAGGAATTAACTTTGTTTACAAAAACGTGTTTGGTCTCGTTTAGTTTACAATAATGGCGTTCGACGTATCCGACAATCTCTGTATCATACACTTACTCGCCATCTCTCTCGAGTGTAATACAGGTGAATATGCGACTTCGTGTCAACGAAGAAGTCCCCCTCAACATCTTAACAACACTAGGTTACAAGAGTCTTGCCCCAACGTCATTGATTGCACACTTTCTAACTCTCTCCCGGGTTATTAGATTGTCGCGTTGTGTTTACCCTAGTCCGAATTCGGGGTTACCTCTTCCGAGTGTCAAACCCTGTATTCTCTAATTATCTAAACAAGCTTAATATCAAAGAATGATGGTAAACACAATCGAAATAGAGAAGAACAACCATTAACGAAATACGAACTGAAACAAACAATGGCCAAAAACTTGGTGGCGAAATATTACGTTGCCACTTTCACTGCAAGTGTATGGGTCAAGTTTTAGTATAGATGGGAAGGAGTAAGGGTTGTCGTATCCATAGGGATTGGTTAACATTATTATCGAGTACCGTGATTGTCATAACCTAACTTTATTTAGGCGATAAAAATGAAATTTATAATTAATTAATACTAATACTAAGTTAATTAATCTAACTATACTAATATTATATTGACATGTTTAGGGAAAAGATTGCCTAGGGATTAACTTCATTTACAAAAATATTTTTGGTCTCGTTTAGTTTACAATAACGGCGTTCAACGTATCCGACAATCTCTGTATCGTAAACTCACTCGCCACCTCTCCCAAGTGTAAGACGAGTAAATATGTGACTTCGCATCAATGATGAAATCCCCCTCAACATCTTAACGACACTAAGTAACATGAGTCTTACCCCAACGTCATTGATTGCACACTTTCTAACTCCCTCCTGGGTTATTTGATTGTCGCATTGTGTTTACCTTAGTCCGAATTCGGGGTTACCTCTCCCGAGTGTCAAACCCCGTATTTTCTAATTATCTAAACAAGCAGAATATCAAAGAATAATGGTAAACACAATCGAAATAGTGAAGAACAACCATTAACGAAATACAAACTCAAACAAACCAAGGTTTCATAAAATATATTAATCCCTAAACAAAATTCATTTAACTCATGGCCATAATCATTTATACAATGAAAACCAAGCTAAACATGCACAACAACATAGAAAAGTTAAGAAAAAAAGAAGAAATGAAGAAAACTTAGCCGTAGTCCAAAGATTTGCTGCTAAAAACATTCAACGATCGCTTCTTCTTCTTCACAATGTGTTCTTCTCCTTTGGAATTGGTTGAGCACACCCTAAAACACTCTAAAAATATTAGGAACCCTAAGGGGTCTCCTATAGTTGGGGGATCAAAAAGGAGAGAGGAGAGAGGCTTAAATAAGGAGCAAAATATCTAACAAAATATCTTATAGCTGTGCAGAGTGACCGCCACGGTGGTGGGTATGTCGGTTAAGCCACGGCTTTAGCAGTGGACTCGGCGGTGGGATCAGGGACCATCCCGTTCTTTCACCAACTCGGTGGTGGGCTGCTAATAACATTTTGGTCCTCTCTGCATATTGACCGCTGCGGTGGTGGGCTGATTTTCTGAATTATGCCCTCTTGCTTGTTTTCTAACCGTTCTTCCACCATTCTTGGTCCAATTTGATCGTTTATGATCCGTTTTTATGCATTTTCACCCCCACACACTTGATTTATACAAAAATACATAAAAACGTATTAAAACGTAATAAAATAGAATAAACATACTCGAAAACTAACAAGTTCTATTTGAAAATAGATAGGTAAATTACACCTATCAAATACCCCTAAACTCATAATTTTGCTAGTCCTCGAGCAAAACACCCACACAATACCAGAAAATATAAAAACAAACTAAGAAAATAAAAATAAAAAATGAAAAACACTAAAAACAATTATGTGCAAGAATTGAATATCATCTACTGGCCAAATGATTTTCTCCCTCATCAGCCCCCAATCCTATCAAGTTTAAGAATAAATCACACCATGTAGTATTCTAGAATTTCAACATTTGATAATAGTAATCACCATTCTAGATCTTGTTTAAGTGTATGTGATAAAACTCAAGTATACAACTATCCGTTGATTAGATGGGATTATCCCTCAATAAAATTCATGACTAAAACCTTTTAGGTATAGGGAATCCATAAGCCTAACCTAGATTCTATTCTCCACTAATGTAGGCTCGTAGAAATACAAGAAGATCATTAGGACTTGATTCAGTTTTGGACAAATGGCCAAGGGTATATCGAAATTAGAAAACAGGTTAACGTTGTTAACTTGACGATACCCAAAGCACATGCTTGGCACTCTCACACTCGAAACCCCATAGATAATACTGAAATAACCCTGAACAATCATTTAAGAATGACGTACTCACTTGTCAAAGAAACAATTTTATTTTATTTTCAAACCACACCCCTAAACTTATTCGATTATTAGAATTTCACGGTTGTGGTTAAAATGAAAAAAAGAGAAACAAGTGAGTACTTAAATACCAAACCAATTAAAAGTTCACCCTAAACCCAACCATTCACTTCAAGTAGCATTTGCAACTGCAAACTTGATTCACTCAAATTGTGCCTTCGGTTGAGCGATAAAGGTTTGGAATAAGTTCAATCGGCCAGGGTATTTGTTTAAGTGTTCAGAATTGAAATAGTTTTTAGGCCTCAATAGGGTAATAAGAGATAAAAATTTAACCAGGTAAGCTTCAAAGGCTCAAGCGATGAAAACGAATGCCTAAATCATATCTCCTGAACTACCTCGCCTAGGATTATGCCTCGAATTTTCCCTAAATCAGGTTCTAAAATCCCTATTATCAGGAATTTGGTTAACAAATAATCATTTTCAAATCAAATAGATAGTCATACATTGAGTTTACGTGCTCGTGCATTTGGGATCTACAATAACTTTTACTAAAACGATTCGTCAAGCATACAGAACACACATCAATGAGCTTTAAGCTTGACCTCAATATACAACCAAGGGACAGACTCATCATCTGGTAATGGTCCTGATGAAGTCAAAACTCAACACATAAAAACAACTAACCTAAATAAACATGCATTCAATAAAACAAAACAACATAAACTAACAATACTAAAATACTACACATCACTTCTGAACTTAAAACAGACAGTTCCCTCAGAAGCCCAATCATCAATCTCAATATTTGAAATAAATTTGAAATTAAAGTATGCTGATGAAGAGGGTTTAGAACACATACCTGAGAGGCGAGAGAATCTCGCCTCCGAATCAAGTCGGCTGTGATGAATTTAACTTATTTTTTACCTTGGGTTACCTCCTAAGAAGCGTTTGGTTTATGGTCATCAGCCTAACACACCAAAGTGCTCGTCAAAGAGCGACTTCCGCACGTAGTAAGTGTCATACAATACTACGTACGAGTCTTGATTTAGTACACCCTCAAGCTTGGCGAGATATTACTCTGGATGGCTCGATCTTTCAACAACACGCCTCACTGGCTTATGTGCTTGGTGGGCATGAAAGGATGTTGCTACTAGCGGTGAAAGATAAGTGAGCCACATAAGATCCTCATAGATATGATCGTATGGGATAGATGGTGGCAAGTTCCTTCTGCTTGTTTCCAGTTCCTTCTGGTGGCTTTCACATTCAGATGTGAATTATTCATCTCTCAGTGCCACCGTCTCTGACTTGGCCTCAATTAAGCAGATTAGCTGACCGATTTGTGCCTGCAAAAATGTTACGATCATATCAATGTCAGCGCAGACCATGTCAATAAAATCAAGACAATCCTCATGCTTGTTGATTTGGTCATTTGTTTCCCAAAAGATTCTCTTATTTTCCCCCATAACAGTAGCGAAGATTTCTTCCAGACCGGGGGACGACTCCTCTTGCTGGTTTGGGATGTCCATCTATGGCATCGTAGTATTGAAACAATCCCCCATGTTTTGGTGACTTGGAGAATAATTCCAACTTTGATAATCAAAGGTCGCCAATTCCTCTAACGACTAAAAGGCTTCATCCGCAAATAGGTGGTCAAATGAGGTTGTACGATTTCCCCCGTCAACCCACATTCTAGTGGCGGACTTTAACGCATCAAGGAAAGTCAACAGTTGATATTATCTTGGGACACCATGATTTAGATACTGGAATAACAATTCCTTGTATCGATCCCAAGCACTATAAAATGGCTCGGAATCTTGTTGAAAGAAATGCAAAAGTACCTGTCGATCTAACATCTTTAAGCACCCTACAGGAAAACAAAAACAAAAACTACAAAGAAAAATTATACACAAAAGAAATGCCTAAATTAAAATCGAGTCATTTACTCACAATATCAACAAAAATTTAAAACACAATCCCCGGCAACGGCGCCAAAAACTTGGTGGTGGAATATTACGTCGCCACTTTTACTGCAAGTGTACAGGTCAAGTTTTAGTATAAATAGGAAGAAGTAAGGGTTGCCGTATCCACAGGGATTGGTTGAGATTATTATCGAGTACCACGATTGTCATAACCTAACTTTATTTAGGCGATAAAAATGAAGTTTATAATTAATTAATACTAATTATAAGTTAATTAATCTAACTATACAAATATTATATTGAGATGTTTAGGGAAAAGATTGCTTAGGGATTAACTTCGTTTACAAAAACGTGTTTGGTCTCGTTTAGTTTACAATAATGGTGTTTGACATATCTGACAATCTCTATATCGTAAACTCACTCTCTCCTAAGTGTAAGACGAGTGAATTTGCGACTTCATGTCAATGAAGAAGTCCCCCACAACATCTTAACAACACTAGGTCACATGAGTCTTGCTCCAACGTCATTGATTGCATACTTTCTAACTCCTTCCTGGGTTATTTGATTGTCGCATTGTGTTTACCCTAGTCCGAATTCGGGGTTACCTCTCCCGAGTTTTAAACTCCGTATTCTCTAATTATCTAAACAAGCAGAATATCAAAGAATAATAGTAAACACAATCGACATAGTGAAGAACAACCATTAACGAAATACAAACTCAAACAAACAACGGTTTCATAAAATATATTAATCTCTAAACAAAATTCGTTTAACTCATGGCTATAACCATTTATATAATGAAAACCAAGTTAAACATGTTCAACAACATAGCAAAGTTAAGAAAAAGAAAAAAAAAGAGAACTTATCCGTTGTCCGAAGCTTTGCTTCTAAAAATGTTCAATGATCATTTCTTCTTCTTCACAACGTGTTCTTCTCCTTTGAAATTGGTTGAGCACACCCCAAAACACTCTCACAATATTAGGAACCCTAAGGGGTCTCCTATGGCCAGGGGATCAAAAAAGAGAGAGGAGAGAGGCTTAAATAAGGTGAAACATATCTAAAAAAAATATCTAATAGCTATGCTAATTGACTGCCGCAGCGGTGGGATCACCGAAGCGACGGTGGGTATGTCGGTTAAGCCACGGCCTCGGTGGTGGTATCAGGGACCATCCTGTTCTTTCAGCGCCTCAGCGGTGAAGTCACCGCCTTGATGATAGGCTGTAAGTAACATTTTGGTCTTCTCTACATATTCACCGTCGCAGCGGTGGTCTGGACATCGCGGCGATAGGTTGATTTTCTAAATTATGCCATCTTGCTTGTTTTCCCACCGTTCTTCCACTGTTCTAGGTCCACTTTGATCGTTTATAATCCGTTTTTATGCCTTTTCACCCCACTCACCTGATTTATACAAAAAATACGTAAAAAAATGTATTAAAACATAATAAACGTACTCTAAAACGATTTGAAAATAGATAGATAAATTACACCTATCAGTAGAGGCCATAACTTTCCCTAAGGCATATTGGGTAGGTATGTCTATTCCCTCTTGGGGAATGAATGATGACCCATTCTCTAATGTAATTCTTCGAAGGGAATACATAGAAGAATGTGTTAGGACCGGTAGAATTCGAAAGTCAAGTGAGCTTGAGAATAAGATAGAAATGCCTAAAAAGAAAGATATCGAAGTAGAAATGGTAGGCCAGGGTAAAAGAAACCAATAGAACATTCAACCTCAGTATAAACCTCAGCAGCTAAATCCTCCCAAATATAAAAACCAAGCCTTCCAAAAATCAGGGCCATCTCAATTTACACTTTTTCTAGCTCCAGCATACAATCCATATCCATATCAAGCTCCCTGTAAAGCTCCACCACGACCTCCAAACCCGTTCAACTATTAGCAAAATTACAGACCCAAACTACCATATAGAGAACCAGGGCATTTTACCCCTCTCCGTGTAACCCTTTCTAAGATCTTCTAGGAATGTGTTAATAAAATGCTTGTACCTATACCCCAAAACAACTAAACATCCAAACCCCATTTTATGATCCAAACCAATTTTGTGCTTATCACTCTAGAGCACCAGGTCACCATACTGATTGTTGCTACTCTCTGAAACACAAAATAGAAGATATTATACAAGCCAATGTGATATGTTGTTTAAACGATGGGCAGAAATCTCGGCCCAAATTACTAGTAAAACTTGTTACCTAAGCATGATAACTCAGCTTAAATTATCAACATGGTCAGATGAGATTGGGAGACCGATCCAAGAGACTATACCGAAGTATGGAAAACTAGTCCCAAACCACCAGAAGTTGTCTGGGTAGATGCCAGAACTTGCCCTAAGGCCTATTGGGTAGGTATATCTATTCCCTCTTGGGGATTGAATGATAGACCTATGATGAGTGATTTATTTACCAATAAATCAAGTATTTTTGAGTTCAAATATCTGTGTGTATTCAATCATTTTTATTAGTTTGATATTTTTTTGTGATATTTTGTAGGAATATAAAAAAATGGAAAAAATGGTTCAAAATGAGTACAGGTCTAGTAACTTGAAGAACAATTTTAGATCTATGTCTTAACTTTTGAAAGCCTTTTAAATCAGCTCAATCAAAGTTCATACAATAAATATATGGCCAAATTACGAACCTGGTGTAGGCGTTGTCCAACGCGCGCTGCAGTGCTATTTTAAGTGCGTGACAACATGCTCGTGTCAAAGTTTTTAGTCATAGTGCGCTGCAGTGCACATTTTACAATTGGATCTAAAACTTTAAAAGGGAATTTAGGGTTCATTTTTCACGAAAGAGAGGGAGAAATCAGAGAGGAGAGAGAGAAACGAGAGATCGAAGAGAGAACAACAACAGAGCAAAAAGAAGACGTGAGATTGAAGATCCGAAGCAAACTTCTCTACAAATCAGATTTGATTTCTTCTCTTCTCCCTAATATTACTTGAATTTTGTACTTAAGATATTGTATTGAACACATGTTTTCATCTGTAAAGTTCTTGTTAATATTAATTATGGATTTATTTATGTTGAGCTAATATCTAGATCTAGGGCTTGATGTAGTCTCGCTTTTAACCATATTTAGACTATTTTGTTGATTGCTAGTTTTAATTCCATTTTATGCATCTCCTAGGCTTAATGTGTTTGATTCATGTGTCCAATAAATTAGACGATGTTAGGTTACGAATTTTATACTCGGGAGAGGTTGAATTCGTAATTGAAATCAGGATTGCATAATTTAGGTTATTGTAAGTCCAGGAGGAAATCAATACCTAGGTATTTGAGTTGGGAATTTAGGATCTTGTGAAACCGGGAGGTAATTGAGTTCTAGATTTATCAATTAGAATTTTCATTCAATTGGGTTTATCTTTATAATGCTTCTAATGTATGCTTTCACATAATATTTTGGTTGAATTGAGAACTTGGGATTTGACATTGGGGGTGGTAATCCTAGGTTCAGACTTTGGTTAAACACAACGTGAACTTTAATAGATCGGGAGATATTTAGAGTTTATGTAATCTTTAAGGTCCGGTTTAATGAATGTTTCCATCTAAATACTAGATAGGGATATAAGTATTGAAGTGTATTCCCTCACTTGACACTCGAGAGAGGTAGTGAGATAGCAATAACACGAGAACCTTGATTATTGAATAAACGGAATTAACTAATAATTTACTTAAGAGGACAACATGGGAATAACGAGATAAAATCAAGCCCCTAGAACGTTTGTGCATAGAAAATCCATACTTTATTTTATTTTTGAATTTATTTTAGTTTAGCTTTATTTTTTATAAAAACCCAAAAATTGATTGCCTAAATAAAGTTAGGCTACGATAATCGTGATACTTAGCGACAATTTAAACCAATTCATGTGGATACGATAACCTTACTCTTCCTATACTATTAAAACTTGAACCGTACACGTGCGATGTGTAGTGTAAATAAAAATCGCTACCAAGTTTTTGGTGCCATTGTCGAGGATTGGCGTTTTAAATTGTTGTTAATATTGTCAATAAGTAACGTGATTTTAATTTAGGCATTTATTTTATTTTTAATTTTTCTTTTTTAGTTTTGTTTATTTTGCGAGGTACTTGGAGATGGCTCATCAATAAGTCCTCATGAGTTTTTCTCAACGAGATTCCGAACCATTTTATTGTGCTTGGGAAAGATACAAGGAATTGCTCATTCGATTTCCCAATCTTGGTTTCTAAAAGGATTTTCAACTACTGAACTTCCTCGATGGGTTATAAGCCGCAACAAGAACTTGGGTGGAAGGAGGAAATAGTACCACCTCTTTCTACCAACTAACTGCAGATGAAGCCTATTGGTTGTTAGAAAATATGGTGAAGTTTGACTGTCAGAGTTGGAATTATTCAACAGGCTACCAAAGCTTGGGGGATAGTTTCAATATTTCAGTGCCAAGGATTGATACCCCGCACCAACCTGTGAAGTTTTCCCTCACCCTGGAAGAGATGTTTGATGCATTCATGGGGGTAACTTAGATTTTTTGGATTGAAACTCATGACTGCCTCAATAAGCATGAGGATTGCCTTAACCAAATTGAGACGACCTGCACTGAAATCGACACGAGTATAAAGTCTCTCAAGACACAAATAGGTCAATTTGTCTAATATATTGAGGCCGAGTCAAGAACGGTGGCACTGAGAGACACACAAGACACATCCACTAAAAGCCACCATGAGGAACCGAATATAAGTGAGATAAACTTGGGTTTGTTTGATAATGATTCCAATTAAGAGGAGACCCAAGAGTTGATCGACGATGAAGAATCACAAGATGACAATTGTGATTCTTCACCTTTTGATATCCAAATTGTGATGCCACCACCGATTGAATACGATTACATCTACGAGGATCCGATGTAGCTCATTTGTCCCCCACCACTTCCAACTCTGTTCTTTCATGCCAACTAAGCACATAACCTAAAGCAGAATCACGTTGAGCATATGTGTCGATTATTGCCGTATCTCGCCAAAATTGAGGGCGTTTTGAACAAAGACCCATTTATTGTGTTGTATGACACATATTATAGGTAGAAGCCGTTATTTGATGAGTCATTCTCTGTGTTAACCCAAGGACATTAAACCAAGTGCTTCTTGGGAGGCAACCCAAGTTTTCAAATAATGGAGCCTAAGATGTACGCTATGAGAAAAAGACCCATATTGATCACCTTGCTTGGAGTATCACGGCCAACCACACTTGGAGGCGAGATTTTCTCGCCTCCTAGGTTCATGTCTTATTCCCTTATGCTTAATTTGAATATATGTTTGACTTTGAGTTTAGGGGTGAGACACGTGTTAGCGTATCTGTGATAGGTTAGGAAATGATTATGTGTGTGATTTTTGTCTTATATCTTGTGTTCTTTTGGCGTTTTTCCTTTTGTTAGTTTGTTTGAATAAATTGTGAGTTTTGTTGATATTAAATGACTTAAAATCGATGATGCGTTTAGACACGTGATGTTCTTTTAGGTCTTTTGAAATCCATTGCATTGAGATATATGTGTGCTTGACTTGTATTAATTGAAATTCACTCTTGACTCATTACACTTGAGTACCATGAATCACGATCACTTGGCCTTTTGGGTACTCGAAAAATATTTATGTGTTGTAGGTAGGCTTTGACATCTCTTGAATGCTAGAACCCATTTGAGTGAAACATGAGGCGAAATACTAGGTTATGTGTTGTTGGAGAAATGACTTAGGCATTCTTGTTGGATCGTTTGGGCCTTTGAAGCTAACCCTGTAAAATTGTTTACCGCTCATTACCCTCGTTGAGCCTCATTGTCTAATTCTTTCATTACCCACATTTGTGCATCCAACCCTCTATATGTTTTTTCACTTCCTAACCCTGTTACTAATTGGCATGTTTGCATGGATCATTGAGCGTAAAGACTAGCACATGCTATATTTGGAAAGACATTTGTGGATAGGGATGTATGTTTTATTTTGTATTTGGGTTGTTTATGTGACAAAAAAAAAAAAAAATTATTCGTTGTAATATAGTGTTGAGTATCCCATCTGTCTCCTAGTTTTTTCCTTGCAACATTAGGGACAATGTTGATTTTGAGTTTAGGGGTGCGGTTCTCAACTATTTATAAAAAAATAAATAAATAAATAAATAAATAAAAACATATGTTTTTGTGTGTTTTGTGAATAATACATTGTAGGATTGATTGAAAGTTGACATTTGGTAAAAGAGGGAGTCGGTGAAACTTTTTCTTGGAAATAGTGCAAGATCCATGAGTTGTAATACATGCTTAGGGTGATTTGAGCCTAAAAATGATATTTTCATCCACCTTTTACCCTAGCCATACAATACAACCCGCAAAGTCCTTTTGATTTCCAATGACATATGTACCTACACAATTAGTGGAGAGTGACACGAAAAATAGGCTTATGGTTGTTCTTGCATTCATTATCTAGAGATTGTTCATTGTCTCCTTAGCACATAAATATATCTGAGGCTCATTTGGTTGGGTGAAAGTGATTGTGCATGCACTGACACGTCTAGAGTTTTGAGTGGATTGGAATTGATACTTAAAGTTGAAATTCTAGATAATCTCAATGTGTGCATTTCCTTTGAGCTTGGACCATTTTGTAATTGCAGAGATTCTTGCACGGTTGTTGATTTGATACATAACTCACAATTTTATCGTTAGCGTTTTAGTTCGTGATTTGTGTTTTCTTTTATTTTCTTTTCTTTTGCTTGAGGACAAGCAAACGTTTGAGTTTGGGGATATTTGATGAGTGGTTTATTTACCAATAAATAGAGTACTTTTCAGTTTAAATATTTGTGTGTTTTCAAACATTTTTGTTAGTTTAATATGGTTTTGTGTTGTTTTGTAGGAATATAAATTAATGGGAAAAACGGTGCAAAATAAGTATAGATTTAGTAAGTTACGGACCAATTTTGGCTATGATTAAATCCTATTTTGGAAAAACTCAAAACATGGACGTTGTAGATCTATGTATTACATTTTCACAGCCTTTTGAAATATCTCAATTGGAGTTTGGATGAGAAATATTTGGCCAAAATACGTACCTAGTGTAGGCGTTGTCCAATGCGCGCTGTAGTGCCGACAGTCGAATCTAACACGTTAAAAGGGCATTTAGGGCTCATTTTGTACGGGAGGAGAGGGAAAAATTAGATAGGAGAGAGATAAATCAAAGAGGAAGATGAGAGATCGAAGAGAGAAAGATAACGAAGCAAGGAGAAGGCGCGAGATTGAAAATCCAGAGCAAACTTCTCTACAAATCAGATTTGATTTCTTTTCTTCTCCCTAATATTACTTGAATTTTGTATTTGGGATATTGCATTGAACAAATGTTTTCATCTATGAAGTTTTTGATAATATTAGTTATGGATTTGTCTATGTTGAGCTAATATCTAGATCTAGGGTTTGATGTAGTCTCGTTTTGAACCATGTTTAGACTATTTTGTTGATTGCTAGTTTTAATTCCATTTTATGCATCTTCTAGGCTTAATGTGTTTGATTTATGTGGCCAATGATTTGGACGATGTTAGGTTACGAATTTTATACTCAAGAGAGGTTGAATTCGTAATTGAAATTAGGATTGCATAATTTATGTTATTGTGAGTCCAAGAGGAAATCAACACCTAGGTATTCGAGTTGGGAATTTAGGATCTTGTGAAACCGAGAGGTAATCGAGTTATAGATTTATCAATTAGAATCACCATTCAATTGTGTTTATCTTTATAATACTTCCAATGTATGCTTTCACATGATATTTTGGTTGAATTGAGAACTTCGGATTTGACACTCGGGATAGGTAATCCCAAGTTCGGACTTAGGTTAAACACAATGTTAGCTTTAATAGATCGGGAGATATTTAGAGTTTGCATAATCTTTAAGGTCGAATTTAACGAATGTTTTCACCTAAATACTAGATAGGGATATCAATATTGAAGTGTTGATATATTCTCTCACTTGACGCTCGGGAGAGGTAGTAAAAGAGCAATAGCACGAGGATCTTGATTATTGAATAAACAAAATTAACTAATAATTTAATTAATAGTACAACATGGAAATAACGAGATGAAATCAAGCCCCTAGAACCTTTGTGCATAGAAAATTCATAATTTATTCTGTTTTTGTATTTATTTTATTTTAGTTTTATTTTTTTATAAAAACCCAAAAATTGATTACCTAAATAAAGTTAGGTTACGATAATCGTGGTACTTAATGACAATTTAAACCAATCCCTATGGATACGACAACCCTACTCTTCCTATACTATTAAAACTTGACCGTACAATTGCGGTGTATAGCGCAAATAAAAATCGCTACCAGCCTATCTCTTCTTCTGGCTGGAGAAGTGAGTTTAAGGAGGAAGTAGACAAGAATCTAGAACTGAGAAGGGAAAAAAAAGTACCGCTCAAGAGTGAAAAGAGTGAGACATGATGTGGGGAAAATTCGGTACGTTAAACAAAAAATTCACCGATATAGTCATCATAGTCGGACAAATCTTGAACATGTATCAACCGCCCATGCAAGAACTTCCAAGAAACACAATGTCACTCCTGCCTAAAAATATATTTGACCTCAATTACCCAGGTCAAGATGACTAATAGGTGTGATCTACCTATTTATTTCCAAACCAAATTTGTTAGTTTTTTAGTATGTTTATTACGCTTTATTACGTTTAAATACATTTTATGTATTTTTGTATCAATCAGGAGTTGGGGTGAAAAGGCATAAAAATAGATCATAAACAATCAGATCGGACCAAGAACGGTGGAAAAACAACTATAGAGGCATAATTCTGAAAACCAGCCCACCGCCGCGGAGGTCAATTTGCAGGGAAGGACCAAAATATTACTGACATCCCACCACCGAGGTAGTGAACGAAAAGGATGGTCCTTAAACCCACCACTGAGACCATCACCTAGGCTGTGACTTAATCGACATACCCACCACCTTGACGGTGAGCCCATCACCGCGGCGGTCACTCTACACAGCTATTAGATATTTTTTAGATATTTTGCTCCCTATTTAATCCCTTCCCCTATCTCCTTCTTCAATCCCCCAGTAATAGGTGTAAATTACCTATCTATTTTCAAACCAAACTTGTTAGTTTTCGAGTATGTTTAGTACGTTTTATTACGTTTTAATTCGTTTAAATTCATTTTGTCATAAAGCAGGTATTTAAGATATTTTTTAGATATTTATCCTATATAATCCCTTCTCCTATCTCATTTTCAATCTCTCTTGCATGCTACCACCCTTAGAACATATTTAGGGTTGGGTACAGGAGTTTTAGAGGGAGAGCTCACATCCCAAAGGAGAAGAAGACGGCGAAGCGATCGTTGAACGGTTCTTAGCGACAAATCTTCAAACTAAGCTAAGTTCTTTGATTTCTTCTTTTATTTATTTAACGTAAGAATTTGTGATCATGTTTAGCTTGTGATTTATTGTAAATACGGTTATGGCCATTAGTTAACATGGATTGTATAGGGATTAACAATATATTTATAAATATGTGTTTCGTATGATTTTGGTGTTTCATTTATGTTTGTTCTTCGAAATTTGATTGTGTTTGCCGTATTGTTTGTTTATTATGCTTAGATAGATATATTGGTGCTTGACACTCAGAAGAGGTAACCCCGGATTTGAACTAGGGTAAACAACGCGTGATCCAATAACCCGGGAAAGAGTTGGATTGTGGGCAATCAATGACGTTGGGGCAAGACTTATGTGACCTAGGGTCATTAAGACATTGAGGAAGACTTCTTCATTGACACAAAGTCGTGTACTCCCCCATCTTACATTCGGGAGAGATGGCAGGGGAGTTTACGAATTGAGATTGTCGATAGGGTAAACACAACGTGATGATCCAATAACCCGGGATGGAGTTGGATTGTGTGCAATCAATGATGTTGGGGCAAGACTCGCGTGACCTAGGGTCATTAAGACGTTGATGGAGACTTCTTCATTAACACGAAGTCATGTATTCCCTCGTCTTACACTCTGGGGAAGTGGCGAGGGAGTTTACGAACTGAGATTTTCAAATAGATTGAACACCATAAACGTAAGTCAAATGAGATCGAACAGGTATTTGTAAACCAAGTTAATCCCTAGACAATTCTTTCCCCTAAAACATCTCATTATATTAGTACATATAATTTAGTTAATTAGTTTAGTTTAATCGAATTTTTTTACATTCTTTTTAGCCTAGATAAAGTTAGGTCATGACAATTATGGTACTCGATAATAACGACAACTAATCCCGATGGATACGATACCCAATCTTAAAAGATCCATCATACTAAAACTTTGACCTCGTACACTTGCGAGTAGTCAATACGCGAGCGTGTAACAAATGCTCACCATACACCCGTCCATAGGAGACCCCTTAGGGTTCCTAATATTTTGAGAGTGTTTTGGGGTGTGCTCAACCAATTTCGAAGGAGAAGAACACGTTGCAATAATGGAGAAGCGATCGTTGGATAGTTTTAGTGGCAAATCGTTGGACTACGACTAAGTTCTTCTGTTTCTCTCTTTATTTTCTTAACTTTGGTAGGTTGTTGAGCTTGGTTTTCATTGTATAAATGGTTATAGCCATGAGTTAAACGGATTTCATATAGGGATTAATATATTTTATGAAATCATTGTTTGTTTAAGTTTGTGTTTCGTTAATAGTTGTTCTTTGCTATTTCGATTGTGTTTACTATTATTCTTTGATATTACGCTTATTTTGATAATTAGAGAATACGGGATTTGACACTCGGGAAAGGTAACCCCAAATTCGGATTAGGGTAAACACAACGCGACGATCTAATAACCCGGGAGGGAGTTAGAAAATGTGCAATCAATGACGTTGGGGCAAGACTTATGTGACATAGTGTCGTTAAGACGTTAAGGGGGACTTTAGCATTGACGCGAAGTCACATATTTGCACACTTTACACTCAAGAGAGGGAGTGAAAGAGTTTACGATACTGAGATTGTCAGATAGATTTGAATGTCGTTAATGTAAACTAGATTGAAATGAACACGTTTAAGTGAAAGAAGTTAATCCCTAGGCAATTCACTCCCATAAACATCTATATTAGTAGTGTTAGTAGAATTAGTTTAGTTTATTAGTATAGTAATTATTACAGAAACTATAAATTTATGTCGCCTAAATAAAGTCTGGTTATGTCAAACGCGGTACTCAACAATAATCTAATCCAATCCCTGTGGATACGATAACCCTAACTCTTCCATTACTATATTAAAACTTGACCCGTACACTTATAGTGAAAGTAGCGACGTAATATTCCGCCACCACCAAGGGTACGAATCCAACTAGGCCTTAGAGACATTTTGGCGAAAGGATCCCCCAACCAAGGAAAATTCTAGCACCCTGGGTAGACGATCAAGCTATCCAATCCAAGATGATTCCTGGATTAATATGCTCAATTATGGGTTCATGAAGACAAACTTTGACCAAGTATAGGATACAAGAGTTTCTCACTTCACTGTACAACCACAAATATTTAAAAACCCTATAATGATCCAGCTAAAACCTATTCTAACCTTTGAAACGCCTAAGAAAAAATCGGTGAAAGACTTGAAAAAGTGTCATGGAATTACTCTACGACAATAAAACCAATACGATAAAGACAGAAAACCAAGTAGGTAAGATCAGAGGTATCACTCAGAGTAGAAGAATCTTTGTAGCCCTAAACTTGCTGAAAGTACCAGCTAAAGAACCCAAGGGTATACCTAAGAAGAC
Source organism: Eucommia ulmoides (assembly GCA_016647705.1). Lineage (NCBI taxonomy): Eukaryota > Viridiplantae > Streptophyta > Magnoliopsida > Garryales > Eucommiaceae > Eucommia > Eucommia ulmoides. Next base: position 45,674,896 of record CM028332.1, on the reverse strand, counting down.
TGTCACTCAAGAAGTGGTACAAAAATTCCTAAAGATAATAAAGAACACTAAGTACAAGATTGTCGAACAACTAAGCAAAGCACCAGCACAGAATTTGATACTATCACTGTTAATGACATCGAAAGTACTCCGAAATACACACTTAAAAGTCCTTGATGAGACCCATGTACCTAGCTCCATATCATAGGATCACTTCATTAACATAGTGGAGAATATCCTCATTACCAATCTCGTGATATTCACCGACAACGAGATACCTTCAAAGGGAACTGGGCATATCAAACCGCTCAATATATCGTTGTAGTATCGGGATTTCATCCTCTCTAGAGTTCTAGTAGACAATAGATCTACGCTTAACATATGTCCTCTAAGTACACTCAAGAAGATAGGGGTAAATGAGGACCGAATCTAAACCACAACTATCACCATTCAGTCATTCGATGGTGAGAAGAAAAAGTCTATGGGAGATATTACACTACCAATCATCACAGGCCCAGGTCTTAGACATACCAACTACCTATAACCCACTCCTCGAAAGGCCCTAGATATACTCAGATGAGACAGTTCCTTCATCACTCTATCAGAAGATGAAGTTCATCTTCAAGGATAGAATCATCATTGTCTATGCTGAAGAAGATCATGCCATCTACCGAACCCTTTCTAAGCCTATAATAGTAGTTGAGCATTTCGACCAGGTAGCCTTTTTCCAAGCCTTCGTCATTTCTAATTCCTCATATGTGTGAGAAAGAAGTCTACCACCAACACCTAGACTGTCCGCTACCACCGTCATGTTATCCACTCACACAAACATCATGAACTTTGATTAGAAGGTAGAAGACAACGAAAGCAAAGCAAGATTGCGATCCTTGCTTAGGATGAGACAGAAACTAAACACCTACGGACTGGGGTTTATTCTGAGCCAAAATAGGCGGTTTGGTAAACAACCTGGGAAGAACGGAGAATCAACTTTCTTACCTCATATCCGAGTCAGTTTTCCATTTGCCACCAGCATAGTCCATGCCGAGAAAGAAAAGAATAAATACAAGCCTGATTTCATGATTATCCCTTACCTACCAAGCCTAGCCTTCCAGCATCGTGGTTAGAAGAGTTAGTCTGCATGATCAACAAGGAAGGGAATGACATTGGATCAGCAGGGCCAACTAGTAGCCTCAATAATTAAGAAGCTTGCCCAATCCCAATGCGATGAGGACTTTGGTAATCAAGAAGTGGTTGTAATGTCTCCTGTCTAATTAGCCACCAGATAGTAGAGATAACATTGTCTCTAGGCTTCTTTTGACTTTTTGAATTTTCTCTTTCTGTATTGTAGTAATAGTTATGCTAAGAAAATAACATATTTAAAAATAGATTTTGTGTTTACCTTTTAGGTTCCCAAACAATCTTGCATATAATCAATATCATAATAAAACACTTTTTCCCAACAAGTAAAATATAGAAAAGGAAATAAATCGGGAGTTAATGGAAATTGAAATGGAAGATGATCTTATTCCTGATAATACCTAAAAAGTCCAAAGAGCCTTAGAACAATTCAAGGAAAGACCCATTCCAAGTTAAGACGAGACTGAAATAGTGAACCTAAGAGATCCATAAAATCAGAGGGAAACAAAGATTGGAAAGTTGATTAGTAGCCAAGAGAGAAAAGACCCGATATCCTTGTTAAAAGAATATTAGGATATTTTGGCATGGTTCTATAATGACATGGTAGGATTATCAACTGATATCATGACACACAAGCTTCCCATCAAAGAGGGAATCAAACCTATCAAGCAAAAACTCCGGATGATGCGACCTAAGATTAGCCTGAAAATCAAGGAAGAAATCATAAAATAGCTCGAAACCCATCTCATCGAAGTCTATACTTACTGTAGGTGGTTGAGTAACATAGTGACAGTTTCCAAGAAAGACAAGAATTTGAGTCTGTGTTGATTATAGAGGCCTCAACAGGGTAAGTCTAAAAGATGACTTCATACTATAAAATATCCATATCATCGTGGACAACACTGCCAGGTGTAGGATTGCATCCTTTATGGATGGATTCTGTGGGTAAAACCAAATTTTAGTCGAGAAAGAATACAAGCATAAGACCTCATTCACCAGGAAATGGGGTGTATTCTGCTATTGATCCATATCGTTTGGACTTAAGAATGCCGAGACTACTTATCAAAGGGCCATGACGACCTTATTCCATGACATGATCCACAAATAAATGGAAGTATATGTGGATGACATGATAGTAGAATCAAGAGAAGATAGAGACCATTTAGAGCACTTGAAAAAGATGTTTAATCGACTCTGGAAGTTCTAGTTGAAACTCAACTCGACCAAATGTGCGTTCGAAGTAGTATCTAGGAAATTACTAGGATTCATGGTTAACCGTCGAGGTATCAAGATTGATTCTGCTAAAATCAAAGCCATAATCGAAACATCCATACCTAGAACGGAAACAAAATTCACAGTTTCCATGGAATAGTAAATTTCATCGCCCGTTTCATTTCGCAACTGACAGCAACTTGTGAGTCGATCTTAAAGCTGCTAAGAAATGAATCAAATGGGAAATGGAACAAATAATGTCAGGCCACCTTGGAGAAAGTCAAGGCTTAACTAATGAACCCTCATGTCTTGGTACTACCCCAACAATGATGACCGTTGTTTCTATATCTTACCGTCCTAGAAACATCTATGGGGGCAATATTGGGACAACATTATAGTTCGAGTAAAGAGGAACAAGCCATTTACTACGTCAGCAAGAGATTCTCTCCGTACAAAGAAAAATACTCAATGCTAGAGAAAACTTGTTGTGCGTTAGCCTAGATTGCTCAAAGGTTACGTCACTACCTACTGTACTTTACTACCCATTTAATCACTAAAATTCCTTTAAAGTACATATTCAAGAATCCTATACTCACTGGAAGGATATCCAAGCGACAAATGCTCCTCATTGAGTTCGACATTGTATATGTGACTCAGAAGGCAGTCAAAGGCCAGCCAATTGCTGACCAACTTGTTGATAATCCAAAAGCCAACGAAAGATCCATGGAGACTGAGTTTCCTAATAAGCCTATCATATTGTTTACTAGCGATAAGGACGACCAAACATGGAAAATGTATTTCGACAGAGCTAGCAACTCGAAAGAGGTCGGCATCGGTGGTATCCTAATTTTCTCGTGATGTCAATACTTTCTAGTCGTAGTTAAGCTAAAATTCACCAACACCAACAACATCACCAAGTATGAAGCTTGCATCATGGGACTAGAATTAGCCATAAACTTGAAAAGTTGATAGTATACGGGAATTCAGAGCTGATTATAAATCAGGTCACCGACAAGTACGCGACGAAAGATGCCAAGTTGATCTGGTACAACAATTAATTACTTGATCTATGTAAAGCCTTTTCAGAGATCGAATTCAAACATGCACCATAGCTAAAAAATCATTTCGTTGATGCCCTCGCAACTTTGGCATCTATGAAATCAGTAATTAAAGAAGAAGACGAGGAGATTCCTATAACCATCAAGATATACTAATAACCATCTTACTACAATCAGATAGAGGTAAAACAAGATGAGGAACCTTGGTACGTAGACATCCAAAGGTTTTGGAAGAATCAAGAATATCCCGAGGAAGCCGATATCCTAAGTCGAAGAACCTTGCGAAGGCTAGTGGGCCAATTCTTTCTCATTTGTAACACACTATATAAGGATCGCCAGATTTAGGTCTCTTAAGGTGTGTGGGTCCTTGAGAAGCGATACAACTCAAGAAAGAGGTTCATAGCAGAATCTATGGATAACACATGAGTAGATTCATATTGTCCAAGAAGATCCTAAGAATTGACCACTTTTGGTTAAGCATGGAAGGCGATTGCATAAACTTCGTAAGAAGATGTCAAAAATACCAAATGCATGGGGATCAAATCTATTTATCTCTAGTAGAATTGTATTGCTTAGCAGCCCCATGGTCTTTCTCAATGTGGGGAATGGATGTCATCGCTCCAATCACACTAATAGCACTAAGCGGACCTTGATTCATCCTGATAGCTATAGACTATATCACCAAGTGGGTGGAAGCAATTTTGCTTACTCATGTCACCTAAAAGACCATAACGCGGTTCTTTAAGGAGAATATCCTATCGTGCTACTAAGTACCCTAAGCCCTTATCACAGACAATGCCCAAAATGTTAAAGAAAGCATGATGAAAGCCATTTACACGCAGTTCAAAATAGAGTACAAGAATTCCGCACCTTACTATTCGAAGATGAACGGAGTGGTAGAAGTCGCCAATAAGAACATCAAGAAAATCCATACATGGTAGATAACCACAAAGAATGGGATGAGATGATCCCATTTGCATTGATGGCTTATCGTATATCAGTCTGAGCATCGACCGGAGCCACGCTGTATTCACTCATCGATGGAATAGAAGCTGTAATCCTAATATATGTAAAAATCCCCTCTCTTAGGATTTTAGTAGAAGCCAAGTTGGATAAAGTCAAATGGGTACAGCAGAGACTCGATCAGCTGTGTCTAATAGATACAAAGAAACTCATTGCTATTTTCTATGGGCAAGGTTATCGGAAGAGGATGGCTAGCGCTCCCAACAAAAAGGTTCATCCACGAATTTACATCGTAGGGTGAGTTGGTACTAAAGAAAATCTTCCCATTCCAAGACGAAGCCAAGAAAAAGTTTGCGCCAAATTGGGTAGGACCATACATTGTCAAGAAAGTGTTAGGGCATGAGGAACCCATAAATTCTGACATGGTCAAGAAGTTTTACCCTTAGAAAAATAAAATATAAACTCAGACTCACGACCGAAAGAAAGTGAGGGCTAAAAAGAGTACAAAATTATATGACCTGAGGACGTGGTGAAAACCCAAAAGGGCACTGCGAGCAAGAAAATAGGGATTGTAACAAGATATAAACCCACCGACCCAGTAAAAACCCAAGAGGGTATTGAGGTGAAAAATGTGGTAGCCGGCCTTAGTGAAAACCCGAAAGGGCGCTAAGGGACAAAGTGGCAAACATGTCATAAATAATAAATAACAATAGGAGACATTGGATTATGGCCATTTTATCATTCGTCTATGGAGTTTTGGATTCGTCTAGAGACTACCATATTATGATTTGTTCGATTAAATCGAAAAATTCGACTAGTAATTCTGTCTGCTTTGGGATTCGAAAGAAGACAAGTCAGAAGCTGCTAGAGATCTTGATAGCCCTCGATAAGTGACTAAGTCCAAGTTTGTCCTTCTAAAGAAGATAATATTTGTAAAAATGGAAAATATACTTGATTATGCAAGCTTTGTTTAGTAACAATAACCAATTATTGTTTATATTCTATGTTTCTTTCATGACTAACATCTTAATACTGATAAATAGAAAGGACAAATAGCATAAGAGTATAGGGATGAAACAAGCTAAAACCTGGCAAATCACCCATAAGGCAATTCCATTCCAAAGATGTCCAACACCATCAAAAGATCAATGGTAAAAGCCCCCCAGACTCCCAAGATAGCACCATTAAATAAACAATACAACCAAGCCCAAATTCAACAACCAAGATTTCATTAGAAGGTGATATACCAAAAAAAAAACTATCTTACGTCATAAAAGACGAAGATTTGACAACTTTCGAAGAGAAAAGCCAGTGTACACCGTTCAGGCGACAAGACTAAGGAACAAAGACAGGGGTTACTTTTTATTCTAACAATAATTTGACTATCAAAATTTTAGGAAATAGATGCATGATGCATATATGATGACATTCATGGTAGAACACTTGAAGCAAATGATCAAATGGAAAAGAAGAGGTTCACCATCTCAAATTCCAACAAACACTCTACAAACCTTGGTGCTACAGGTAATCTATTTTACCAATTCAGGTCTAGACCAAATAAGCAATTACATAGCCTAAGTGTTGTACTAATGGGCCAAATCCTAAGAAACTAACTTCACAATTCAAGAAACACTTTTCAATTAAAAAAATAAACAAATCGGCAAGTTTATCCGGGGAATTACATCAAGAAATCCTGAATTCATCACCCCGACAAACAGCGAGACGAACCGATTTAGCTACACAATCCAGTAGCTAATCAGTCTCCCCAACCTGCGAGCTAGAGCATATTTTATACTATCAATACACATGAATCACAAAATAGGAAGTATCATATTAGATTTTCAAACTAAACTTATCCAGTTACTGCCCTAGTCTATAACTGGGGGCACATTTTATCCTATTCTGAATTTTCTGATGGAAATAGTATTTATTTCATCTCGCAACGTAAAATTAAATACTCAAATCATAAAATTCAATCATAATCAATCATCACAAGGATTAACTACGTGTCAACCTAACTCCCTGTAAAAACATGGATAAGTAGGCAACTTTTACAAGGTTCAATCGTCAACTTCAAAATCCTCCATCAATCGGGATTGGACAACATTAGCTAAAAAAAAACCTCCATCAATCGGGATTTAACAATGTCAACTTAAAAATCATTCATCAATAGTTTAAAACTACGTCTTGACCTGATCCTTGGTATATGACCAAGGTACGTAGGAAAACCAAATAGGTCCAGTCAAATTAGAGAGATGCCAACCTTACGACATTCTCTAAAGCCTTGTATTAGGGTGCATCTCTGGATAAGTCCCTTGACTTCCTTGAAAAGTCGTTTTCAATCTTTTTGTTAGGTAAAATAACAAAGGATACTTGTGCATGAACTACGCTTTGACTTGATCCTTGGTAGATCACCAAGGTATATAGGAAACCCTTGTGGGTGCAGTCGATAATCTGAAAAAAAAAAAAAAAAAAATCAGCACAAAAAGGGCCAAACTGCATTTCGACTTGATTCCTTACCCAGGAAATCAGTTTATATAGGTAACCCCTATGTGGGTTTCGGTTATCCAGTGATCATTATCATAAAAAGTAATATCAGCAGACAAAAATAACCCAACAAAGTTTCAAGAATCAATTGGACATTAAAATCACACGCTAGTTCAGGATATATGTGTTGATCCTGAGCTTTTGATGGACAATTAAGTATTGATATTTTTGGTGGAACTAACGTGTTTGTTAAGTATTTTAGTTTAAGAGTTCCATTAAACATCAAATCATAAAGTAATTATTGAAGTATAGAGATGAACATTAAAGAGATGAAGAGTGTTGAAGATTCTGAAGAAATTAGGTGAAAACAACTCAAACCTCTTTTCCTCTTAATGTATCCCGATTAGGATCACACACTACACAAATTAATGAGTTATATTTATGTGTGCTTAATTTGATGAAATTAAGATCCTAATTAGTGTTAAATTATTTGCTCCAGTGTGAAATTGAAAAATAAAAATTGAGCTAAGTAAGATTAGTGTTTAAAATTTAATATTTGTGTCAATTAAGTTAACCGAGAAAAGAAATTGGTTAAAGGGTTTAAAACGATGAAGTTGGGAGTTGAAATAAATTGAGAATGAGTATTCCAACAGTGCTCGGTTAACCGATGACAGTAGGCTAGAAATTGGGAAGTCTCAGAATTGATTGATCAACCGACTAGGGAAGATTGGTCAATCGATTGGCTAAAGTGAAACTCTCTGTATCGATCAATCAACCGACTGTAGAGGATTGGTCAACTGACCAAGGCTTAAAATTGGCCTAGAATTGCATCATGTAACGATCAATCAACCGACCATACATGGGTCAGTCAACCGACTGCCTGTGAAAGGCTAGCTTAGGTTACAACCTGTATTGATTGGTCAACCGATGACTTGAAGTCGGTCAACCGACTATCTGGTTAGAATTTTGAGAATTTTAAGTTTTAAATCAAAACTAGCCGTTAACTAGCCATTTTTGGCATATCTAATTCAAATATTCTTGGAATTTGAATATATTTGAAATATATCACACTTATTTTGATATCTCTATAGATATAGTACATAAAATGAAGTGTTTCTCTATTTGGTACATTTGATACTTCATATCTATTCGATTTGAAATTGATAATTAATTAATTTAAGAACTTTATTAAAAAAATTTAAAGCCAAATCTGAGTGAATTAAAATAGCATAAAAAATCTTTTTAAAAGGATTTTGTGATTATCTGATTACGTGCTTAATTTCGTGCTACCCACACATATTATAATCAAGTATTGAATTCCCACTTAATTCTATCATATAGTAATTATCGGGATATTAATTGAGTTTAATTAGTTTGAGGTGGTAGAAGCTCCAAGTAGGAAGAAACTCAGTAATTTTTTATAATTGGTGAGTTTGTGCGGATTGGATACAATTGGGTTGTATCTAATCAGAGTAGTTGTGGTTTCAATCTTTTCCGAAAAAAAGATTGAGGTTTGATCTTTGCCTAGTAGATAAAAAAATGTTAGGTTATTGATAGGTGTGATCTACCTACATATTTCCAAACCGAATTAAGTTAGTTTTCATGCGTTTATATAGTATTTTATTATGTTTTTAATTAATTTTCATACTTTTTGTATAAATCAGGTGTGTGGGGCAAAAAGATAGGAAACTGGAGCGAAAACGATAAAATTGAACCAAAAGATATCGAAGAACGGTGGAACAACAAGCTCAAGGCAAAACTATGAGACAAGCCCACCACCACGGTGGCGAAGATGCTGAGAAAAGAATAAATGTTACTGATGGACCACCAGCTAGGTGGATAATTCCACCGCCTAGGCGAAACTCCAGCAGAGAAAACAAAAATAGGCTACTGATAGCCCATTGCCTTGGCGAAAATCCAGCAGAGACTTTTCCACGTCCACCACTATCGTTATCGCTGAAGCGGTCACCAAACAGACCTACCTCCGCCTAGGCGGAGGATCTCTTTGCCTAAGCGGAGAGTCTCTGCACAACCTAAATATTTTTATGATATTTTTTAGTATATTAATGTAGTTAATTTAGGTTATATTAGTATTAGTTTAATTAATTAAATACATTTATTTTTTTTCACTGAGATAAAATTAGGTCACGACAACCGTGGTATTCGATAGTAAAGACACCAATCCCTGTGGATATGATAACCCGATCTAAATGATCACACTATACTAAAACTTGGACCTCGTATACTTGCGAGTGTAGGTAGCAGCGTATTTCACGTCCTACTAGTTATTTTTTTCTGTTGAAAAGAATTAGGTGTGAATTCTTCCTGAATAGAGTTCATTTTTGAGTGAATTGTAACGATTCAACCTTATCGGTGAAAAGTATACTAGGAGTGTTTGTAAGGTTCGATTTTTATGCTGGTAAAAGAATTAGGTTGTAATTCTTCCTGTAATAGAATTAGGTTAGTTTTTAGCCTGCAAAAAGATAAGGTTCTTCCTTAACCAGTGAAAAGGGAATTATAAAGGTTGATTCTGAGCCTGTAAAAAAAATCATTGTGAGGGTTTGGTTCCTACCTTTAAAGGAATCTAGGTTTTAGTGGGTGCGAATCTCCGTGGATCTCAGGGGACTAGATTAGCCAAGAGTAGCTTGGTGAATCAAGATATATCTTCGTGTTCTGCATTATTTACATTTTGTTTGGTTGTGCACATAGTTTAAATATTTATCCACTGCATAACAAGATAATAATTGATTTAGGATAAAATTGATTATTTGATTAATTAAGTGCTTAAAGATTTAAATTTGTTAAAAAATTTATTACTACCCAATTCCCCCCCCCCCCTTCTTGGGTAGCTCACTGGGCCAACAATATGGGCAACCCATGTGAGTTCTGTTGCATTCTCTTAAATGCCCAGGACATAATCCAGCGCCCCAGCTAGAGCTAGGGCATATTATATTCGGTCTCTCCATTGAGATTCTGTTATAAAACTCGCCCCAGCTAGAGTTAGGGAACATTATATTAGATCTTTTTGAGATTTCTTGATAAGACTCACCCCAGCTAGAGCTGGGGCACAAATTAAAATTCAAAATTCAAGAGTTGAAATCCATAATCCCAGAAAAGAAACAAACATCATTAAGCCCTAGTCTACAACTGGGGCACATTTTATCCGAGGTTAAATTTTTCCCAGGAAGTTTTATAGTCCTCGTCAGGCAGTCCCAAGTGGAACGTGGCCAAGAAACTCCACCAAGTGTCAAGTTTCCCCAAAAGTTTATGCCGATGAGATTTCTCTTAGTAATCTTCAGTCATGTGTTGATATGATGACCCAAGAATCATTTATCTAACCAAAAACCATTTCTACCAAATATCAATTTATATTATATGTCCGAACTATACTTAACCTGATTCTCAATTAAGTCTGAGATATATGGGCACCTTAATGGGGTTCGGTAAAGCTAGTTCATAAAATCAATATCTAAATATACTACTTCAATGTCGACCTCAGTCTCAGACTGACAAGACACCCCAGAATTGGTTTCTCTAACCCATAACTATTCCACCCACCTTGATTTACTTTACCTATTAGAACTACATGTGATCTAATTCTCATTAATTTGAGATATATAGGAAAACCCTTTGGGTACGACCATAACTAGGAGTCGATAATCATTCATCATCTTCTCCAAATCCTATTGGATCAGACATTACATCATCCTTTAGGAAGCATATAACGCGAGGTAGGATTAGATATTCACACCATCCTTACCCTAACAATAATTCTCTAGAATCAAGCACTCACGTCGTCCTTTAGGAAACATATAGCATGAGGTAGGATTAGATATTCACGTCGTCCTTACCTTAACAATAATTCTCTAGGATCAAGCATTCACGTCGTCTTTTAGGAAACATATAGCATGAGGTAGGATCAGATATTCATGTCGTCTTTACCCTAACAATAATCCTATAGGATCAGATATTCATGTCGTCCTTGAGGAAACATATAGTACGAGGTAGGATAAAATATTCACGTCAACCTTACCCTAACAATAATCTTACAAGATCAGGCGTTCACGTCATCCTTTAGGAAACATATAGCACGAGAAAGGAGCAGATATTCACGTCGTCCTTTAGGTAATATATATTACGAGGTTGGATAAAATATTCACGTTGTCCTAACCTTAATAACAATCCTCGTAGGTTAGATATTCACTTCGTCCTTTAGGAATCCAAAGTGGTAGGATTGATCGATCGTCATTCTTACCAATCATCTAGGATTGATCATTCGTCATCCTTTAGGAGCCAAACATAGTAGGATTAGGAATGACACCACTCTTACTTAGTGTAACCCTCTAGGACTGGTCGTCTGGTCCTCCTTGGTGAAGATTCTTTACCGATGTTGGAAAGAACGTAGTCGATCATATGGCTGATATGGTAGGGTACATATCTTCTCCTACCTATGACACTACAGAGATGTCAATAATTTGTCATTATCATCGTTTAGGAACCTATCATGGTAGGATTGATCGATCGTCCTCCTCCTCTACAGTCAGACATTTACATCGTGCTTTAGGAAGTATGGGTAGGTAGGATTAGATAATCAAGTCGTTCTCACCTTGATAAAAATCCTATAGCATTAGATATTCAAGTTGTAGTTTAGAGGTAGGATCAGATAATTATGTTATCCTCACCTCAATAGTAATCCTCTAGGATCAGATAAAGTATTAAATGCTTGGGATGACATGTAAAGACTAGATTCAAATCATGTAGAAATTTTGAGCAAAATATCTCAGGATAACTAAAACACTTGAAATGTAACTATCGGTTACAAGGCAAACTGAGTCGATTCGATCAAAATCCAACCAATTCAAGCCCCATCACATCAAGTATCTCAATAAAGTATTAAATTCCTAATGACTCATCAAGACTAAATTCAAAGAACCTTGGAATCAGTAATGGAAACCAAACTAAAAGAGTAAAAGTAACTAGTACTTAGCCCCTAAACCAAACCAGAAACATTACTTCAAGCCATTAATGACCCCATACGCAACCAATAATATCCAAGGGAGGGTAATAATGACCAATAATTGCCAATTATTATCAATGATTGTTAATAATTACCCAAAGATATTTAAAGATTTGGTAATCATTACCAAATCTTCAAAATTCGTTCAAAGCAAAGAAAGATCAAGACAAGAAGGGATGACCTCTAAGGTAAACAGTCCCTAAGGAGTAGGCTGGGTTACCCTATGCATTGTCCAATGCGCATGGTACCCAGCCTATAAATACCAGGGCTAGTTTTCATAATTTGAAGAGTTAGAACCTAAACTTTCTCTCTCTATACTTGGGCAGTGCTCCCAGATTCTAGGGTTTCCAACCAATTCCTTCTAAAAACAACTCAAATTTTATTGAAATTCCACCTCGGAGGAGTTATTGAGGATCTTGGAGGAAGATCTCAAGAGGTTGACGCAAACGATCGAGGATAATGAAAAAGATCCAAAGAAATAGAGGAAGGTAATCACTTAGGGAAGACTACTTCCCCTAAGTTAGGTATGTTTCTCAAAAATCCTTCGATCATATCTTAAATATGTCTATTATGCTTGTACATAGCTTGTTTATTTAGTTTCCATACGCATATTCCATGTACATATCAATATCTATCAAGTAATTAACTAAAAACTGTAAAAACATGTCACAATCATCAAACCATGTCAAAATCATCAAAAGACATATTAAGAACATCAAGATTGTCTGATCATGCTAAGAACATGTGAGGATCAAAATCATCCAAGAACATGTAAGGATTCTGACAAAACATCTATCACATCATGAGTTGTGCATAGTATTTCTGATTCTCTCATGAACAATTAAATTGAACTCTTATAATCGTTAATCTAACCATATACTATTTGACTTACTTTATGCTAAACGTCAAGATCATCACCTGGTACTAAGTCTTCAGGTTAGTGGACTGGCACTGTGTATATGTGTGTGTGTGTGTGTGTGTGTGTGTGTGTGTGTGTGTGTGTGTGTGTGTGTGTGTACCTATTGGCTAAAAATTCGGGTTAAAGGGAGGACCTCTATTCGTTCGGGGATATGTGTGCACCTTCTTTAGAAACCTTCCCCTTTTTCCTAGTTACGGGTTGAACTGGAATGTATATATGCTATTTTCTTTTCTTTTCCGCTAACAACTCACATGCTAACACTAATCTCACCAAAACAAAAGAGTTTGATTGCGATGTTCTTAACAAAATCAAGGATGTTATTCACAAACTATCGTATCATTCATATCTTGTCTAATAAATAAATTTAAATAAAACCAGTTCATTTTTCATAAATAAACTACATTATGACCTGATTCTCATTAATCTAACATACGTAGGCAACCCATATATGGGTTCGATCTCCTATCTAAATAAATTAGTCGTGTATCTTGCATGTTGGAACTACATGTCGACCTAATTCCCTGTGAAAACAAGGATATGTAGGCAATATTTATAAGGTTCAATCATTAAAAAATACAAAAACATTATCATTTCATATGTCTTGCATGTTGAAATTACATGATGACCTGACTCCGTGTTTACAGGGATATGTAGGTGGTAGGGCGTAAAATATACCGCTACTTACTCTCACAAGTATACGAGGTCTAAGTTTTAATATAATGGATCTTGAAGATCGGATATCGTTCCCACAAAGAAAAGTATGAATAATTGAATACCGCAATTTACGTAGTTTCATGTTATTCTGACGATGAAAGACATGATTTAAAATTAAACTAAGCTAAACTATAATTAGTGAGTTAATATTAACTAAGTTGATTAATTAGGGATTGATTTCGTTCACTTAATACATGTTTAATTTCGTTTAGTTAACAATAACGGAGTTTAGGTATCCGACAATCTTGGTTCGTAAACTCCTCCGCCACCTCTTCCGAGTGTAAGACAAGGGAATATACGACTTTGTGTCGACGAAGAGGTCCCCCTCAATGTCTTAACGACTCTAGGCTGTGTGATTCTTGACCCAACGTCATCGATTACACACTAACTAACGCCCTCCCGGGTCATTAGGTAGTAACGATGTGTTTACCCTAATCCGAATCCAGGGTTACCTCTCCCGAGTGTCAAACCCTAGTTTCTCAAATCCAACCCTAATACCATTACAATCATACTAAGATCATCACCAAATGATAAACACAATCGGATTTAAAATCAACAATCGTTAAAGAAACATACATTAAATCAAACGAGTATTTACACAACTACATCTTTCCCTAACTAATCTTTAATTAAACTAACTTGTTCTTAGCCAATACAACATTAAATCAAGAGGAGATCATCAATATCAACAATAAACATTAAGTAAAAATATAGAAACAACGGAAGAAAGATCAAATCTCAAAGTGGCGTAGTCCACTTTCGCCAAAGAACAATTCTCTCGAGCTTCCTCTTCTCCATTGATGAACTTCATCTTCTAGCGCTTCAAGAAATGGCCAAGAACACTCTTTTAAACAAATCTAATCTACTTCCTAAATTATCTAAACCTAACTAAGGTGGAAGGAGCTCTCAAAATATCAACCAAGCCTCCTCTTACGTCTCAAGGTTTTGGGGGTTCTTAACAATTGGTGGAGAAAGGGGTTAAAAAGAAGGTTTGGGAAAATATCTTCAAAATATGTGAAAATAGATATTTCTGTGCAGAGTGTCACCGCCTAAGCGGTGGTTCACCGCTTAGGTGGTGGTTTAAGTTGGTTTAAGCTTCTGTCGGATCTTCTCCTAGGCGGTGGTTTCTCCGCCTAGGCAGTGGCTGCTGGCATAACTTTCTGACTATTTCTTGCCTAGGCTATGGTTTTCTTGCCTAGGCGGTGGTTCAACACTTCAGCACTCCAACATTTTGTCTCTTTTTCGCCTAGGCAGTGGAACTTCCACCTAGGCAGTGGTCTTCATTCACTGAAACCCTATTTTTCACATTTTGTTCATTGTTTCTCTACCGTTTTCACTTGTTTATCGCCCTTTAATGTCCCTTCACCTGTTTTACACTAAAACAAACTAAAACGAGATTAAATATAACTAATACGCTTGAAAACTAATAAATTCGGTTTCGAAATAGATAGGTTTTTCATACCTATCAGTAGGCAACCTTTATAAGGTTCAGTCATTAGGAAATACAAAAATATTTGTTTTTCATTCTTATATACTATTATTGGTCTCTCGCTGCTAGTTTAGTTATAGTATTTACTTTCTTTTCATTACATCATATAAAAAATGCATAAAAAAGACAAAAAACTTAAAAAATAGAATTATTTTGTTAAGCAAACCGAAGAAAATTACTTGGATCTTGTTTAAAAGTGAATATTCATTTAGACAAAGGTACCATCTTTGGACAAGTATCATGAGTTGTGTAACGACCCCCGAGCTTAAAGAAATCTCTATTACAAAACCTTTACAAGTCAAAACACGGGCAATTTTATAACAAAAAATGAATTTCTAAAATCTCGGTGACCTAGCACACCATTTGACCCATGCTAGGTGGTGACTCATTTTCAAACATAAAATCTTGGTCCAAAGAAGTTTTCAAAACCAACGCCTAGAAAAACCCTTGAAAACCATTTTAAAAAATGAACAGATTTGGAGGACATAGAGAGGGAGGAATGGAAACTTGTTTTGCTCTTTTTCCCGACCTCTACTTCCTCTTACTTTTCAAAGGGTGTATCACCTAGATTATTCCTTAGGGCCCGTTTGGTCTAGGTACAACCCTTTGATATCTCCTAGTTTCATGGTTAGAGCCAAATATTGAAGATTTACTAAGATTTTTTGTGATTTTGTAACGATTACAAAATATTTAAAATATCCAAGTAATGATTAATCATATTGCCGATCATTACTCATCATTGGTCATGATTATTCATCATTGGTTGGCACATGGGACATTTAATGATTGATGTGATGTTTTTCGGTTTGATTTGCTTGCTAAGTAGTAGTTACTCGAACTAATTTGGTTACTTGCATTTAATTCCCTTGAATGTTCAATGCGTATAGTCTCTATATGTTATTTTTTATATTGAATGCTTGATTTGACATTTGATTTGATGGGCATTTAATGCCTTTGATGGGATGAAAAATGATCCGGTTAGTCTTGTAGTCGTTTAGTTACTTTTCAAGTAACTTGGTTTCCTTAAGATATTTTGATCAAAATATCTTCATTCCTTGAATGTAGTCTCCCAAGGTTGTTTCAAACATCAAATGCTTGATATGGTGTTAATTTTATGGATCATTTATTACATGATATGATGGGAAACCGAACTGGTTAGTTTTGTAACCTTTAGTTACTTTCAAGTAAATAGGTTTCCATCCTAGATATTTTGATAGAAATATCTGGAAAATATTTTCATCATTTAATTCTTATTAATAAGTCATTAAATTCATGATGAGGCCTTGATATTATGGGCTTTAAATACATTTTATGATGACATTCGGTTTAGTTGGTTTTGAACTGAGTCTTTAGCATTAGTTACTTTGGGTAACTAGACTTTTCATGATATTTTATTTGACTTGATCAAAGTTTTTGTCTTGATTTCTTAAGGATCAATACTTTAAAAAAAAAATTAAAAGAAGTATTTTTTGTGTCAAAAAGACAAAATTAGTGATAATAAAAGCTTTAGAGGTCAAAACGGAAAACAAGGGTAGTGAAATCTCCTTAAGTTAGAGGCTAATAACTAATTTTTATCTATATTAGTGATTTTATGAAAATCAACCTTTAATAATGTTATTTTAGTCCCCCTTAACTTTAAGAATTTTGAGGTTGACCCGAAACGTTTACTTATACCAAATTCAATCAAATTGACAATTTTATGTTTTCTTCGGATTTTTTTGTTGATTTTTGTAGTATCCAATGTAATCTAAGGCATAAATTTGTTCCCTTTAAACCTCAATTTAAAGTTTATCCAAACTTGCGCTTCCGATCCAATATTAAATGGGCGGAACAAAATGTGGTGTCTATAACAAGTTGCAGAGTGAGTCTATATGCTTATTCTCATCTCTTGGGATTTTATTTATAGAGACTCTTGAGAACCCTTTCATGAGGAGTGTGTCCTTGGCTAGATATGCCATCATTTTTGCTTTCTTAGCCACGTATTCTCCATTTTCTTGATTCGCTATTAGTAGAGAATCATAGTAGAGCTCTACCTTGATTGTTCTGAGCTCTTTCAAGACCCTTAACAACGAGATCAAAGTTTCATATTCGGCTTTGTTGTTTGTATCTATGCAGCCAACTCTCAAGGCGTACTTCAAGATATCGCCTTCGGGGGTGCGAATGACCAGCTTGGCCCTCGAGCCTCTTTGGTTTGATGATCCATCAACTTGAGATGTCTAGGAGTAGGTAGTTTGCTGGTCGGGCACTTGGACTTCCTTGTTTGCTGGGGTTTTTCCTTAATAGAAAGTCAACTCTGAGATAAAGTCTTCTAACGCCTACCCTTTAATGGTTGTTCATGGATAGTACTTGATATGAAATTCTCCAAGCTTGACCGACTACTTCATTAGTTTCCCGAAAGTCTCTAGCTAATGTAGTATAACTCTCAAGGTTTGATTGGTTAGTATTACCATCAGGTGAGCTTGGAAGTAATGTCGAAGCTTTCTTACTGAGATTATTAGTCTATAGGCAATAAGCTCCAGTCGAGGATAGTTAGACTCGACTACATTCAATGCATGGCTGACATAGTACATGAGCCTCTGAATCCCATGCTCTTCTACCACGAGTGCCACGCTCATGGCAATGATGAATGCCACTACATATACAGTCATTTCATGTGCTTGATTCGGCATGGTGAGTATTGGTGGCTCATAGATGTACTGCTTGAGTGCTTAGAAGGCTTTTTCGCATTCATTGGTCCACTCCAAGCTCTTGATGTCCTGTAGGTTTTTGAATAAAAGTAAGCACTTGTCGGATGTGCAGATTATGAATCGATTTAGGGTTGTTACCTGCCAGGTCAGGATTTACACCTCCTTCATTATCATCAAGGATTCCATGTTCATAATCGAATTGACTTGCTTTGGGCCACCTCAATTCTTCTCCTGGTCACTAGGTGACCGAGGAAATTCTAGGCACCGACCCCGAACAAGCACTTGTTCAGGTTCAACTTCAACATATGCTTTCTTAGCATGTCAAAGCACTCTTATAAATTGGCCAGATGGTCACCAACCACTTCGCTTTTGACTATCATATCATCAATGTAGACCTCCATCATTTTTCCAAGTGGATCAACAAACATCTTGTTTACCAGCCCTCAGTACGTTGCTTTGGCATTTTTCAGTCCAAACAACATTACCTTCGAGCAATAGAGGCCTTTGTCGATGATGAAAGTTGTTTTCCCATTATCAGGTGGGTACATGCTAATCTGATTGTATCCTAAAAAATTAAGGGAGATAAGTAACTGGCAACTGGTAGTGGCATCTACGATTACATTAATCTTCGGGAATAGGAAGCAGTCTTTCGAGCAAACATTGTTGAGGTCAATGAAGTCTATGCATTTGAACCACTTTTTGATCTTTTTATTTACTAGGACCATGTTAACCAGCCAGAGACGAAAGTTGATTTTCTCAATCGTGTTCACGTTTAATTGTTTTTTTGTCTCTTTATCAATCATGGCTTGCCTTTCTAGCCCAAACTTTTGTCACTTCTATCGTACCAGTAGGTGTGCTGGATTGGTGTACAACTAGTGTATAGTGACACTCATATCTATCACAAGTATATCTGCATGCGACTAGGCGAGCACGTCGTGTTCAGTTCTGAGTAGCTCGATTAGTTTATCCCTATCGTCCCCTGAAAGGGCCTTTACAATCTGGATTGTTCGGTCCGGATTGGTTGGATGTACCTAAACATTCTCTATTTCTTCATCGTGACGAGGTTGTAGTTGGCTTGGATGCTCCACCCGGGGTCCAAAATTTCTCTTTTTCCTAACACATTCCATCATGTCCCAAACAAGAATTCCTTGTCGACCATCTAGTTGTTTGATTGTTATTTGGGGGGTCACATCTCTGGAAGCCCTATTTTGGACACAAGGTACTCTCGAGCTATTTTATACTCCCTCGTGCCTCATCAATCCCGTTCTTGGTTAGGAACTTCAATATTTGGTGGTGTGTTAAAGTGTTGGCCTTTAAGGTATTTAGGTATGGCCTCTTGATGATAGCATTGTGTGCCGACGGACAATCCACTATCATGAACAACGTGTCAATAGTCAAGTGGTTGGGCTCATTTCCCATTGTGATTGGAGTGAGGTTAAGTAGAATATCTCTACTGAATTCCCACTATCGATCAACACTCGCCCTATGTTGTATTTGGTGGTCTGTAGAATAACCACCAATACGTCATCGTAGGGCGCGTGAACCCCATTCAAATATTTCTCATTGAATGTGATAGGTTGAAAATACCTATCTACTTCTAAAGCCGAATTTGGTAGTTTTCGAGTGTTTTAGTAATATTTTATGGTGTTTTTGTTTGTTTTTATGTAAATTAGGTGTAGGGACATAATTGAGTGATAAACAAGTGAAGAGGTGGAAAAATAGTAAAGAATCGGTGAAAGAAATAAGGTTTCAGGATAGCAAACCCACTGCCGCGGCGATCAAGCCACCACCGAGGTAGTGGAGATGAGAGGAGAATTGTGCAGAAGTCACCACCCCAGTGGTCATTCACTGCCGAGGCGGTGAAAGTCCAATGTGCTAAATGCCAGTCTCACCACTGAGGTGGTAAAAGTCCAGAGAGCTCAATTTTATCTTCACCACCGCAACGATGAAGTGAACCGACTTACTCACCGCCTAGCAGTGAATCCATCGCAGCGGCGGTGACTCTGTGAAAAAAAATATCTATTTTGTAGATATTTTGAAGTCTTCTATTTAAACCCCTTTTTCCCCCATTTGTCAAAGACATCCCTAACATTAGACACTTAATCTTAAGCCTATTTTGGAGAGCCCAAAGAGGAGATTCACATATCGAAGAAGAGGAAACACTTTCGGATCGATCTTTGGTAACAGTGGACCACTCCACTTTAAGATTTGATCTTTCTTTCTTTGTTTCTATCTTTGTAACTTAATGTTTTATTGTGAATGATGATGAATCCCTCTTATTTTAATGTTTCAATGGCTAAGATCATGGTAGGCTAGATAAATATTATCTAGGGATCGATGTAGTTCATGTAAATACACGTTTGATTGAATATATGTTTCTTTAATGGTTGTTTGTCTAAATCCGATTGTGTTTACCATTTTATTACAATTTTAATATGCTTGTTAAGGTATTAGGGTTGATTTTGAGAATACGGAATTTGACACTCGGGATAGGTAACCCCAGATTTGGATTATGGTAAACACAACGCGACTATCTAATAACCGGGGAGGGAGTCAGAAAGTGTGCAATCCATGAGGTTGGGTCAAGACTCATGTGAACTAGTGTTGTTAATACATTGAGGGGGGCTTCTTCGTTGACACGATGTCTCATATTTACTCATCTTACACTCGGGAGAGATGGTGAGTGAGTTTAAGATATCGAGATTGTCAGATAGGATAAACACCGTTATTGTTAACTATACAAAGTGAAACATATATTAAGTGAATGAAATCAATCCCCAGGTAATCCATTTAATTAGAACTAACCCAATAATTTTTAGTTTAACTTAGTTTAAATATTTAACTTAAAACATTTCTTGAACCGTCGAGATAATATAAGACTATGCAAATTGTGGTATTCAATTAATCAAATACGTTTCCCAAAGGATGATATCCGATCGAAAGGTCTACTATATTAAAACTTAACCTCGTACACTTGCGAGTATATTAAGACGTGAAAAAAGTGAATCGCGTCCAAGTTTTTGGCGTTGTTGTCGGGGAATGGTGTTTTGAATTGGTTGATATTGCGACTAAGTGGTTAAATATTAATCCTGACAATTCTTTTGTTTTATTTTCTTTCAAATCATTTTTAATTTGTTTCATTAGTTGTGATCAATCAGTGCATGCAACGTAGAAGAAGTTTGGAATTCTTGACTCTTGATCCCGAGATCGGGCGTACCTTGAAAAGGATAAGGAGAGAGAGAAAAAGTCAAGTTCAAGCCATGAATCGAGATCCAATGGAGCACATTATCCCAAATTCTCTATCTATGGGGGATTTTAGTGAAAAATGCTTAACCACCCAGGAAGGTGTTGTAGACTACGTCCTATTGATAGAAGTTGTACCGAAGAACGTACCAAAATTCGTACCTAAAGTTGGCACACCTTTTGCAGATGGTCCAGACCATTTCAGATCAAGAAAATTTCCCTTTGGCTCAGTCGAACTGGAAGGTGATGAGGAGAAGATCAAGTGCTATATCGAAAATGAAAAATGAGTTATGGAGAGTATCTCCCTCGTTGACGACTGATCTTGCAATTTGATAAGTCTAGCTAGGGACGGTAAATCAAGCACTTTTTGGTATGAAACCGAGGGTATAATCTTGCCCGACTATTGTTACTATTAACTTTTTGGAGGCTGGAATGGTCTCGGAGCGTATTTAGAGGTGAATTAAGGAGTGTCGATACTCGGGGATGTGTTTCGTACTTAAAATCGTTGAACTATCAATGTGGAAGCATGTAGAGTGGATCCTTATGGTGAAAACTTGAAAAACATCATGAAAAACCGGCAAGCAGCTCACCACCGAGGCAGTGGACGCACCGCGGAGGCGGTGAAAATACAAGATGTAAGGTTTTCAGCAAAGCGCTTCACCACTGAGGCGGTGAAACTTTAGGTTGCAAAGTTTTTTTTAAAAGGTGCTTCATCGCCAAGGCGGTGACATAGCAGAAAGTTTGGGTTTTAAAAAAGGCGCTCCACTGCCGAGGCGGTGAAACCTCTATTCGATTAAAACCATCCTGCTCACTTAAACTGCCATAACTACTTCTAAAACCCCAAATCTCTCCATTTTCATCCTACCAAACTGTTTTTAACCCTCAAATTCATCATTCCATTTACAAAATTTGTGATTTCCACCACGAATCATCATCCAAAAATCGATTTCCACCCCATTTTCGAATCCTAGGGTTTAAAGAACAAAAGGTGCGATTTCACCTATTTTCAATTGTTTGTACCGAATTTTTTTCTACAAGTAAGTACTTTTGATCCTACAGTTCATCTATTTGTTGAAATCTTTGGTTGATTTGCATATTCGTATCGAGAATCATTGAATTTGGATTGTGCCCTAAACCCTTGAACCCCCATTTTCACGATTTTCTTTATCTATGAGATTTTGGTTTGATTTTTGGTGATGAACACGATTTCTATGGATTGTTACATTGTGTGATACAAAATTGAAAGCTACATTGTTGAAATTTTGTTGAAACCGTTGCGATTGGTGTGTGCGTATTGAGATTGTGACGTGTTATTGACGGTGTTGGTTCAGGGGATTGTTTTTCATTGGTCATATATGATTGGGCTACCGTGTTTGTGTTTGTGATTGTGATTGATAGGAGCCACAACTAAGCAATCTGCATCAAAGAGGGCAAGGGAGAAGGTTCAAGTTCTCACATCGAGGGTCCCACCGCTAACTATGATTCCGCCCGCTTTGTTTCCAAACAAGCCGAGGAGCATTTCAATTGTTTTGAGCATAAACGGACATGTATTCGACAACAAGGGTTTGGGGAATTAGACAGTCTCCTGGTGAAATTTAAAAATGTGATCTGAAGCTGCTGTTGGAAACGTCTTTTACAAATCGTCACCCCGGGGCGAGGTGGCTTTAGTGCGGGAGTTCTATACAAATATCACCGAGACAAATGATAACTGGACAAGGGTCCAAACTCTCCCCATCTCATTCAATCCCAAGTTCATTAATAAAGTTTTGGGATTGGCAACCCTAGTAACCACTGACGAACCATATGGGGGCAGAGATCCAAGCATGGACACTGTGATCCGAGCCATCAATTCAGGAAACGTCTAGTGGACTCATACAGGGCTAGGTTTAGCTACTTTTCTGGCTAAGTTCCTCAATTTGATCCCTAAAATTTGGCACTATTTTGTTTGCAGAAGCCTTCTCCCGACATTTCACTTATCGGACGTCTCCAAAGAAAGGGCCATGATGCTATACTCGATTCAGACAGGCAAGCCGATAAATGTTGGATACTTGATCTACTCCTCTATTTTTCATGTCGTCAATACAACAAAGGTCGATCTTCTATTTTCTTCGCTTTTGACCGACCTATTCCGACGGGACGATGTATCAATAACCGGGGGTAGCCCTTGATCCCCAATCGTTTCGCTTGATTTGGCTATGATAAATTGAATGTGGAAAGTCAGAGCGCAAGGGGCAGGAGAGCCCGAAGCTGAAGAAAAGGAAGGGCCCGAAGCGGAAGAGGCGGGGCCATTTGAGGCCTGCGGTAAAGTCACTTTGGAGAGGGTATATAAGGAGCTCTAGGAGGTTTAACTCAACAATCGCATTCTTCGCCAAGGAAAATATAATTCGGATCTCTAACAGGCCGAGATCGGGATGTTCCTGGACCAATATCAAGTCCAACAGCTCATTAGTGAGCACCTTAGTATCGGCATGAACGCGTATCCACCAATGTCGTATTTGCCGCCGTACCTCTTGCAACTACCACACTTTCCTTTTTGGTGAGATAGTGGTGGCAATGATGTTCCTACAGTTGGATAGTAGGAAGTGAGACTTCTATGTCTTATCTCGTAGGTGTGTGTTCAAAACCCAATTTTTTCTCATACATGCTATATATTACAATTAGGTTCACGGCTCCATCAGTGTGGACATGGCCTTGCCTAAGTTTAGGAGGGATGTTCATTCAATTTTGTTTTTTGTTAGAAAAGGATTAACAAAATTTTTGATGTATTATATTTAGATATTTTATATATGCTTAGTTACACTTTGTAAAAGCTTAGATGTATATTGTAGACTTTAACATATAGTTAAGTTTTATTTTAATTTTCATATTTTTGCATGTGAAATGCTTAGATTAGTGTATGTATGTTAGTGTTTAGATTTAATGTATAAATGTTTATGTATGAAGTAGTATTTGTGTGTTGAGTTGTTGAGTTCGTCTGAGCCATTTTCCGATAATGAAAATTATCTCCTAATTTTATATCGAGGTTAGGGGTGATGCCAATCATGTGTGTTTTGTGTGCTTGGCATGTCGATTAGGTAAAAATCATTTTGATCCTAAAATCGCATGATAGCATAGACTCACTGTATAATTATTCAAACGATTTGATGCTGATTGTTCAGTAATAAGTTCATGACAAATTTGAGGAATCTAAAACTTGACTAAAGGAAACTTGAGGCAAAATCCTAGGTGAGGTAGTTCAGGAGGCATGATTTATGCCTTCATTTTTATCGCTTAAACCTTTGAAGCTAACCTTGAAAATTTTATCCCTCGTTACCCTGTCGAAGCCAATAACCTATTCAATTCTGAACATGTATCAAAACCATAGCCAATTAAAAAAATTCCAAACCTTTGTCGCTAAGCCAAACGCACAAATTAAGTGAAATCAAGTTAGCATTATTTTATGCTACTTGAAGTGAGCAGGCGGGTTTTGAACGAATTTTTATTGGTTCAGTATTAGCATATTCATTTGTCAATCTTTGAATTCTATTTGCACGCCCCTAAAATTGTATAAAATCGAATTAGTTTGGGAGTGTGTTAGAAAAAAAAATCTATGTTAACATAGTTTTTATTTACGTTCTTTCGACAAATGAATACAAAGTTCTTAAAGTCTTGTTCAAGGTTGTGTATTAAATGTTTAGGGTTACGAGAGAGAT